>VWZK01016720.1:87843-137693 GCA_013396935.1 Baryphthengus martii | reverse complement strand
GGGCTGCCGGCCCTGCCCCACCTCGCCGGCCCTGCCGGCCAGGAGGGTGGGGTTGTGCCCGGGCAGAAGAGAGCTGAAGGTTAGGGTGGTTTCTTTGGCCCTACCGAATGGGCACCTGTAACAGCAAAAAGTAAACCCAAACTCCACCAAAATTAGTGCTTGTTGCCATTCACTTCTGCTTTCTCTATTCGCACAGAATTTTAGAAGGGGAGTGAACTTAATACGTGACTGGATGAGTTTTGCTCTGTGTAGAAGAAAACCATTCTCTCACTGTACAGAGCAGTTTATTTTAACATTAGTTTCAGAAGTGTAGAGCCTTTTTTCGGCTTAACATCCTGGCCCAGTGGGGCCCTAACTCACCTGCCCATCCTCCAGCTATAGTGAGAACAGGAAGAAAGAGCCACTCTTTTCTTTCTTCATGGGCAGAATTACAGAGGTCAGGTTATACAGCTGAAATGTTCAGGTTTATCAGAATACAACTTTCTCCAAGTAAGTATTCTGCTTTTGCAGGTCAAATTCTTAGGAAAAGAACATATTTTACAATTCATCCTAAAGTGTAAAACTCAGGTCTCAGATTAAAACTCTAAATTTACTGCAAAAACAGCTAAACCATTTCAGAATGTGAAAATATCACAGGCCTGAGTTTGTCTAGTTTCTATTACATGGATGAGGAAGCATGACTGTTGTATATAAGAGGAAGGTAAGTCGACTTCATAAGTATCTCCAAAGGCCATTTAGCTCAATCAGCAAACTAGGGAAACGAGCTATTTAGCATAGTTTAGTGACTGAGTTTTCATTTCAAGGTTGAATAATGGCTTAAAAAAGAAAAACAAAAGAGGCTTTGAAATTCTTCCTAACCTTGAGCTCCACTAAACATGAAAACTAACTGCTGAATTGTAAGTGACCTATTTCTNAAAAAAAAAAAAAAGATGCAGTACTGTACTTCCTTGATCAAAATGACTGACTTGGAAGGATTTATATTACACGTATTTTTCCTGTCAAATTGTGAAAATATGCCTTTAACTATTTTTGTTAAGAAGTAGCTTTCAGGACTATATTTAATGGGAGAATTTGTCTCTCTCTGTTTCACCAGAATGACTGTAAAGTCTGATATGTGGAGCTCACGCTCGTCACAAATTGCAGTACGTCACCTTAGAAAATCACCTCGTGTTCCTCCCTGAAATGGCCAACTGTTCTGAACAAGGAGAGCGCCTGGAAAAGATGACTTGCTGCACACTGATAGCGTGGATTTGAAAAAGGATATTATGGATCTTTTTACTCATCATTTAAATTTTAAAATTGTATTTTAGAAATTGTTTTTCATCTTCACTCCCTCCTTTTGTCTTGAATAAGTGAGAAAGATCAAAGTCAAATTTGCTGGCTCACTAGCACACGTTATGTTCAATTTTCTTCTGTCACATTCACATAAGTAACAGCAGATGTTGCTAGAACATTCACGAGTTTAGCTCTGAAGTGTGCAGCCAGACATTTGTCAGGCTAATTTAATTTCCTGAGGACTGCAAGGAGAGTTCTGCTGGATAGTTCCCCATCTGTGACACTCAGCCACTCTTGCCAAATTCACTTGAAGCCTCCAATGAAGATGTTCTCTTTCGGATTTTTTGCTTTAGGCTACTTTTTATTAGTTCTCTTCAAGATGTCTTTCCTTGTTTTTTTGTTGTTTCCCTCCCCCCCGTTAACACTACTATAAAGATGGAGAGGAGCAGGTTTAGGAGAATAATGAAAAGATGCATACTTCAACAAGATGATCATAATCTTTACCATCTTAGTATTTAACAAATTCCCACTAAAGCCAGCATGGAAAGACTCACATAGATTTCAGTGAAAGAATTTTGTATTCTTCCACAGCTGAAGAAACATTAGACTTAAATAATTACATACATGTCAGATGCAAACTTTCTTTTAGGCTAACTGCCTGCAAACCATTTTCCAAGAGATTTCTGAAAATAGCAAGTCACTTTTTGGTGCATTTGTACATAAAAGACTAACATATGTTTTGCTAAGCCTTAGAAAACCTTCAATTTTCAAACTGGCTTTATGATGTTTACTCATTCTATATTTGAACTCGTAAATAAAACAAAATTCAAATAAAGTCTTCTCGGTGAATATTACCTTTGAATAAAATATGTCCAAGTTTTGCATAGCATTGGAAATGTTTCCAGATTTAGGCAAATTATTACATGAAATGGGTTAAAGCATTATCTCTAAACTAAAGAAAGGTTTCCTCACACTTTCTGCAGGATTGAAATTAAATTTGTGCCCTCAGGAGGAATTCGGAAGTTACTTTCTGCAGCCGAAGTAACAGAAGAGAAAACGACGGTAATGTGCAAAAGCCATTTTCCCCACTTCATTTTTATAAGGATTGAATCTAACAAACTTTTGATAAGCGATGCATTTAGCTTCTACCTGCAGTTCCGACAGATGTCCAGGCTGTGGACTCCTGCGGGCACCGCGCAGGGCGCAGCGCTGAGCCCCAGCCCCCGGCTCCAGGGCTTGCGGGGCCTCTTTTGCTCACACCACGCTCGTTGCTGTAAACGTGAAGGCGTCTTGAACGCAATTCCCATTTTGCACAGCCACAGGCAAGATTAAATTTGGCTCGGGAGCCGGCTCGCCCCGGCAGGGTCCCGCCGCAGGGCGGGGGGCTGCCGCCCGGCCCCTGATCCCGCCCCTGCCCCGNAAGTATCTCCAAAGGCCATTTAGCTCAATCAGCAAACTAGGGAAACGAGCTATTTAGCATAGTTTAGTGACTGAGTTTTCATTTCAAGGTTGAATAATGGCTTAAAAAAGAAAAACAAAAGAGGCTTTGAAATTCTTCCTAACCTTCAGCTCCACTAAACATGAAAACTAACTGCTGAATTGTGAGTAAGTGACCTATTTCTCAACACTTCAGAAAGCTTAAAACTGTGCAAATGACATTGAGGAAAACATGACCCATGTTTTCTAAGCTTCCTTTACACCATATGGTGAAAATCAAGTAAAATATAAACTCTGTCTCAAGGAGGAGACTTAAAGAATAAAGTCCCCAGATGAAAGGCACTTTTCCTAAACTATTTCATGATTTTATTTCCTCCACAAACTGGATTACGAAGGAAGTTAGTCAAAATATGTCTGTTTGATGGAGGCCTCGGTTACAATTACAAAACAAATCAGGAAGCACTTCTGACCTTACTCTCCAGTCAGAATTTTTCACCTGCTATTGCCACCACCAGTAACAAAAAAAGCCAAACAAAACAAACAAAAAATATTTAGGCTTCAAATAGAAGGATGATACACTCAACAACTTACAAGACCTTTTTTAAGCACAGCTTACCTGACTTGAAAAAAAAAAAAAATGTTACACAATACTCACCTGAGCATTAGGGCTATCTAGTGCTTTCCAAAAACAGTCAAATCTTTTCAGTTTTAGAAGCTACTAAGAAACTAACCCGAACAGTTTTCTAAACTACTTTTTGTCTTCTCTAGCAAAGCTTTGTCGATATCACCCATAAGAAACGATGGAAAAGGATAGAAGTCAGACTACTAAAATGAGCTGATTTTCCTCACAGCAAACAAGTTGTTCTCCAATTCAGGCTTAGTATGAGACAAGACTCTAGCAGCTCTTAGAGATGTCCAAAGATACTTTTTCAACTCTAAGATAAATAGCAAATAGAATCTTCTTGCCTTCATTCCTACTGCATTCTTTGTTCCCATCTGAAGTACTGATAATGCCCTTCCCAGGTCTGATTCATATGAATAGAAATATTGAAACTGGCATCTTATTGAAAATATAGCTGAAAATGAGCGAAAGTCAGAAGCAAGCAAGGCAAGCTTGAAGTCATTGCTTAGAGCTGGGCAGGATTTCTACAAATACAACAGTATGAGCAGAGACAGGCTGACAGTTGTGTCTGATTCCTCATTTCTTGAACCAGAACGAAGGTCTCTCGGCAGAGGCTGGAGGAGTTCAGGTGTTACTACTGCAGAGATTGTCAAACTGATCTTGCAGAAGCCACACCTACACTTCCTCATGGGAGTGAGTCAGTGTGGAATAGCCAAAAGAATAGTCAATATTAAAACCTGAGGACTATAGATTCTCTTCAAGAACACGAAAGAGGAAAAAAAAAAAAAAAAAAAGGAAGAAAAGAAGCAATTTTCCTGTTAGAAAAAACAACTATATATGCCCAGGGCAGCTGACGATAAACTTTTCCTAAATGTTGAGGAGACTTGCTATCAGGCAGGCAGAGGCACTCACCTATAAAAAAACAACTGAATTTCACTAAAAACTTTATATTCTACCCTGGAAAGCCATCTGTTAACAGAAAAACAATTTTATAGCTTCTATTTTATTATAATTCTACATCCTAGTAAGAGTTTCTCATTTTACTGACAAAGATCTTGTTCATATTTCTGTAAATTGCAAAATGATACTGTGACAGCTGACAGTAGGTCAAGACCTTGTGACTCAAAGCCACCTCTGAGGACATACCTCCCTGCCAACCCTGAAAGCTGGGACTGTATGTACTGGGGATTTCTAGTACTGCAGAAATGGTACTACTGAGAAAATGAACCCTCACTCTTCAAACCACAGTCCTGATATCACACTGCTGGGTTGTGTTTTGGTAACTTCATCATAAACTTTTAATGATAGCCTAGACTCTAAAGGAAATTAATGGTATCTGGGCTTCATTTTACTATGAGATATTCAACAGCTCCTGCATTCTGCTCAAATGCCAGAGGGAGTTACAATCTATCCATTGAAGTATCGCAGCAAGTACAACAGAGGTATTTCTTCTCTTGTCTGTCCACNCCTTGAGGGAAAAGAAAAAAACCAGAACTTCTCCTCTCCCTTCTCAGACTCAGTTTAAAGACATAGAAAGGCATAAAATTCATTCTTCTGGGCATGGGCAGACGACATAGGATAAACTCCAAGACAAAAATCACTCCAAGACACCACATGAAACCAGCACCACCAGGGCAACATTACTGTTTCTGGAGCTATCGGGAGAAGAGTTTGCTAAGAAATGAGGCCCTGATTGGAAACACTGCTCACTGCTGCTCACATCCATTCCTTGCTTTCCACTGGAAAGACGCCTGAAAACAGAAATCCTTTAGCTCTTCCAAATCTGCTTTGATTTTATCTAAGTGCTCGTTGCTAATGAGACTTCTTCTAGAAGTGCAGAATGCTGTCTGTAGCTACAGGCAGTAGAAGTTTCCTGTAATAAATGAGAGCGAGGAAAAAGCCACAAATTCTTTGTCACCTGCGACATAGAGGACGCATCTTTGCGAAAGGCAGAGGTTTCACTCCAGTAGAGCATCCCTTCAATAGGAATTGGAAAAGCCTGTTCCTCTATGCTGATGCCCGTCAATTCTAGACTGGCTTCTGATGGAAACAAGGCTTCTGTGACCTGTGTATAAGGGAAGCAAAGGAGTAGCAAGGAAAAGCCTCTTGGTCTGCTTCTCCCACAGTAATTTCTCAACACATTGATGCTTTTCCATCAGATCTGCCAGAAAGACTGACATTTTTAACAGTGACATCCCTGCAAGATCCATGCAAAGCACAAGCAGTTACAAGAGACAGACTCTTAGGCATCCGGACTAAGACTGTCATTGGGACTTCGACAACGCTCAGAAACATGAGAGGTCATGGAGCTTGTAAAATTACTACAGAAGAGTAAACAAAGCCAATTGTTAAAATAATAGGAAGAAGGAGGGAAAATATTTTGTTTCTGTGCAGAACTTAACTACTTATTTGTTCCTGGTGTTTCTAAAAATTCAATGTCTAACCATTTAGAGAAAGGACACTCAACATGCTGGTCACCCCAATTAAATTAGGAAGGGTAACGCACACCTTCGGAGGAACTCAGCAGGCTTTCAGAAGAATTGAGGAGAATAAGAGCCGGTATTACTGATATGTCTAGGATAGAATATAAGAAAAGTAACCTTCTTTGAAAACAAGCACTTTTATATCCCCCTTTTAAAACACAGAGCATCAAGAAACCGTCACATTTTGTTTTGCAAAATATTAACCCTTTAAAGACAGGCACTGGATCAAAATATTTTTGTAAAAAAAGGCTGTGACCTATGTTAGAAAGACCCCTCAAAAGCCATGAGCAGTGTAGGAAAACAAGTAACTACAGAATTATAGAATCGTTAAGGTTGGAAAACACCTGCAAGATCATCAGGTCCAACCTATCCAACACCGCCTTTACCCCTAAACCATGTCCTGAAGTACCACATCCATCCATTTTCTGAACACCTCCAGGGATGGCGACTCCACCACTTCCCTGGGCAGCCTGTTCCAATGCTTAACTACTCTTTCAGTAAATAAGTTCTCCCTAATACCGAATCTGAACTTTCCCTGGTGCAGCTTGTGGCCACTTCGTCTTGTCCTGTCATTTGTCACTAGGGAGAAGAGGCCAACATCAGCCTCACCACAACCTCCTTTCAGACAGCTGTAGAGAGCAATAAGGTCTCCTCTCCACCTCCTCTTCGTCAGACTAAACAATCCCAGTTCCTTCAGCCTTTCCTCACAAGATGTGTTCTCCAATCCCCTCACCAGTTTGGCTGCCCTCCTCTGGACCCATTCCAGCATCGCAATGTCCTTCCTGTACTGTCGTGCCCGTAATTGACACAGTACTCGAGGTGCGGTCTCACAAGTGCCGAGTACAGGGGCACAATCGCTTCCTTCCTCCTGCTGGCCACACCGTTTCTGATGTAAGCCAGGATGCTGTTGGCCTTTCTGACCACATTAAGCCATATTTTTGGCCATATTAAAAATTCAAAACCCCTCCTTTTGAAGATGTGGAGAAACCACTTTTAATAAAACAATTTCGTGGGTTTCTTTTTTAGGTTGTACCTCACAAATGCTTTCAAGGTTTTCAAATTGTTAACCTGTTTAAGAAAGGAATTATTTTTTTTATCTTCTTGGAGGATGGACTAAATAGGTCTCCATCACTCTCTAAATGAGACCATTCACACATTATAGACAATATACACATGTGATGCTATCAGATAGGAGTTTGCTACGTTCTCATTAATTATTGTGAAGATTGTCATAATGAAACTTATATATCTTTATTTATTTTCAAGCACAATTCTGTTCGTTCGTTATCAGGAAATGCTGAAATTCACATAAACTGGCATTTTTTAATGTGATCAGATTGTTTCGTCCAGAATGCTGCATTTAAATCTATAACAGTACAAACAATTTCTCTTCAAGAATTTATGACCTGCAAAATACTTTTCATCCTGTCACCATGTTCACAGACCACAAAGCAGCTTAGGAATCCTCCCATTCCAGTTTTAGCTGAATCCTTTCCTGACTCTGCAAGAATCTGTGAAAAGCGCTATTGGCAGCAAGCCTGCAACTTCACTCTCCTTTACAAGAACACACAACCAGTGCCCCTTGCACACACAGACTGTTTTATCACCTGGATTATCACTTTAATCGCGCTTCTGATAATGAAGACCACTACTTAAACAGTGATTGACCAAAACGTGCCTTAAAGACGCTTGCTGCTTGTCACTTGGCGCTATATGGGACCACAGGGAGGAATCCCAGATGAATGCCTCTTGCACTGATGCCTACAGCAGCAAGAGCTGTGAAGTTTTGAAGGGGTCTATTTCTGCCCTCTCAACCTTGAGAGCCTTTCCTGTTCCCACTCCTGCATAGGGAAGAACACAAGCAGGAGCTCTGGCTCTAGCAGGCGAAGGCTGCGTCAGAAAATGTTTAAACTGGTAAAGCCTTGGTTTGTAGCTTACAATCACAGTGGGAAATAGGAGCTTCTTGTTTTGTTACTAATACACCTTCAGGGGGTTTCGTGAAGTTAGATGGGATGGTTTGCACTAAACCCAAGCGGAACAGAAATCAGACTAACCCGTTCCATTCCTTCTGATTTGCCTTGTTAGTCCTATCAATCTCTCTGTGCTCTAATGACTTGAACTAGAAAGACGTAGTTGTGGTTTTTTTCTGATTTCTGGGTGTAAATTTCTAAAGGTAGAGCTAGGAAGAGATCCAGCACAGAAAATACAGCCATTTAGGAAAAGCATATGCTTAAAAAATCTCCTGTTCTGGATGAGGCAACGTGCTCAAGTATATAAATTATCTAATTCTCTAGTTTTACCAACAGTACTTATCGGGTTCACAAAAGCTTGGAGGACACTGCAGAATCCTCTGTCACAAACTGTGGCCTTGATAAGCTGCTTTCCAAAATGGACAGAGTCTATTAATTTAAAATTTAAGACTGTGAATCACTCATTTTGGCACTTGTTTGATGTGTGCTAGAAAAGCAAATTACATTTTTCGTTTCTGTCAATGGCTGGCTTTCACAGCAACCTCAAAAGCCTTGATTCCCCAGCTGAGTGTTCCCTGGATTACTCTCAATACCCATCACTCTTCATCCTCCATAAGCCTGACTGTTTCAAGCAAAGTAAGGTCAACCTGACCTAAACAGGATGACTGAAGGGAAGCCAAATGCTTTGGGCATCTCCTCCAGAGAGAACTGAAGTCAGTAAGTATCCTTCTGTTGACTCGAACGGCCATTAGATCAGGCCGTGAGGACCTTTATTCCTGCAGGTAAAACCAACTATGATCCTAGGTGTTATAAACACCACCTTTTTCAAACATGTTTCACTTCTGAGAAAACTTTTTTATAGTAATTTTTTTCCCCCCTTCTTTCACCTTGATTACAAATGTCACATTGTTTTCTGTTCAAGTTCACAAAAGCATCATGCACACCATGGAAGCAGATCATTCATTACTAGCTTCATAACTTACTATGTTTGGTCAGATAAGTACTATTTTAAGTGCCAAGCATTGCTCAGGCCAATCTAGGAGCTTTCTTGGATTTCTGATATTCCCCTGTTATCCCCAGTTATATTTTACAAATCACAATCCATCCAGTAATGTGACAAATTTTCTCCCTATTGTAGCCTTTTTGCTGCGATTTCATTATTTTTAGATTGAATTAAAGAAGTGGCAATGAGTCTTGCTTTGCATTAGTTGGGGTTTTTTTACATGCAAAAAATATATATTCCCTCCGCTTTTATAGGACACATTACTTTAAAATTTCACTTTTATTTTCTTGCACAAGCATAGCAAGTATTTACTTTTGGCCAAGTAAATTCATTCTCTTACGTATTTTATAAAACCATGGAAAAAGCAAATTCCATTTACTCATGTAAATTATATAGAGAAAAACTGCAAGTATTTGGTAAATACTGGCAGGTATAGAAACATATTTTTACTGAAATATTTTTTTAAAAGACAAGCAAAAAGAAGTGGTACCTAATTTATGGAAATAGATTCCATAGTAGTTGACACGATATTCATCTCCCCTCAGATCTGCAATTGCACATTTGTTACTTCAGCAATTTTGTTCAGTAACTTTTCAGGGATTCCACAGACTCCGACATGATTCCATTCTGCCACGACTCACAGTTAATGAATGTTCTTCCAAATCTCGCTTTTGTAGACATGAAGTGCATGAATGAAATGATTAATTCCTAAAATAAGGTTTTCCTTCCAGTACTGTAGAACCATTTTGATACTGACCATGGTGAAACTGTCAATGAACTGATTAACATGAGTACTTTGAAATTATTAACCAGATTTTGCGTAAACTACGGTCATTAGTCACAAAAAATGTTATCCAGAAAGGAAGGCTGTAACAATGACAGGTTCTGGATTAGTGCTAATTAGCCAAGGATAGATTTTTTTTTTTTCCTAGAACCCAGAAACTAAAAATTGTACCTTTTCAAGCACACAAGTATCAAACAAAGCACTATTCTAGATACTTGGAGTCTTTTCTATAAATTCTTATTTCTTTTGGTATCAAAGTATAAATGAGTGTCCTACATAACCTCATATCACTATCACCTCTCAATAAATATCAGATGCAGGAAATCTAACTTAGAATTTCTTTGATCTGGCCCACATAAACATCATCTTTGGATGTAAGCAACTGAAAGGGATTCCAAGGTATCCAAAGTCTGTGTCCTCAGAGAGTAAACTGTCTCACAGGCAGCCACACTAGGACTTTCATGAGTAGATTAGTGAAGAGATAGGGAAGGGAGAAGATGCCTATATGTATTTTCTCTGCAATTAGTTCATTAATTTAGCAGGGAGAGGAGGAAGAACCACAGCCACCTATAACCTCTAGCCAACAACAGAGCAAAGTCTTCAACTATTCCTTGAAAAGCCATGGAATTATGTGAAATTACATTTGGAAACCTAGAGAGTGCTACTCATCCAATTTGGGAATACACTTTTGAACTAAGACAGACGAGGCTCCTTATGAGAATGTGATGCCAGATTCAATCTCTGTTCAAATGCTCCAATACGTATGTGATAAATCCACAGGAAATAAAGACTTCTGTTCTTTTCATAGAAAATACAGAGAAATTCAATACTTTACTGTATTTTGATGTTTAGTTTGTGGAAAACTCAGTCAATTCATAAGATTAAATCTAACCTCAAAGAGAGGTGGGAAAAGGAACTTTGTTTTATTAGTTGTTACTAGAAGCTTTGTTAACAATTAGACCTACCAGAGGAATTTATCCTTCTTGAGGCTGTTCCTACACTTTCAAAATATTATTGCAGCTCTTTTCAGTAGCTCTCTGCCAACTACTGAAGAAGATTAAAGATGTCCCTGCTCACAGCAGGGTGGTTGGACTAGATGACCTTTAAAGGTCCCTTCCAACTCAAAACATTCTATGATTTTCTGTATCACTTCAGTTTCTCAGTCTACCGAATTCTGTTTCTTCACCAGTTCAAGGAAATTACTAATGCTTCAGTGAAATCAAAATATGCAAAACATGTCAGTTAGAAAAAAACCTCAAACAAACACCTCCCTATGTTCATTTCACCCTTTGCTATTTAGGCACAAAGAGAAAAAAAACTCATCCCAGATCTTGCAAGAGTAGAGAGAAAGCCAAGTAGGCACAAGGCTGGAACACTGGAATTGCCTGAAGGCAGGCAGGAGTTCCTGAAGCCAGCAAAGCAACCCTGCTCTCCCCAAGGTTCCTCTAGGAAGAGCATTACAATGGCAACTTATATTAACTAAGAAGTGCCAAGCTCAGCAGGGACCACCGTGGACACCTGTAACGTAGGGCTGCAGAAAGCCTCCAAAATCTAGGACAAAAGATAACGATAATTAATGTTGTTTTGAAGACCCAAACGGTAATAAGACCACCACCTCTGGAAATCTAGTCTCTAATCATCCTCACTGTATCATACTGTCACTCTCTTCATTACTGAATTAATTTTTATTTTCAGTAATGGAATTTTCCTACATGTTTGTCAGCAATGTGGAAAGTCCCAGCACTGCTGCTTCTTTTCTGTGCATAATTAGCTGCACAAGAACGCAACACACCTCTCAAGTTGCTCTTTGGCAAGATCTGTTATTATTTTGAATATATTTCTCTAACAAGTAACAACAGTTGGATAGAATTTCTATTGAGTATGCATTTTCCCATTGGTGTACCTGAAAAACCTGGGTTTTTTTAAATAGCTAAAAATTAACACTGTTTCTCTTTGTTTATGAGAAGAAGTCAATTCACTATTAGCTTTTTATCAAATCTCCCACAACATAAATCTATTTTCTTATTGTGACAAGACTTAATTCAGCTACGAACACTCCATTTTGACCTACACTGACCTTAAAACCTGAACCAAAGAATTTTTAGTAAGCCAGTGACAGCTTAAACGGCCTGAACCTCTTTTACCAATTTGCAATCCAAATGCAAGAGTATCTTCTCTTCTCTATCATTTCTATATTAGCATGAGATATCTGAAGAATATTATTAGACTTCTACAGAGTACTTAAGTAGAAGCATTAATAACCTTTAAGCAAAACTCTGTGTTCCCCAAAACACTCTGAAGTATCATTTTACCATCTGCTTTCCTCTACAAGAGCAATGGTGATGATTATAATTCAATTACTGATGAAGATGGAATAGGTGCAAAAGACATTCTTGTCTTTTCTAGAAGGAATCAAACTTGGCCGTCTAGTGCTTGTACAAATGACGAGAAATTCCATCTGCATGCTATTTGCTTTTGCCTCCTTCAACAACAATAAAACGAGCACCCTCTGAGCTGCGTTGTGCACTATGCTACCGCAGTCAGAACTTCTGTTTTCAAGGCTTCCAGTATGTTCCCATTAGTAGTATTTCCTAATAAATCCCCAAATAATGACAATCCGATGTGATGGTGAAGTTTCTGGGTATCTGCTTTCCAGTACTGCTGTTGACATACATGCTGGAGCTACAATTGGTTAAAAAAAGACTCTACAAATGTTGGTAGGGCGCCGAGTATAACACAAGCACCCTTGAGAGTTGGGTGCCAGTCTGTGCAGAGCACAGCATAGTGACCTCCCTGCGGAGCATACTTTGCTCCCCACATTCTTGCACATTTCTGAAGGCTGCGCGCACAGAGACACGTGATTTTGTGCCATAATGCTTCTATTACTATCAGCCATTGAGTTCTCTTGGCTTGGTTGGTTCTCTCTCAAATTTGTTGACATTTTCACAAATACCCCCAGCTCTCTGTATGACAGAAGAAATACATTTATTTTAACTCTTCTCCTTGAAGTTAGTATGGAGCAGGAGATAACTGTTTCAGAGGACTTAGCTTCTTCTACCTTTATTCATGAAGTAAAGTTACACTACCAGATTGTCTGTAATATCTACTGTTTTGTTATCAAATATTTATCTCTTCAATCAAAATGGTTTTCTCTGTAAACTCATTGGCATCATTAGGACTACAGGAGATGTATCTGTTCCTTTTAAGGTCAAGTAGAATCTAAATGTAGACATCCTGAGCTATGGGATGTCTCGTCTAGGCTGGCTGAACCGGGTGCAGATCACATAAGGGTAACCAACAGTCACCTATCACAACAAGAAAAGTGTTACCACCCAAAGGCACCCGCAGAATTCTCACAACTGGAAAATCAAACCAATTGCATGGAAAATGTTGATTACCTTGGAGAACATTGTTTGTTGTTCAGTGTGGTAACAGCCAGGAAAACCAGAGAGACCTGAAGAGACTTTTTCCAAAGCATCAGCTCCAGCACAGTTAGTTCAATAAATAACCAGATTTCAGGATGCAACTTCTATTTCCTAAGATCAGCAGGGGATTTGAAGCATTTATCTAGCAACTGCATACATACTAATCTACTGATAAAAGAATGCGATGAGAACAAAATAAGGAATCTGTTGCCATAGAAGGATGGTAAGGTCATTATAGCAAAAGGCAACAGAAAGCTCTCAAACAGAAAGTTGTTCTCCTTAGAACAGAAGCACACATCTGTTTTCTGAGGACAGCTATCACAGGATTGAGATGATTCTTCCTATATTTTTTTGACAGCTAGGTTACAGAGTTGATTTATATTTAGCAATGATTTCTCTGGAATTTCTGAAATTCTGAAACGTGGAAGACTGTTGAACACCAGGTTCTAGCAGGTGTTCTCTCCCGGTCTTCCCAGCAGAATTTGAGCTGTACAGCTGTCCTTTCAATGTTTGTGATAAACATGTTAACTTTTCTTTACAAACAATGCCTTCATGTGAATGAAGCCCATGACAATCTCCCATGACAATCTGCAGCAGTGGCAATGCCAGATTCCCAACAGAAAAGCTCCTTGTGTCAACTATGCTTAGGCAGAGAAGAGAGTTTCACTCCCCAAGGAAAATACGCACAATTTCCAGCCTAGTCGGGATCAGCATGAGACCTCGGGGATCATGTCTGCAGCAAAACCTTTTGATATGTATACACTGCCAGTAAAAACAAAGATCCATCAAACGCCAGATTTACCAACAGCACATTTTTGCAGACAGAAATAAGACCAAATAAAGGTGAAGCACTGGAGACTTTCACTGAGAAAAATGATATGATACTCTTTCTGCAATAAAAACAACTTCCTTAGTATCCTTTCAACTGGACTGAAAAAAAAAAAAAGGAAAAGAAAAACCTGCTTCTAATGGCACTCAGAGCTGAATAACATGGTTTGGCATGGCCATGAGGTGCATTCAATTGGAAGGCAATCTGTATAAGCACATGTATTTTAAAGCACGAAGAACACAGTCAACCTTCAAACAGAAAAGAGTTCACAACCTTAATGTAGCAGAACTAGTGCTCTGCCTGTAATAATGCTAATCCTTCCTTGGCTAGCTCTTAAGCACCAAAGGAGGCGAATTACAAGGCCGACTGATTCTTTAGTTTCTATGTTTAAATAGCTATACTGAAAACTCAGGCTACTAACCCAGTAAGCAAGCATTAGCTTGAGGTCAACATACACAACACCGCCCATGGCAGAGTATTATATAAAGCAAGATTCTCATGATCTTCATTTTATTTCTTGTGAGTTGGAGCCCAGTTCAGCTGTTTATACTTCAACTATACTAGTGGCATTAAGGTGACAAAAAGACCCTGATCAGTTCAAAGAAACTCATTAATGGTTAGGCATTAAGATAAGATTATAAATTAATAGAAATAATTTCTCCAGTAGCTAATTTAAATTTAATTTCAAATGTTATCATCAAATGTTTTTAAATCAAAGTTGTCAATGCCTTTCTTCATTACTGAAGTAGTGTGTACGTATATACATGTACATAAAGAGAGTCAAGTCTCCCCTACCAAAGTGAGTTTATCTTGCACACCTTCTAGCTTGAAAAGAACAGGCACAATAAACAGGCAATCTCCCTCTTGCTTCATGTTCCATACTTAATTGCTCACACAGAAGAAGAGAGAAAATTTTCAAATTTATTTTCAAAGCAGGAGTGCGGAGCAGTTTGATAGAGGCGAACAGTAGCAAAGTCCGGGTCCTCCTCAGCTCCCTCTAGGAAGCTGAGTCTGCTCCCCTCCCCTCCCACTGTCAAGGGCCAGATAAGAACATTAAGACAGAAACCAAGACCACTTCCTATCACACTTGCTATTTGGTGCTATCTGACCTGCTGCAGAGCAAAATAGAGTCATTAATTTCATGCCTCTCATACCTAATGTGAAGTAGGATAAATATTAGACAGAGAAATACGTGCATCATACTTAACTGCAAAGCTTCTCTTCCTTAACACCAGGAAGGAGTAGAGGCAAGCAGCAATATTTACTCTTACTTGTCTGCCAAGGACAAATAGTATATGAATATCTGCAAAACAGAAAGACTAAGTATCTGGCAACAGTACTTGAGTACCTCTGATTTTAATAAAGTCTTTCTCTTTACTGCCTTTAACAGTACCATTATTACACTTTTACAAAAGGAAGTGGGCCTAATTCTAACTCAGGCTTTTGGGGTTTTTTTTTTCATGAGAAGCAAAATCAGTAGCATAAGTATTGGAAGTCTTGAATTAGCAGTTTCCTCCAGAAAGCTCTTCAAGAGCTGCTGTGATGTGCCCACTCCTGCCTGCCCCTCAAGTGGTCCATGTGCAATCATGAAGCCATCAGTCTCTGTCCTCCCGTCTAATTGCCAGCAGAGCTGTCCTGATTTCCTGATGAGAAAGAAAAGAAACTGGACAATGTAAGGCTCCTAACACAACCAACCAGAAGAAAGGCAGAAAGAAATAAAAGAAAACAAGTTTACCACTTTCCATTCGTATCTCATTCTCTCACTTAAATTATTTTTTTTTTAATCACATCCAGCCCTATGACTTCTCCGTATAACTTCTCAATGAGCCTTAAGAACAATACAGTTGGGGTTTTTTTTGTGTTGTACACACAGAAAACTGAAAAATAGTCTCATTTAATTATCACACTACCACAACAAAAAAATTATAGTCCTTATAACTAAACTCCAGTGAAAGTATTACAAAGTAATTTCCAAGTATGAACGCATAAGTTACTGCTTGCTAGATTCATACAGCCTAGTAGTCCATGAAAATTAGCAATCTCAAATTGAAACTGAAAAGTATGTACCAAAACTGCACCCTAAACTAATGATGTGCAAGTTACATGACACTAGAAATTATTTTCCAGTGACAAAACAAGACACCCAAGTTTCTGAATCAGAAGTACAAAACCATGGAAGAAGGACAAGTTTTCAATATGGCACCTTGAAAGTAATTGGAGAGTGTTCTAACATACAGTATGACATAATAGACACCAATGCTAATTAAAAAAAAAAGATTACTAATGTTCTTCTGCAGTAAATTCCTATTTTTAATGCTCATGGAGTTACAAAATACACAGCATCAAATCCTTACTTGGGTTCCAGGTCATGTTAATGAGGAGAATGTATTTTCTTACTCTCAAGCTCAATTTGAAAGAAATTCCAGCCTTACTTTAAGACAAATCAATTTCTAGTTCTTTCACCATTCCCTCCTTTCATCAAAATAAGGAAACAAAAAATCCCACTCACAATAGTACAGTCAAAGAGAAAACAGTGATATTGATTTTTCCAGCTTTGTATCCCAGCACACTGATTAAAAGAAAAAAATAAATAAAAATCTGCATTTATACACATATCCACAAAACTCAGGTTGCAGTTTAAAAGTAAAAGTACTTTTGCTTCAGGAGCCAAAGCAATTGCTAAATCATTAGGTTTTATTTCACAGCTCCAGGCGACAGGAGCTTAATGCCCAGAGGTTCTGTATGCTCTTCTCCAGATGAGAAAAAAAAAAAATAGAAAAAATTGTCCACTTTTACACTACTGTATTGACAGAACAGGCACATGTAAGTTTTGGGCAGATGGGAAATAAAAAGCTGTATATATTAAGTACTACATTTGTGGATATTTCATACATACATGTATAATCTTGTGTAGTAATCAAGGCGACTCACATTTCCTGATGGTAATCTAAGTTCTTCCTATGACTGAATTTAGACAAATTATATTGTGCAGGAATTAAGATTTCAGAAATAGAAGACAGCTGCAGTGTGACACTAGTGCTTCACCTCAAGGACAGAACAATCGGTTTGAGTCAGATCACCTAAAGACACATACATTTCAGCTAAACAACATGCCTAAAGAAGTGACTTCATTTCTTTTGGATAACAGAATTACTTTCACTGAAACACAAGGTAATGCTGACACTGCAGTTATTTGCATACACCTACAAATACACGCAGAGAGGACCTCAAGTGAACTGAATCAACCAAAACAGAATACGAAGTAGCCAGCTCTGGATCACATCTTTAAGAATAAAGTGAACAAACTGGGGATTTTCACCAAAAGTAGTCACATCTACACAACCCTAAAGAACTACTGTATCACCAATATAATGCAATACACTCTTAGTTCCTCAACCGGATTAGGTTTACTTGCTGTCTAGTGCTCGCTGTGACATTTAAACGCCGTACTTTAAAAACTCAAAGTACCAAAGCCCCAGTGCGGGCACAAAGTGCCCAGTTCACAATGACAATGTCAATGGTTTCCTGTGTGGCTACCTGCCTCCAGATGGTGATGATCTGACAGATACCTCCCTCAGGCAGGCCGAGATTGTCATCTTGGAAGGTGAGACTCATGCCAGAAAGACACAGAGCTCTCACACGTTGGCCTACTAAGACTGTGAAGTGCCCCTGCAGAAAAGTTTATGAGAAGAGGATATTTCCCTGTTAAATGTGAACAGATTTCTGCAGTCTACACAAGTTAGAGACAGGAATGAAAAAGTGATTTATTTTTGAACAAGAGTTTCACTGAGCCACCTTGCAGTCTGTCTAACTGAGCCACCCACCTGTCACTCAGACAGGAATACCTTGGGAAGAAAGAAAAACTATTTATTTACCCCCTGTTCCCAGGTAACGTTAATACATATACACTAACACAGAGCAAGCTACAGCTTCTCGACACATCTCATGTACATGGTTGTAAAGTCCTGGAAAACAATATTAAGCACTATGAGAGGAAAGCCACAGACGCACCAAAGCAGGGGCTGATGGCAACGCTGCGACTGACGGAACTGACATTTCTTTTTGGTTTTTTTTAAAGTTAACAACCACCTCCCGCACTGGACAAGTAATGCTCCTTCAGCACCTCAGCTGCAGTATTAGTATTCAGCTTGGCTCGTGAGCAGCCTACCCTGTCTAAAATCCCCTTGGCTTGTCGAGTGTATTTCTAGAGCAAATAAGCATATTCTCCTCAGAAGTGGATTTCTTTTCTGAAATACAGCACCTCGGTCCCCTCTTTCCAGAGCTTCACAGACTAATTAAAGGGGGTAAACCTTAACATTTCAAGACAGTAAGTGCTTGGATATTTAGGTGTTTGTTATGTAGACAATTTTTTATGTTACTCACAGGGACAGTGGGTAGGTACCATGGGTGGACTATTGCATTCAAGAGGAATCCCTGCTCCCAATTAAAACTATGCCAGGGCAAATCCAGAGTAGCCACAGTTTCTTGGTAGCCACACCCCTGTGGGATTTTCAAGGGTTCAGCAGCCCTTTTCCAGATGTGCAGCAGCTTTTTTACCTGCCAGCAGTAGAAGGAACAGCTGGGTTGTGCTTCACTTCTCCAGTTGCGCTTCACAAACTGTTGTAGGTACCCCATTCTGATAAATACAGATAATTATGGGTTGTTTCTGTTGTTGCTTTTTTAATCTGGAGAGAAAGGAAGAGGTCTGCTGAGGATGCCTGACATGCAGAAAAAATTATTTTCAGTACCTCAATTATAATACGCTTCTTAAAGTTCAATCCATAACACATGAGACTGTTACAGGAAAGAAAGCCACTTCTATTTTAATATATTCCCCAAAGAAAAGAAGGGGCAAAAGTTCAATTTTGAGGAATAAATAACGAGGGAGAAACTCAAAAGTAATTAGGGAGGCAAGCAATGGTGCTGCCTTTGAGACACCTGAAGGTCAAGGAAAACCTCCTTGGCTGTTTTACCATGGGTGGAGTAGCCTTAGGCAAATGCTCTGATCGCTCCCCGAGAGGACAGAATCAGCTTTCTGATGAGAGTAAGCGGACACATATCTTGCCTGGAAAGCTGGAAAATTCTCTGCAGCTTTATCTATTCTCTCCTGATTTTATAGCCTGGCGCAAGGAAGGATCTGCTGCAACTTTGTTAAAACCTGTACTTCCTACAAAATGCAGATCGAGGAATGTCTTATGCATAGCCACAGGGACAATTCTGATAATGTAAAAACAATGAGAAATGTTTAAAACATTATCAATAGATTGTCTTCATTGCAAAACTCATGAAAATACATGAAGTTAGCAGCTCTTGGAGTTGAATTACTATAGACAAAACCTCTGCCTGTTTTGCAAAGGTATTCAGAAAAAGCCAGAAAAACAGTAACAGCTCCAATTCTTTCCTTATCTTTGCTCTGTGGCTGGAGGAAAAAAGGAAAATAAATCTGAATAATATCAAGTTAAAAACGAGGACTGCAGAAAGAGCAGCACTGCCATGCAATTGTTAGAAAAAGAAAAGCATTTTGGTGAAGCGTATTTCATGCACCGCGTTCTTTTGTGAAATGTATTTTCCTATATACCAGGAAAAAAGCACACTTGACTTGATAGTATTTGATCCCACTTGTCCAAAATATCATGAAGTGATGTCCAACACTAGAATTTTGAATAGTAAGAAAGAGACTTTTCTCTTGTTCACAGCCAGGCTTTGATAGCAATAGAAATTCTATTTCATTGCTGAAATATCAAAAAGATACGAAATAGAGCCCAGAGGTTTTTTCAGTGCCTAATTAGGGATAACCTGCTTCTTTTTGCGAGTTCTCTGAAGTGCTGTAGAATCACACATGTGATAAAAGCAAGCACGAGGCAGCGTAACAATAAACAAGAACACAAACGAAAGGACAGCAGTGACTACGGTGCTGCTGCAATCAAAATTTGGTGCAGGTGGTCTTACAACTGAACTGGTGAAGTCGGTGGCCAATTCAGAACTCCCACCAAAGAAACAGAGACTTAAAGAAGACTTGCTGTTAGTCTCACAGCCAGAGAGGTTGATGGGCAGTAACACTTGCTGAAAAAGCGACGTAAAAACCACATGTGGATCGGAGAGGTCAGCAGCTCAGGGCATCGGTACAGTGAAGCAGCTGGTTCAAAGTGATGTTTGTTTTGAGACCCTGAGAGGTGAAGTGGTGTCAAACAAAAGCTTTGGAATAAAAAAGAATTTTGAGACAGTCTCCTGACCATGTACTAGTGACATCGATCTGTTGGGGCTGGACAGTAAGGACTTGCAAAGCCCTCTTCAAGGTCAGGGGAAGGCTGGAGCTGTGTATTAATGGGGATCAGTGATAGCTTCTGGTTTTTGTCAGGAAACCAAAAAAACTGAAACATGCAGATGCTGCAGGAAGGTGACAACACAGGAATGTCGGCCTAGAAAGCCTTTTCTTGCAGGGCAGCAACCGCTCTAAGGAGATGACATGAGGATGCAGCAGGCATGGGAAGCTTTACTTGAACTGAAGTGCTCTCAAGAAACAAACCACCTGCATATCTGACAAAAGCTGTAAGAGACATCTGCTCTAGATCATGATCTCTTTAAAGCGGAGCTCTAGAGCTTCAAAGGGACCAACCCCACCCCCCCAATCTGCTTATCAGTGAAATGAAACAGTACCAACACTTTCTTGTGATTTGCAAGGGCATTTCAAAACCAGGAAGGTTACAGTGACCTGACAGACAACAGACAAGTCAGGGTTTGCTGAAAACAGAGACACAGCAGAATAGACCCAGGAGGTAGTTGGAACAAAGGAAGCCCAAAGCCAAGAGGCCATGGGCATCACATGACTGGCCCCACTGTTTTTAATGCTTAGAAGACGATGCCAAGCACTAAGCTGAAACATACACCACCAGAGAAATCTTTCAACCTGCTTGATAAAAACAGAGTATCGAACAGCTGGAAGTCAAAATTTGAGAAGCTGAACCATGAATTAATATGCTATTAGGTAGCAAAGCAAATAAAGAAACAATGGAATAGTTTGCTAAAAAGAAAATAAAAATATAATGTCAGACAGTGCTATTTGGAGCCCGCTAAAAAAAAAACACAACAAACCAACCAACAAAAGAAAAAAAACAAAAGGACTGGGATGGGATCTGGCTGCCTAAATACAGGCATTAAGCACTGCTTTTGATGCCCTGGCATATTCCTTACCCAACATCCATCTGCTACTCAAGAAGAAATCCGTTTCCTATAGGTCCTGACTCATGCCTACCATTCACCCTAACATCTCATACCCTAGGGGATCTCATGCCCTGGAAGTCTGCCTAAAAGAAAGTCTAACTTCTAGGAGAAAATGTCTGTTTATGGTTCATGATGACTGATCTTTCAAACTGATGGCCTATAAAGCCATAGATCCTTTCAGCCTTTCCTTTCTCAGACCGTGAAAAAGGCAGGAAATTTCTGTGTGATTCTCAACACATCCCAAGCACTCTAGGGACAGCGCATATCACTTAACTGAGCCAGGAAGCCTTTTCTTTTCTACACTACGTAAAATCTACTTTTTCTGCCCTTCTCAGTAGCATTTAAGTTCAGCGGTGAAAGAACTGCATGATATGGATCACAGCCCTGTGACATTACAAAAATCCTCACTCGTAGCTGCCAGACTGTCTCGGCTGACTCATGCTCAGAATCACTCTGATGTGGGGGTAGGAAAAAAATTCTACACTTGGTGAAGAACATACTGAGGGGTTTTGCTTTCTCTTTGTATAACAAGAAGTAATTTACCTGCCCAAAGGATCCGGTGTATCTGACCATCTCAATTCCTTGCCAATGTAAGGACCCTCAAGCACTGGTAGTACTCCTGTTCTTTGCTTATGACAGTTTCTCACCTGAGGAATAAATTTTTCTTTCTTCCTTTTGTCTTTTTTTTTTTTTTTTTTTAAAAAAAAAACTCTAACTGAGGTCTCCATATCTGCTGCAAAGTACAGAGGCATAATACATGACCTCTGATATCCAAGAAGTCAGACTAGAGGCCTCAGCTACAGCTCTGTGAAGCAGCAAGCAGTTTTTAACTTTGATTAACAAGCCATCATGGGGACAGATCCATAGCATTCATTTACTTGTTTGGAAAACAGTGATATTTTTAAACAGGGTAGAGGGGAATATTAAAAATTTAGATTCTAGAACACAATTTTTCAGGTAAAATAATACCTCTCTTCATAGAGAAAAAAAGAAGTTTTGGGCTATAATTTTACCATTATGCTAATATAGCACCCACATATCCAATAATTAAATTACATACAGACCTCAGCATTAATAGAAGCTTGCCACTAAGGTCAAAAATTACCTGGGAAAAGGGAATCTGGAGTATCTCAAAACACTTAAAAGGAATGAACAGATACTTGAAGCTGCTGCGTACGATGCATCAAATTTACTTGAAAAAGACAAAATGCCCTCTACCTGAAAGCAAGTTCTCTTGTGACAGGCTCATCTCTGAGAAACCTATGCTTAACTTCTCCTGTGCTTAACTTCTTAAACTTCATTTGTGATTTCTTCACTACCTTTATTTTGATAAATCTTACTGCGCTTTGCATTTATGATAAGGGTACATTTTTGTAGATTTTTCATGAGTAGCTACATTTTTAAAAACTGTTACATAAATAGAAATTAACATTGACCATGGAAAAGAGTAATCAATAACTACCCCAACTTCTGTGTATCTTCAGATGAAAGCCCTCTGCCATGTGTTGGTATGATCTGATCCCAACCCAACTACTTAATTTGTGATTTTTTTTCTGAAGACAAAAAGTTAAATTAATAGTGTATATTTACTTAGAAATCGGAATAAATGTGCATTATTGATGTAGTGCACTTTGCAGCTTAAGGTATTTTTAATGTCTTTAAAATTTTAAATCAAAATTCTGTGTACCAAAGGACTTATACAAATATTGCATTAGAATTTAGTTTCTAAGTCATTCAAATGCAAAAGAGTAAAATGTTATTATGCCACTCCTGTTGACACTTTCATTCTTTAAAAGAAGTAATACAAAAGCATTTCCAGCGAACCAATCTGCTGTCCCAGGATCAGCTTTTCTCACAGAAGATAAGGAGCTCAGCACATGGATAGAAAACACACTTTCATTAACCACAGTCACAGAATTATGGACATTTTCCACCACTCCAGCAATATATTCATCATGGGTACCAGCCCTAAATTTCTTGCCAGTCTATGAGATGACAGACAAGCACAGTTACTGCTGTTGGATGTGCTGGGGGCTTAGTTACCTACATGACCTTCCATCAGAAATGGGGGAAGTTAAGAGGAAAGCACCAGTTGGAGAAGCAAGCAAGGGAGGAGAATGCACTTCATTTCCACACTTGGATATAACAGTGACTCCCAGGCAGTGAGCCAAGAGAAGTCGGTTGGGACAAACCGGAGGGAGGTCACAGACGTGACTATTAGAATGATTTTTCACTTATACACAAGGACGGCCATGAAAAAAAAAATATATATTTATGAGTAAAACAAAGTAAACAGTAAAGCCTTTGAGCAGGTGGGAAACTCAGTTGAAATCTGGGCTTTACAAATAGAACATCTGAGGAAAGGGAAATTGCTCTTAAAGCTTCAAGTGTATGTCTTCGGAATGAGCTAATGTAGAGGTTGGAGTCAAGATGACGATGTTCATATAGTAGGAAATAGAAGGCATTAAAGAGTCCTACAGAAACTGAAGCATGAAAAGTTGAGAACTGGGCTGAATTCTGATAAAAGCAAAAAGTTCGATTCCAGCACAACAGCATTATCACATTCTCCTATGTACATAATTAAGAGAGAAGAAAGGTGGAAAATAATAACCACACTGGAAGCAAGAGTGACTGGAAAGGCAGGCCAGTGTCATCGATAGCGATGGGTACTCAGAGATCATAGCAGCAGCATCTCAGGAAGATTTTGCCTGGGTTAAGGATGAATTTTTAATTACTGATGATTACATAGATTAGGATCATTTTCCTAGCTCCACTGCATTAACCTCAGAGCAAATGAGACCTCCCCTCCTCAGTTTCGTTGCCTCTAACTTACTGTCCTCTCTCAAGCATTTCTGTTGCCCTTTAGATGACCACTGGTGCCTCACTTCCCTTCACCAAGTTCTATGCAGTCCAAGCAGAATGCCACCATCGCAACCCCTGGGCAAGAAGGCAGCACATCAGCTTCCAAAGACCCCATAATTATAGTTTGTGGATGAAATGGAAAGTATCAAGGACAAAAGTGAACCACAAAAGGAAGAGAGTCTACTGATTTGGGTTGGGTGCCATAGTGAATGACTTAAATGCTGATGTATCCTGGACAAACTGAACAACTTATACCTGGAAACAGATGTGTACCATTAGTAAAATAGCAATGTCCTAAAATGTCTTGAAAATGTGTTGACTGTTTGCAGAAAACATCAAGCAATACTAACAAAAACCTCTGTTCTCCTTAAGACTTCATAGTGACATTTAAACTTCGTGGGCTTTAGCAAGCAAAAATAGATAAAATACTTTCTTTTGCAAACCACATGAATTTCTCTCTGCTCTCACACTTAGTCAGAAGGAATGCCAACACTGTGAAAATAGAGCAAAATATCAAGAGGGTTCAATTTTTTAAAGAGTACATTTATTATGTGGACAATAAATATTAAGAGAGTACAAGATATGAAGTAGACTGTAGAAAACAGTTTTACGTAGCCTTACGGCTGCCAGGGCTGAAGGTAAGTTGTACTCTGACGCAAAACCCAGTGTCTAGCCATCGCTTTAGCAGGCTAAAGGACAAGTGAAAGGCTAGGAAACCAATGCTAAGTTAAATTAAGCATGGCTTCAAAATGCAATTGTAATAAATGGTGCAGTCATGTGACATACTACATAATTATTCCTTTTGAAAGCAAAGGATGACTAATATTTATTTCTTTTTATATACTTAGTTGTGAAGCAAAGGAAATTGATGGGGAAAATGGTTGATCTTTGACTTGAGCTTGTTACCTGTGAAACAATTCAATTGTTCTGGATTTGCTCTCCCTTCCCTGTGAACATAAATGCAACACACAGTTGCCTTTAGCAATGAGATACGCTTTTACCTCCTGGAAACAACGTTAACATCTGATGATAAACATTCTTTCTCATCTGTCAATTTGTTCCTATTTCTGTGTTTGCAGAAATGTGTTGCAAGATTTACAGAAATACAGGCCATTAATTTCCAGTGCCTGTAGGAAAAGATCTCTTTGACTCCTCTGATATCTAAGGCACAGTGGCAACATTTTCCCATTCTGGCCAGTACTGCTAATGCAAAATAACCTTTCAGAGGCACATAAGGAGTATCGCAGGACTCCTACCCATCAGCTCAGCAGCCAAAGGAGTCTCTGCCGTCCAGTAAAATTCAAAACTAGCTAACATCCATTTTTCTTCTTATGTAGCAACGAGTGATACTGTGATACAAAACGTGAAAAATGGTATTATGGCACAACCTTATTTAAACACGTCAAGTGTTACAATATCCTAAGAAAGAATTAGAAAATCGGTGGAATTCACAGAGCTCGCCTCAATAGCAGGGGCCACTCCACAAGGGCCGTCCATGTAGTTGGGTCCTTCACACTATTGGTGAAAATCTGAATAAAGCAACAATTACTGTCACTGAAGAATATGATTTTGCCTATTAGCCAATTATACAAATACTTAAACCTCAGCACCTTCTAACAGCTCTTGCAAAGTTGTTAGTACTTCTCTTTAGAATACTTCAAGTGACCATGGATGCTAGAAGGCAAGCATAAACAAATCCAGTGGGATCTCTGAACACAGCAATTAGAAGCTGTCAGGTCAATTAGGGAAAGATCAGGGAGGGATTTGTTGAGCTTTTTTCTTTGTTTTTTTTTGTAACCAAGCTACGGGGAGCAGAGCTCATGGGACTATGGAAGACGTTTAAGTGGGATGTGTTACACACTTGAACTCAGCTTCACACAGAGGGCGCAACCAGCTCCCTCTTGTCTATACTGCTACTACTGTCCTGTACCAATACACTACTAAGCAGCCCCAGCTCTTTCACAGTAGGTGTGGCAGCAGCACTCCTAACAGGTCTTGGGTTAAGGCATTTACTCTTACAGATGAAACAATGCCCTCCCATGCTCCTTCACATAAAATAATTTGACTCTATGTCTTCTACGTTCCTGCAGAGTTACCAGCTACCATGCTAGAGTGGATTCTTGGGGTGTTTGTCTCACTGTCACTTCGCTAAACTAATCCTTTATGTATTTTACAAGTATTAAAAAAATTAAATCAATCGGTTGGCATTGTTTTGGAAAGCAATCAGAAAAGGCATGAAGTTCTTGATTTTTTCCTTCTGGTTTGGTTAAACTACAAAACTGGGAAGAGAATAATTACTAACAAAGCTCTAAGCTTATCTCTGGTGGTCACAGTCCATTTCAGTGAACACAGATTTTTCTTACATCATCCATTTCAGACAACTACAGTTCTTCTTGTAAACTCCCTGGCATCAAACCTTTAGATTGTATAGTTCATATAGTCATTGCATTTTAAAAAAAAAATTTACTCATAAAATAAATAGTATAACAAACTGTGGGAACTGTTTGTTACTGTCTGTAAAAAGAAATGCAAGTTACTTAGGTTTTTCTCCTCTTCATCAACCTGGCAAAAGGTTCATGTTCTTAATAGAACATGAACTTATTGCTGAACCTCTACATGAGAAAAAAATCCAACACATTTAAACTGTTTATTGTAATTTCTTAGCAAGACAATCAGTTGCCTTGTCTTTGCACTTCTAATAATTGCCAAATTCAGTTTCCTACTAGAAGGAGAAAATACAAGTGCATGAGAGAAAGTGAGAGAGCAGGTAAAGACTTCAGAGGCCAGCTGCGCTACAACAGTGAGTTCACCACAGCGCAGTTTTTGTTCTCCGTATTCTCCAAAGGGGAAATGAAATTTGTGTTTGTCAGTGATGGAAATTCATGGCTGTCAAAGACAGTGGAGAAAATTAGCTTATTCTGATAGTGGAAGAGCCAGGTTGTACAGACAGACAAAGCTTGGAGTTTGTTTTTATAGTCAGGGTGTCTAGTTCTATTAGTATATCAGCTTTCGATTCAACAAGGCAGTTACGCTCAGGCTTCATTTCAAAATGACGCTTCAACTTGTTTCCAGCAGGAAGATACAGCCCAGCTCTAAAGTTTTTGGGCGCCTAAGTTGTCGTTACTTCTATGCACCCTTCCAGGTACAAGACCTATTGTGTGTCACGACAGACTGAATGAGGGCACTGAATTTACAGCACCGGCCCACCTCCTGGAGAAGGCAGGATTCAACGAGCAGCAGCAGGAGTCACTGGTGTGACTCTCTAGGTTGTATTTTGCAAGTCGCAAAGATGCCTCAAAGTAAATACAACAGAGATTCAAGACCTGGACTTGCTTAGTGTGTCAAGAAAAGGCTCTTGGGTAGAGTACCTCCAGGACAGACAGGCAATGGCTGTGTCTGGCATACCAAGGTTATTAGTCATTCCACTTTCACATACTAAAAATAAATCCTGTAGATGTCTTTTACAGATTGAAACATAAAAAACTATTAGATAAAGAATTTATCTTTCAACTGACAGTTCACATAATTCTTCTTTTCAAAATCTGAAATGTCATTTATGCCCTGGCTTGAAATAACTTCCAATGTACTGCATTTAGAACATCCATTCTCTAAGACATCTCACAACCCTCAAGATAATCTGCATTTTCTTGATTGAGTATATGGCCTGACTTTGATGGGTTTTCCATAACCCTCTCTTTCATGCACAAATAACCATGACATGGGGCCAATGTGTAAAAATCTCATAGTTTGCATAGAAAAAAAATACCAATAACTATTTATGCTTATGCTGTGGTTTCAATACAGGTCATATTACATACGAACAGATTCCACATTTGTAACAGGAAAGCTACATTGAATGTGCAAACTGGAAGCACAGCACCTCAGCTGCAGACAACCTTGCAGAAAATGGA
This sequence comes from Baryphthengus martii, assembly GCA_013396935.1. Lineage (NCBI taxonomy): Eukaryota > Metazoa > Chordata > Aves > Coraciiformes > Momotidae > Baryphthengus > Baryphthengus martii. Next base: position 109,871 of record VWZK01016720.1, on the reverse strand, counting down.
AAAGACTTTAGGAGACGGATGTAGCAGAGGTTTTGACATCTCTCCATGTCTCCTTGCTGGAAATAAGCAATACAGTATCTAAAAAAAGTAAACCACTGAAAATATTTGTTAAAAAAAAAAAATCCTTCATGGTGAAATTGTTTTTCTCTCAGTGAAAATCACAAACTGTCCAGACCAGTGATCATATAAGCCTGCCACTGGATAAACTATCATCTCAGTCAAGATGATGAATTCCAGTCCTTCTCACCTTTCAGCTGCTTCTTGGTAAACAATCTGAAATTCCAACCACTAAACACAGGAGGAACCAGGGGCAGCTCTCCAGCCCTCTCCCCTGTGGACAGTGCCCATCAGCACGTCTCCACCACAGAGCCAGCCCTGCCTGCTGCTGCTTTGTTACAGCTTTGCCTATCAGTGGTCTCTCAGTCACCATCATGTCACCAATCTTACTCGCTTTCTTCAGAAAATGAATTTGTGGTGGCAGTAAAAGAGCAGAGAATCCTTTCAGACAAGATTCCTTCATTTTTTTAGTAATACAAGCCGAGCCATTGATACTGTTACACTTAATTAAAACATCACTTTGCAAGAGCCTACTTTGTTGAAAGTTCAAGACAGTAACAACAGAACCATTATTTAATAAAGCTAAAACCAATGGCAATGCAGAGCAGAGCCTTGGGAAAAGAGGGAGTCTGTTCACAGAGTAGTGAGAAGTAAAAGCTAAAGGGACATAAAACACACTGAGGTTATAAGAAATGAAAAGGGAATTTAATTTTGCTGTATGAAAAAGAGAGTCCAAATTTATTCAAATATGATTTAAGTTTGTCACTGTCCTTACAAGGAACAGCCTATACAGAGGTATCTTTCAAAAGTTCTCACTGTAGATAACAACAACAAACAACTGAAATCCCGGTTCCGGTCCCAGTCCCACTCCCCGTCCCATCAGCAATAGGGGAGCCAATTCACACCAGCTGCTCAAGCACCTGCCAAGCAACACAAGTCATTCTGGTTGAACAAAAGGTCCCTTGCGATAAAACATCTGCAGGGAATACAAAAGTGGTCATAACTCTGATAGCCTAAAATACCACACCACTGCATCGAGAATCAATATCGTGGAGGAAACGCTGTTAAACACCCTGCAGAGGAGGTGTTCTGTCACTGACTGTACATTCCCCCCGTGGAGGTCTAGGCCTTGGCTAGGAAAGCAGCAATTGACTGCAGAGCTGGAATTTCAGTCAAATATTCTGTCTTATATGCAGGAATCCAGCTGCCAGCGTGATAGCTTCATACAGCCCTAGAGACAGAGTAAGTGAACCCAGCCAGTGATAGGCTGAGGAGCCAAGAAAATCAAGTACCTTGAGTATTTAGTGTCATCAAACTAAATCCCACTTAAAAAATAAGTGACCAATCACTCTGGGAGAAGACCTGGTTGAGGTTCAGTACACACTGTGGGTGAAACAAAATGCTTGAAGAGAGGTTGTCTTGGCAACATTGTCTGGTTCATATTTAAAGATAAAATCATTCTCCAAACCTAACTTAAAGTTGATGGCAAGAGATAAAAAAAAAGTAGGCATTCATATGATGTCTTCATAGCAGAAAGCACTGCCTTCTGCCAGCTGCCTGAATTATTTTGGGACTGTTTGGTGAGGTTTTCTCTGTTCACTGTAAAACATTCTTATTATAGCAACTATTAAGACAAACAAGTCTTCAGTCTAGAAAAACACAGCATAAACTTCTCCAAATTACTCATCATGTGAAAGAGCACGATGCCTCAACATCTAAAGTACCAGCAGACGATGGTAACATTGCCATATAGCAGTATCCACTTGTGCACGTATGTGCTTGATAAAACATTGACACTGGTAAAGATTTATCACTTTTTTTTTTCCCCCCCCTCCCCTTTACATTGCTCTTGGTATAGTTTTAAGTGATTTTAGTGACACGAGATTTCCTCTGCAAATAACCTTGTCAGAATTAGGTCCGATGAGATGGGCAGGAAACCCCATGGAATCCTTACAAGCATCTGTCACAGCGCAGGACAGAGTGGCAACGCCAGAGTGTTCCATGCTGGATCCCACCAGGTAGCTGCTCAGTCTATCCCGATACCTCCTTCCAGCAGTAATCTCTCAGATCAGAAATTCCAATTATTAATCATGTTTAGTAAACTGCTTTGTTGCTAAAATGCCCATAATTTCATCAGAATTCTCCTTTTCTACCCTAGAAGAAGATAGACAACACCTGACTTTGCATGTTGTTACTTTGTGTACTTCTATCAGGATAATGAGAACACAGCTAAAGGGAATGTCCAGCTTAGTTGTCTCCTTTACAAGGTGTTTAACCACGGGGAGTGGGGGGAGGGGGATGATTAGCCCTACATTTATCTGCATTTCTTTTCCCTCCAGTTCTTCTTTTTTTAATGGATGACTTGCAGTGAACCTGAAATTTCACAAGAAATCAATTCCAGAAGAAAAATAAAAAGATTTACAAAGTTTTCCCATACAATTTTAATCTTCCTTATCAAGTAATTCAGGATTTTTTTTTTTCTCCTTTCTTTTTGTTGTTTTAATATCTGAGATGCCTTAGTCACACACAGGCAGTTACAGCAGTGGCTTGAACAACATACAAATATTTTTCCCAAGCTGACACAATTCTCTCTGACCTCAGTAAGGTCAGGGTCTTTACGTTCTCTAGTACTCATTAGCTGGCACCCATCTGCAATCCTGTTTTCCAGCCAACAGGTTGTTCATTTGCCTGGCACTGGAAGGTCATCAAAAAGCGTCTCCCTGTCATCTCTGATCCCGACTGACCTACGCCACTTTGTCATTAGCTAACAACAATTTCCTGATTATCACTCTCCTCTAGAGCATTAGCTCTAAGAACCTAAGACACTCCCAACTTTTTGTAACTTGACAGCTTCTACCATTTCTGTCTCGATGGCACTTTCTATATTCACACAGTGCTTAATCTCTCTTCTCTATTAGTCTCCTGAATAGCCTCTTGAGGCAACTCCTGTTGAAATTTGAAGAACTGTAGTAAATTGTGGAGAAGGTTGATTTAAACACAGGCAAGGTCTTCATCAGATCTTTTGGTCTGTGAATAATAGACGTTCTTTAATTCCTCTCCTAATAATAATTCTTCTCACCACTATGGAGAGGTTCACTGCTCCCTCATTCCCAGGCTCAGCTGAGCACTAAAGACAGGCAGTTATTCCATCAGGCACTCAGCCAGCTTTCAAAAGCAACCTTTATAATAATTTCACCATTTTGACTTGAATTTCTTTTTTATTAGCCATCTTACATTTTTCAGTCCTGACTTTCAGCACTACTATCCTAACAGATGGCACAATCCTTCCCTCAACAACGACGAGAAGTCTAACACTTTTATAAAGGTAGGCTTTTCTTAATGGGAATGAACAGGTGGGCAGACCAGAAGGAGGAAACAATTACATTTAACTGGTTGGCAATAAAGGATGATCCCCAATACCTGCTGCTAATGCAGTACAAGTCTCAGCTACAGCAAGCACGAAAAGAACTGAGAAAAAAAAAAGAAAAAGAAAAAAGGGGCAAACTCAGACTCCCTACATGCTTGAAAACCTGGAAAACAAGAGCTGCTTCTCCTGCAGACATCTCTGTGGTTGAGCAGGATCAGATCACAGGAGAGCTGCAAGGTCATTCCTTCTGCTGGGACTGCCGCCCAGGTGCTCAGAGACCCTCCGGAGAGCACTCTTCCTGCAGGATCTGACCTTGTTCACATTCAGTCCCTTCAAGAAAGCTCTGCCTGTGTTCGCCAGGACCGCCTTCCCAGAGGGGAGTCTGGATTAGCAGCTCATTTACAGAATTATTTTATAATGACATTTTCCCACCGCTTTTTGCCTAAAATTGCTCATTATTAGTTCTGCTGAGCTCTCCTACTATGCAAGTGTTCCACAGCAAATTAACAGAGGACTGTGGATCCCTGCAAGATTTATTTTTATTTCACCTGTGTCCAAGGTAAGTGATAAAGTGAAATAGTTAATTACCTATCTTAACACTAGCAACAATCAGGGGATTTGGGGCCAAAACAGCTCATAACTTGAAGAAGTGAAGGGACTGGGAGAAGAAAAAGAAAAAAAAAAAATCATTGGAAGGTTGTGAAGAGAATCATTCCCATAGAAAGTTCTTTGTGAATATATTACTGAGGCAACAGTACTATTTTGAGGTGCAGAAACCTGAAGCATACCTAAGTAGGTAGAAAAAAAAAATAATTACGTGAGGTTTTTTTCATCCTGCCTCATAACTGTAAATAATAGATAAAAATCACCTATTACATATTTATTATGCCCTTTACAGAAAAGACTATCTACTGGCAATTTTTCTTGATAATTTAGCCAGCAGTATGCTTCCAGCGCTGGGGCTGGTCACTAGACAATGCTCTCTGACTGCCAGTCTCCCCCACAGGCATGGGCCCAGCCCTGGGAAGCAGGGCAGGACTCCCTGCTGTGGCCCTTGCTTTTCCTTTGCCGCGAACCAAAAGGCAAAAGTTATGTGAAAGGAAGGATTTGGGCCCGGAGTTTCTCAGGCGTTCAGCTGTTTAATGTTGCAGACGTGTGCCTCGCGGGACTCTCAAAGAGACTGTAACCAAGCTACAAAGTAATGGCACTTCAGTATTCGGCCTGCAAAACTGCACCAGGCAGCCAGGTTTGTAATTCAGCGCCTTCATAGTAGAGCTCAGTAAAACTGGGAACTTCCATCCTACTTAATTAGTGGTCCTTAACTTGTTGCGATGAACAGGTAATTGTTTGGACCTCAGTATGAAAAACACTCTGTTCTGACAACCTCCATTCAGAGAATAGCTGCCATTTCTCTGCCACCCTTCCCTCCCAGCTCACTGAAGCGGATCAGAAGAGGCTGCGTCAGCCCCGTTCTGCACTGCGCTGCCCTGGGCCAGTGCTGCCTCCTGGCACCAGAGCCACAACGACCGACCGATAGCTCGATTTCCCCTCTGGAACAAGCATCGCTTTCCCGGATGCACTGTGAAGTTTAGCTCAAGGGATGAATCACACTGCATTAGGAGAGAGGGATTCTGCAAAGAGCTTGGCTTAGAGGAGTGAACAGGGACAGGAACTGCAGCATTGGTAACAACGTATTGATAGAGAAATGCTGCTAAATTGATACAAAAGGAAAATGTTTGTAGTTCTTGCAGGCTCAGAAGTGAAATATTTGAACTGTGTTTTAAAAGACTCATGTCAAAATGTCCCTATGTTTATTGCATAAAAGTGACCAACATGGAAAAATCTACTTTCCTGACAAAAGCTGCAGTTTTGCAGGAAGTTTCTTCTATGAGAACATTATTCAACCAAAAATGCCCAGCCAGCCTCAGAAAACCTTTGAAAATTGGTTCTTGCTATTTAAACGTACACTACTCTGCCGTCAGAGCCTTCCAAGTCCTTCAAGGGCAAAAGAAAGCCCAAAATACCCCTGTAATCAATCAACAGTGCAAAACTCAATGCAGTGGACAAGGACTGACATACTTTATCCGCAGCACTGGACAAGGACTGATGTACTTGATCCACAGCACAACTGTAGAAAAGTATCGGGTTTCCTCTCCTCAGTTTCCCTTCTATAAACACAAGAAAACCATGATTAAGACTAAACAGGCTAAGTGGATTCCACTCCAAATCCTTCTTTCGACGCCCACATTAATCATCCAACTTTCTGATGGATTCTGGTGGAATGGTACCATTACACAGTTATGAAACAACAACTAATCATGCTGGACTCTCTACCTGGACTCTCTGATACTCTGCTAAGGTTAGAAATGCGGTTCAGAGGCAGGTCTCCAGTCACCTCGTCACTCTCAATCGTCTGAGCATTACTGCACATACCGCTCGCTGGATACCTCACAGCACAAGAATTAGGAGAAAGTTCTGGACTGCATTTATAGCATTTAAAATAACTGTCCATTTTCTTTTCTGAAAGAAAAATATTTAGCTTGCTTAAAACATGAGTGCAAAATCCTTAAATAAAGCAGCCAAACGATTTATCAAATTACAAGCATTCGCAACCAAATTTTTGTTATAGTACCTACTAAATTTTCTAATAATGCCAACATTCCGTATATCTCTATGAGTTTGAACAACACAGAGCATAAAACTATCTTTTCAGAATGAGCTGTTTGGGCCCCAAATCCCCTAATTGTTGCTGCTGTTAAGACAGGTAATTAATTGTTCCACTTTATGGCTTACCTCTAAGTTAGCATATGAAAGGAGAAGTGAAAACAGTATATCACCACCTAAGACACATAGCCAACATTTTCCTGTGAATATCTGAATGGGTTTTATAAACTGTTTTTTTAGGCAGTTGGACCAAGTGATCACTGTAGGTCCCTTCTGACTGAAACATTCTATTTTATTCTATTCTGACTGACTTTTCTCTCATTCTTGCTCACTCTTTTCTTCCCCTGAATGACCACTGTTCTGGAATTTTTAAAAGACATTACATTTTTGAAATCGATTTTGAATGCAGAAATTGCACTCTGTTATCTTAGCAGGAAAGTACTGAAGCAATGACAAACATCCAACATATCTGCAAGTTTCCCGTATTTGTATTCAATCCACAAACAGGCAAAACCCCCAGTAAGTAAAAGCAAAGCCACAGCAATATTCCTACTAATACTCTTCAAACAGAAAAAGACAACTAGCTTTCACTTGATTAATTTATTACATCTTGTGCATCTTAAAGCACAAGTGATATTTCAGTTTCGTGGCATGCTCGCCTGAACACAGAATTAATCATCAACATAAGGTACGGAACACTTAGTTTAAATGTTTTCTAAGTTCCAATGGTAGCAGATTATTAGAAGTAAAAATAACTACCAGACAGATTAAAATACTGGCCTCACTCCGAGTGAAATACTCTTCTAAAGATCAGCTGCCTTTGAAACGGAAAGATGGCAACGTTTATAAAATTTTACTACAAACTAAACCAGGAAAGGAACTGGCAGTGTGTCAATAGTTCTACAAAATATATATATAAAAAACTGCAGAGATGTTTTATAGATAAATGAATGGGATATGTTTTTACATACTTCAGCTTTATGACTTACTGGATGTCTGCTCATTATAAGTATAAAATAAAGGAAAAGGATGTTTGCACTTTAGCAGACTCACGAACCCAAACTGAAAATTTTGCCTAATATGTATCATTTGCAAAAGATATTTGACAGAATACTTTTTAAAAAAAATATTTTCATGCAACATATTAAACTAAAATATAGTATGTATTGCTTAGAATGTATTTAACAATTATATCCTGTATATTATTAAAATATTGCAGACATTGAACATTCTTTTTACAGTATACGATGTTAATATTACTTGTTGAGTATATGACAGCAAAAGAAGCACAGTCTCCAAGAAAATCTGAGCAAATGCTGGACAGATCAGGAAACCTGGATGCAGCTCACATATTCCTTGCTATCTTGGCCAAGTCACTGGATCAACTCTCTGCTCTAGTGCCTTGCGTGCTCAGGAAAGGCAGCGAGAAGGCCGTAAATACATGAGGACTTCTGTAGGAAGATGGAGGGTTTGTGAATTGCTACCTTTAATGGTGGCAATTTTTAATTCTTCAACATACATATTTATATTACTTTAAGCACCTTAAACGTCAGGTTGAAATGCTCAGCAAGAAAATAAACAAGGCAGCACAGAATTGCCAAGATTAAGGTTAATTAACCTTAGACCATATCGTCAACAAAGTCTGTTACATCCTTGCTGAAAGCATGTCTCAGTTACACACACCCAAGCATCTCTACCAAAACTGGCATCTCTTCATACACAAAATCTATGCTGATAGAGGTCTGGTTGGCGGGACTTCTCATTAGGGAAGCAAAAAAGTGCCTGAGTCTTCACAAATTCATGCGAATGAAACAGTAGGTCTGTTTTTACCACGCTGGAGGACTGACGTGAGATTACAAACACTATAGGTTTCATCTTCTGCTATTGCTGCCACACACTCTCCACTGAAGGTCTTTTCTGTAGCTATTTCTGTTTGCATCATTCCCATAGGAATGTTCCTCTCAAAAGCCTTCCTACACAATGAAGAATCACAGCCAAGAGAATCAAGCAGCACAACACCCCCGTACAGCTCTACAAAGCGATACCGTACAGCTCTGTCCACAGACCATGTTTCCCTCATTTATTAGTCAGCTCAGGCCGAGAAGTGGAACCGCCTGCTCAGATTTTCTTGCTTGATAATGTTTTCTTTAAAATGGAAAGCAAAAGAGCTGTCTCAGTTGTGGATACAAGCTAACTTTTCAGGCTGTGAGAATATCAGCAGCTTTCCATGCTGGGATGACCCTACTTCTCTCCCAGTCAGGCTGCTGAGCACAGCCCTGGCAACTGCCTCTGCTCTACCCCTGAACATCTTGGCCTCTTCAGCAGAAAATGCACAGTATAATTGTTTTTTTCTTTCCTGACTGATGGATAACTTTTTATAATTACTGTTACTGACTTTCTCTGTTGAAATATATTTTTAAATGCAATACACCTAAAGGTTACAGTAGGTACTAAAATGAATCAAGTAACTAAATAATAGCAGTATGTAGCAGATGGGAAGTAACCATAAAACAATAAAAAAGTCACAAATTTACAGGACTCAATGCTTTTATCCTCAATTTCATTCCAACCCCTCCATCATGAATTTTGCATTTTAGAATGTGTAAAGTTATAGAGCGATTCAGTTATCTGAGTACATTATCTGAATGGCCTTTCTACTCTGACAAAGGCATAAAACCCTCAAAACCCCCAGTATACATACTTACCCGTGCTGCGCCAGCCATTCTTCCAATTTGCCAGTCGAATGATTATGTGAAGATTTCAGAGCAGCCAGAGGATTAACTGAAAGATGAAAAAAAAAAAAAAAAAGAAATGTTTCGTTTACTCATAAAAAAGCAAAGAGATGCAAGACACATGAAAATAACACTAACTCCATTATTTCAGGCTTAGTTGCTAGAAACATCTAAAATAGTAAGTATTTCTAGATTAATGTTCACCTCTTCTCATTCATTACACTGAAAGCTCTTTGGTATCACTTTCCTATCCACAGTGCTCAATAATATTTCCTAGCATATACTGTTCAAATCTTTCTGTTTCTGCTTAGAACTTCAATCACCACACCAGCTGCGAATCTGGACCAAAACACCCATTTGCTGGAAATGTATCTAAAGCATTTTATGAACTGGTTCAAATACACTCGCTTCCCAAAACACAGAAACTTCTGTTATCTCATTCTAATTTTCTCTCCCTTCAGCACCGTCTCCAAATGAAACTTTGCCACTGAAGTATGGAGGGTCTAAAGTTCACATTTCTTTTAGTTGCTTAAATACTACCACTGGCAGAAAAAAGAAAACCAAAACAAAAATACATGCAAAATTATTCCAGGCATGTATAATGCAGAAATTGGGGAAGCTCGGCTTTCATTTCTATGTGAGGAAAGGAGTGAAATGACAAGTCTGGTTTGTATTGTTGGAATTTAGTGGGTAGGCTGCTCCTGGTTATAGCTAATCACATATTTAGCAGTGTTAGCACTTTCAAAGATGAGCCATAGCCTGGTCTCCCAGGAAGCTGAATGAGTCACACTCCAGATGCTAACGGGGGGCAACAAGACAGCAAACATGCCTTTCTTTTCTCCCAAATCCCCAGGCTCATTCACTGTAATGCCGTTCTCTCCCTGAGGAGCTTCACGCTTTGTTATGATTCAGTATGCAAAATTCGCAGGCCAATGATTCACAAAGGTGCTGTCTAAACTCTGGCGAGTAAGAATAAAGGGGCTAGTTTGGACGGCAGGAGTGCGAGCGGAGCTCCGTGCCTCCATGAGCGTTCCTCCTCCAAAGGGACTAGCAGATGAATGCAAAAAACAATTCTTCCTCCTCTCTTGGCTCCTCACTCTACCTTGCAATAACCAAGCTGCTCTCGTGCCCTCCCCTGTGATACACCTCTCTCATGAGACTCACACCACACGTGATTGATTTTAATGCTCTGAAAACTCCTAGTAACAATTCAATATGTCTCTTATGTCTTTCTTCATCAAAGGGTTAAAGTCTTACTACAATGAGAAAACAAGTTAGGACTCTTGGTTTACATGCTGTCTACACATACAAAGTCTAGATGAAGACAAGGATTGAATAAAAGCACTTGGTGCAGCAGGCTGGAGAGAAAAAACCCTCACCATTGAGGCAAAAGCAATCATTAGTAAATTATTAATTCATTCTGTTGTGATCTTCCTATTTCTTGTTGGGAGTTTCATCCTACCCATGACAATTAGAGCATACCCGGTTAAGTTTTAAGTTGCTTATTTTAATAATGAAAACGTTAAGGGTCTTTTAAAGAAAATTTATTTTCTGTCCCACAAGAACAAGACCTAACAGTAATGGATATTGGCTTACACATGTTTGTACAAGGAAATGCAGCTTTTGCAATTTCTGCCTTGATTCAACTTTTACAGTTTATGAGAAGCTTCAAAAGGTATGTTTGTGTGAGTTACAGAGATTAGTGTTTGAAAAGTCCAATTATACTTTGTAATTAAAAGCCTTAAGTGACAGATTTTAACCTGGTACTCAATAGATATAAAAGGAACTCAATAAAAGTAGCGTCATTTTACTGAGGAACCAGAACCCAGTTACCTGACAGAACTTTTGCTACACATTGAACTTCAGCTCAGAGAATGCAAACTATGTTACCATGACAGTAACAAAACAATGAATTTCCTATTTCAAACAGAAAGAAATAACGTAGGGGTAGACACTCACAAAATTCTACTCTTTGGCTTTGTGAGCTGTCTTTCATGAAAAAGGAAAGACTACTTAAAACATTCACATTTTTTTCAATCGTATCTTCTACACTGCCACTGAAGGTTACAAGCTGAAAATTTCATGAATGTCACTGATGGGTGGAAAACATTTTCTAGAAATCCCCTTCTCACACTTGCAAGTCCTTGCTTCAAACAAAACCAACACGGGACAGATGCTGACAAATGTTCCTGAAGCACCTACAGGCAGCCGATTCAACCACTGCATTCAAAGCCCTCGACATTACAGGGTTGTAGTCAGGAAGACAACTGTTAAATTAAATAACACCCCATGAGTGCAACTGTCCTGCTGGAGCAAGAATCACAACAGTATATTCAAAATACCACAATTCAGTTGGGCAAGTAAGTAATCAGAATGTACTCCTCCTCCTTGCAAAACACACTGCAAGATAAACTGCCGGCTGCAAAGTCTTTTCAGACCTGTCAAGCCTTTTTCGTAAGTAGTTTTTAGTGAGCTCTTTTCTTAGTTTTTGGGTATTTTTAAGTGGATTGTCATTTTTCAGAGCCATCTTCCTGAGCATACCAGATATGCTTCTCATTCACCGTTCACTTAGATGCTTGGTTGATTTGAGTTTTTGGACAAGTTTCTGGATTAGCCACGTTATATATAAATAACCAAAGCATGATAAGAACTTCAGTAGCATATCATCTCTACTGCTAAGATGAAAAGAAAGTAGAAAATGAAAACATCAGACAAGTTCTCTGGGAGAAATGCTAAACCTCAAGCACCATGTAAATTAAACCTTAAGACTATTGGTGTCTCAACTAAATACCCACTTGCATTCATATCAGGAGACACAATTTATCCCGAGTTTCAGGTAACTTTCATTTCGCAACCTACAAAATTCACCTTTATAGTACAAAGTGATAAATTATTCAACCTAAAAAAACTGGCATTTAAGAAAAATGGGCCAAAGGGTGTCAGAACACATTAGTTTACCAAAGTTCATTAGCCCATCTGAAACAGGATGCTGTGGCTGAGTGGCTAGCACCAGCAGCTTCAGAGGAACCTCAAAGGCTTTCCTCAAGGCAGACAACCAATAAAACACACAATAAAATCTCCCCCGTTAAACAGAAACATCTGATCCCTCTGACTCTTCTCAATATTTCACGTTACATGGAGCAAATATCTGAAAATGAAGGAGTATTACTTATGAACCACTGCATTGAAACATTAAGATTCTTCCTAATATATTGAGCATTTTAGTCTTCACTTTTTATTTGGCGTGTTGTCACACTGGATATATAATGGGATATTCTGTCTATGAATAAGCAGCCTTTTTAAGAAATAAAAATATCTCACTAATCTCTTAGTCTCCATGAAATCCTGGAACAGCGAAAAGTATGTGCAGGGGAAAAATAAGTAATTTCCTTTCAAACAGATGTTAGGTCTCATTTAAATGAGTACCTCGTGTTGTCATGGGAGAAGGAGCAAATGCAAGGGCCTCTTCTTGTCTTCACAATAACAAAGTGATTGAGATCTTTTTGTATCTGTTCTTATTTACTGCTTCTCCATAGTGAACATTATCAATCTTTCCACTCTTTCATAAAAAAGTATTTCCATCTCCCTATTCTTGCTTATTATCCATCCCTGGTCATTGTGCTATAATTTGACAGAAAAATCTCATCATGAAATCCTAAACTAGATGAAATGATTTAGGAGTGCACATTTTTATACTATGAGAGTAGACACTTGTATATCTTACAGAGGGATGTTTTATGTTATAAAGGATGTCAGAAAAGGTGACTCTAATGATGCCTCAATGTCAAAAATCCATGGCATTGTCCTCAATCCAAAGCAGTCAGCAGGGAAACCTGGCTATGGCATACTTCAACTCCACCTCAAAATCTGCCTAGCTGTTCAGGGCAAAAGGGGGATAAAAATAAAAAAGTTTCCACCTATCTGCAAGAATTTGCAGTCTTAATGCAATGTCTTCGCGTACAAAATCTTATGAAGCAATATGAGGCACTTCTTTGGGCTTTAAAATCTGTTTGATCCGCCCTGCTTTGTTTGTGCACATCCAGAAGAACTGTCCCAAACAAGCTGATGCACAATCAGGAAAATTTCCAACGTAATGACCCTTATGGATACAGCAACCCAAACACGCCTCAATCAGGAAATTACAGAGGATGTTCGGTGCTAGTTTAAGGAAGTAAATGGCAGAAGGGAAATTATTAGAACCAATATTTACACAGGTCAGAAAGGAATGGTTCTAAGGTCATCAGCCACTGCAGCAGGGAAGGGAGAAGAAAACTAACATTTGGTACAAGGAAAAGTTTCTGAGGACTATTTTGCCATAAGGCAGCTTAGCCAGTTGTGAGATAAGGATAGCCTCCTGCCTTTGAAAAACCTCCTGCTGAGAAAACCAAGAGCTCAAATCAAGGGACTTTAGAGCTCACTGAAGTGCTTTACCGAGTAGGGACAGCCTTGTACATGTGCCTAAACGCTTCACAAAACATTTGTTACCACTGATGGGGACTGTAAGTAATAAACAAAGTCCTTTATATATCCACTTAGAATCATCCAAGTAGCACACTGTGAGTATACTCACAGTGAGTATACTCCAGATTGGCTCTACAGAGACAGTTCCTCGTGTTTCAAGAGCCAAACCCAACTCACAGACCTTGGAACAGTCATCCTTAGGTCATATTCTGCTTTTTTCAAAACACCCCTTTGGTCTTTTTCCCCTATCCTTCTGCTCCAGTCAGATAGAACCAATGGCTGCAAGAAAGCAGATGCTGAGTCATTTGGGACCTTGGCAAGAAATTCATCATCATCCAAGCACTTTGTTATCTAACCACCTTAATACGATGGTTTCTCTAGCTAAACATAACTGCAGCGATCCAGACCCAACATGGCATGGTGTTTCTGAACTTGAGACTTAATTTTCAGCATGCTATCATCCCTCCTGGCATCATTAATGACACTTCACACTTAATTACTTTTTCTCTGCTTTATGCTTTTCCCAATATTAAGTACTACTATGATTTCTTTGTTTTCTTTAAAGAGAATAAAAAGGGAACTCTGTATGAACAGTAGCTTCATTTAGACAGAGATTACCCACTCTGAATTTTTAAGAAGATTAGAAGATAAATATTAATAAGATTAGTCTAGATGGGAAAATTAAAAGGACCTATGAATAACGTTGCTCTGTATAATTTAATACACAGATCTATCATGCTATTAAGTGAATCTGATTATGTCTGATTTGCAAAACTGGAGAAAGTGAAATAATCAAGCTGATTAATAAACTAAATTGGACAAAATTACCTGTTCCTAGTGCCTTTTTCTGTTATGCCAAAGCTGGGCATCCCCAATACTCAGGTACACAGCTGACTCCTCCTCCTGCTGCAAACATTTCAACCACGTTTACCCATGCTAAATAAAGTTGAACATAATTGAAATATTAACAAAAAAATCCCAATTATGTAATGGGCCAGATTGAAATTCAGCAGGAATACTGCATTCAATTCAGTGGAGTTAAAACATAGGACTTTTCTGATGTAACCCAAGGTGCCTGAGGAGCGTTATGCAGGATTCTAGCACAGCCTTTACAGGACAGGCTGTAGTGATCCCACTAAATTATCCCTTCAGAGCAGACATTCCTTGATGCACACAAGCTCGGACATTAACTGATGAAATCCAGGCCAGCAGTAAAAGAAAGCACCATATACCCCTAGAAAACTGAAGGGTGTCTGAAGAGAAGACGACATACATCTTCTTTACAAGATATTGACGGTTCCAGGCAACAGTTAAAGTGTGCATGACTAAAGCAGCAAGGAAAATGAGAATTTTCTATTGTCTTTATAGTGATTTTAATTTCCTGAACTTGGTTTGTGGTTTATTTAATTTACTGACAGGCACAATCTTCAATGATGCTATCTTTACGCTTTTAAAACTGAAGGAGTTATGCCAGTTACACCATATTCTTTACGAGAGGTTATTTATTAAGAAATTCCCTTTCCTGAAATTTATTATTTAAGCAAATGAAAATGTAAATCTTAAGAGAAGGAGCAGTTTTTGCTGCCATTAGCAATATCCTAGAATTGTAGCACTAGTGTGATCTCTCAAAGATTCCAGGCAGGTCCATTTACTACGACCCATAGCAACGGGAGGGTTTTTAAGCCAGCACAGAGCATTCACATTACAACCTTCTCTCTAAAAGGATGGATTCACACTTTTGGCATTTCTTGTGATTCAGAACCCCAGTAAACAGGTCATCCCTTCAACATATTCACAAAGGAACAAATGGAGACTATGCAAAAAGGCAGACAACTCTCCAGGACTGTCATTGCATCAGCAGGGATTCCTGCGCTTGTGAGTGACAGGTTCTTTCCTCTGTACGCACATGGCGTCCCTTGACATAGTGCTACCTGCTAAGTACATACAATTTAGCTCATTCTTTGGTGGAACACCTATGGACACTGACCTCTGTACATATCCTATTACTTATTTAAATTCCAATTACGAAGGTATTATAGGAGCTCATTTTTACGTAAAATGGAATGGCACAATCTGAAAGAAATATATACATACATTATATATATATACACACACACACTTTTTGTCTTCTCAAATGAGAAGTTTGGTTTTCTAACACTCTGCCTACAAAGGCACAGAAGAAATCCTGCCTTCAGAGAAGTCTACTTCAGATGACACTCTGTCTGTAGAAAACCTGCCTGGCTTGTTACTGGTGAGTTCTGAGTGTGTAAGATAGGGGTAAGAAGGAAAATGGTATCTTGCTGTGAAGGCAGTTGTTGAATGATGAAAACAGCACCACAGGGGAACAATGTATTCAAAGATTCTTCTACAAATAAAACTCTTCACAGAGCCCTACAGAGTTCTTAGTGATATAGGTGCTGAAGTTGTAAGTGGGCTGCTGCACAAGTGAGTTTTTGTTTCTGCTCAGTTTACTTAAAATATTTAATGGCAACTTTCTCACACTAAATGATCCTGGTTAGTATTTTTCCCTTGTGCTTTGCATATCAGAAAATTAAATTAACGAAGCACTTCCATTTAATAATTGCTTAGTATCCTAATTTGGCAAGCTGCAAACATCTATGAACAGTACTATCATCTCAGAATATAGCAAATAGAGGGTGGTTATTTTAGGAAGAGCCCACTTTCAGCTAATAACAGGAAGTTTAGAGCAATGCTGGTCCCTTCTATGTTATGCGCTCAATAAGATGCTAGAGCAATTACAGAAAGAAAAGAAATAGTAGTGAAAAACATTTGTAACTGAGGGGTTCTGCAGTGCATGGTCTAAATTATACACAGCAGCTGTCTATATTATCATTTAAGAGTGGGTTTACAGGCGGTGCTCTGAGGTTGCAGGAAACATTCTCATTATTTGCTGAAGCTGAAAGGGAAAGGAGGAGCAAGGCAGGAGGCTGGGCACACTAGTCACGACCTAAACTATAGCCAGGTAGACCATCTTTTTTAATTCTTTTCAGTCAAACTAGACAACTTCTTTCTTACATTCTGAAAACATGCTTATATTAAGTCCTTAAAAAAGTCTAATCACATAAGAATTAAAACTCTTTGGGATGCACACCATGTTTTCTCATTTACTTAAGACTTTGTAGAATGCTGGCTCAATGAGGCTTAGATCTTTACTGGCATCTTTGAATGTCAGAGCAGTCCAAACAGAAAATGCAAACACAGGTACTGCATAAATGTTAAATATGCAGGTAGAAGAATGACCCTGGCAAAATGAAACCCTATGAATTATCAGCAGAGATGGAGAAAACCTTCTACTCAAACTGAGAGGGTTCAACAGGTCTGAGTATCCCAAAAGTTGCTGTATTCACGTAACAAGATGAAAAACTCTGAGCAGAATGGAGCAGGAAACAGGTGCAGCAAAACAGTGAAATGGATTGTTCAGAAAAGGAACAAGAGCAAAAGGATGATACCACTAATCTGGAAGCAATACCAGCACTGAAACTAAAAGTAGGTGATTCTCCCTTACTTGAAAGTACTGTTTACAAGCTCTATCATTTTGCCAACTTTGCATCCAAGCAACAATGCTCTTTTGTTCTTAATGTTGCCAGGAGAAGGTAAATCACAGATTTCTGGGGCTATGACTGGCAAAGACGGAGGATAACTCAAAATATTTTTAAAAACTTACAACGTGTGCAATCCATAACCTTGCTACAGTTTGCAGTAGTAGCTTCACTGGTTTCCCAAGTGTTAAGATTTCATTCAGTGACATGTGAATTCTCAATGATCCCTGAATGGGAATGCTCTGAACCTCGCAGAAACCCTCATACCCCTTTTTGAAGCAGGAGATCAATGTAGACATAGATTGGACTACTCTGTGCAAAGCCGCCATGCTATGAAGAACACGCGTCAAGAACACTGAAAGCATGCAGGAGCTGGGTGCTGCTGCAGACATACCCAGCCTACGGAGAGAGCATCTCCTCATGTGGATTGTTCAAGTTTCCACATTAGACATACTCGATGCTTCTCTCTCTCATTTTGGTAAAGCTTTGCTTATTTAAATACATTTTTACGTTGTGGGCATAAGCCTAGTGCATAAAGCAAAATCCATTCAGCAACTTTCAACTTGAAGAGTTTTGGAGGTCGGAGAAGCCAAGAAATAGAGCAGTGCTCTGCTAGCGTGTACTGAAAAGGAGGAAAGAGAAACAAAAAAAAGACAATCTGGCAGGCTTCTTTTCATCACTAACTTTACTAAGCTAGAGATGGTTTTTACAAAATGTGATACAACTATCACAGAGCAGAAAAGAGCTTCCCCCTTACGATAATGTATGAAATTATCACAAATCACCGACACGTGCCTGGGTGCAGGCTCACCCTAATCAAAGCCAATAGCTTCCAGCATCAGGGTACAAAAGCAAAGAACCTAGAAAATTAAGGAGGGAGCTTTACCTAAGCGTCTGCTCCAAGGCATGAGCTGTTACAGGGTCACTGGTGTGCTGGGAGATCGTGTTAGCTCTCAGCGTTACATGTCCTCTTGCTCAGAACTGAAATCAGAAAAGCTGTTAGCAAGGCTGGTATGGCGAGCTAGAGCAGCAGGTGGCTGGGAGCAAGAAGGTATCGCTAAAAACAGTGGGTCACCACACAAAAAAGTGACAGCTTAAATGTGGCCATGCCACCCAGAAAACTTGAGTAATCCCAAGCTGGAGTCAAGTGTTAGCACAGAGAGGGAAAAACCAGCTGGTCCTATGCTTGTTTCAGTAGACAAAAGAACATTACACCCGAGGAATGCAGCGTGCCACTTAGCTACCACGCTACAGTTGTACTGGTGCCCTTCAGTACAGAGCTTGCTTGCCAAGCTCATTCAGCATGCAGGCACGGAAGATTAACTCCCTGCCATCAGAAAGCGTGGTCAATTTTCCTCAAGTTTCTAGACAGAGCTCAGCTAATGTAGTCACTGTGGTGACCCTCAATCTGAAACAAGCTCCAGCTGCTTCACACCCATGGCCACCCTTGTGAGCACTTTCAGAGCACCCAACTAGCACCGCTATTTTGCTGGTTTCCAGCTAGAGTGCTAACTGAGTAATTTTAATAGGGATCCCTGAACACCAAACTTGATCCTGTTGCTGACAGTCAATGCCAAGCAGCAGAATATAAAAGACAAGACTGAAAGAGAGGGCGTAAGATACATACTTTTAAATTATTTTTTTCTATTGAGTCTTAAACTTAACTTTAGAAATCCAGACATTTCTCAGAAGATGGTGACTTGGTGTCACAAACCTCACTGCACATTTTTAAAAGAAGCTTTAGTGCCTGCCTACAGAAGGATGCCACAGCTTTCAGCACTGTTATCACTTCTCATCCTTTCCACTCATTTCTGCTTCACCGCTGAGGGAGCTGGTGAATAAATTAGTTCCATTTTCAAAACCAGGCTGTGTCATTTTTCCTGAGTGTTAGTTCCTAATGGTATTTTCCTTTTTGTGATACCACTATCAATTTCAGACCCAATTCTGAAATCAGAGAAACCCTCTTTACTGAAGTCAGTGAAGCAAGAGAGATGTATAATCAGAATCAAGCCCATTACATAGAGAAGATCAAACTTTGTCTCACCTCTGTATCTCCTGAATATAAGGTACCAGATGGACGACTTGGGAGCATCTAAATAAATGCTCTGATTAAAATGTTGCCCTGACAGAAGCAAAAATCCACCAAGTTTATGGATTATATAAGTCAGTTTTGCTATTGAGACCCATGGATGTGGTTTCCAACTTCCTGTCTGCAAATCCCTGGGGTTCAACTGACTGTTTTTAAAAGACTCATAAAACCTGCAAAAGATAGCTAAGGAAAGCAAGCAATATTTGGGGAGACGGTGCGGAAGTTTACGTACAAATCTAAACAGGTCAACAATTACTGATCCCTTGCCTCATTTTTCACAGTTTACATCAAATAGTACGTATAAGCAACAACTATATATAAGTATGATATTTATAGATCTTGACTATATATTTTTTTAATATATATTTTACACATTATAGTTATATTTCTTGTCACTATTGTTTTCTCCTTTGAGAAAGAGACTTACTTTGTAACCCACTGGAATGCAGTGTGGCAGTCATTCAGAGTGAGATCAATTCCACTTTATTACAGGATGTACCTATGAGCAATTCAGCATTTAGATATTATAAAGCCATGTACAGTTAAATTAATCCTTAGTCTGGAAAAAAAAAGCAAAAACAAAACAACTTTCAGTGCAGTCAGGAGCTGTAGCTTGGAGTCACTGCCAAATCCTATTCCAGCAAATGCTATTCCCTCTAACCTCAGTGATTCCACGTGACTTTGCTCCAGATTAACTCTGCCCTATCAGGGATCAACAGTGAATTTTCAGATCCGATCCAATTTATAGTTCAGGCATAACACGGTCAACAAATTAACTGCCAGGGGCCAATGCAGAAGCAGAGATCTCCTTCCCCACTTCGGTTCCTGTCAAAGAAATACAGCATAAGGATATTTCCTTCTACAACGTTGTCAGATTTGAGGCCATTAGTAGCAGCTTTTGTATGGTTGTGGCATATGCTGGAAGCTGTGTGCAGAGAAACAGCCATAAAATATGACATAATTTCAAAACTTAATACAGAACGTAAAATACAGCATTGTTTTGGTTTAGTTCTCTGTGTGTTGTTGGGGTTTTTTTAAATAAATATTTCTGAAGAGCTACATGTAAAATTAGCTTTTGAAACTAAATCCTTTATTTTACTCTCCACAATGAGGCTGGTACCAAATATGACTGGACTAAAACCTATCATTTGAAAAAAAAAGTTGCAATATAACGACATCCACCAACAGAATTAGGTTTTTTTGAAAGCTACACGGGCCACAAAACTAAAACTAGTGTTAGTTCAAACCTCCACCACACTGTTTTTTACACGATTTCATTTGTATTTCTTTGCAGATAGGCAAGTCCACTAAATCATTAACGGAGTCAGAAGGCTGACTCTGCTTTTCTGAAGGAGGACTTTATGCCAACGTCAGTCCAGATCAAAAACTAAAAAAATAAAATCTCCAACCCTCTTCAAATACTGATCATATCTCCTCTGTCACTGCCCTTCAGGAGGACTCAAATAATTTTTGATGCAATCAATGTTTCTTATGCTGTCAACCATAATGACAGCACAGCTGTAGCAATGACATTTGCTGATGGGTGATGCAGGATTTGATTTGCCAAGACAGACGCATTCACGCTGCACCCCAGCCTGCAATCAGAGTAGGCAATGTGGGCAAATTCCAGTAAGCGTCCCAAACCACACACCCAGCAAGCAATAGCCGACAAAGAACAAACTCTTTGTGAAACCTTCTTCACAAATCCAATATAAGCCTCCAGTCAAAGCTGTGTTACATACTGCAGCTGTGGACTACCAGAGCAGTTCGCCATCCAATCCTGAAACAGGATTTTTTGCCTAAAAGGCAAAAAACTCCTACGCTGATAATATCAACAGAGGCAACATACCCATGACCCCCAGCTCAGGCACGCCTCGTGCTCGCTGGGTTTTCTGTAGGGCAGCCAAGGTTCACCTCTGTGCACTTTACACTCTCGTTTCCAAAAGGTAATGTTGAAATCTGACAAGCTCAAAAGTGCAAACAATATGAAACGCACATTTTCCTCAGGCTTGACTGCGACTGTGTCGTTACATTGCCAAGAAACTTTATTTTTAAAGCAGCATGGGCAACATCAGTTAGAATAATTGTGAAGTTATTAGCGAGGCCACAGACAACTTCTGATGAGGGAAAAGATACTGATATTGACAAAATGGTTCTGCTTGTCAGTCAAATTTGGTCTTTGCATTGTGTATAATCCTGCACATATTTACCCAATCAGTATGTAAGATGGCATGTGACAACCTGTAAGGGAGCGTGTGATTGATTATTGTAACATGCCAGGGTAAAGGCTGGGAAGACGTGGGATTTTGGGAAGGGTTATGTATGTCTTAAGTCTGAGCTGCCAGACTCTTTAGTCCTTGGCAACTTCATTTGCTTTTGAAACTCAAAGATGAGTCTTCTGTTACGTACGTCGTTTGTTAATTAGAATACTTTCATACAGTTGCCCTTCTCAAATGTATAATGCAAAAAACTGTGTAGCTCCTCATGCTGTAGTGCACCTGAAAATGCAACTGGTTACCATTCAACAGCACATTTTTCAAGTAACCCTGCATGGCTGTGGTTAATGGCTTCTGCAGGCTATATTAAGGGGAAAAGCTTTCCTTGAACTATTACTAAATACTTGTCTGAGTGTCAGTACAGTATTAAATGCACATCTCAAGAGAAACCTCATTTAAGTTTGTCTGTAGGTACACTGTCTAAATAGTGGTCCATAGGTACTTTCATTCCCTCTACAAGACATTCCTTCTATAAGACACACCAGAAGGCTGTGCTGCTATCCAAGGAGATCTGGACAGGCTGGAGAGCTTGGTAAAACTGAACCTCATGAAGTTCAATAAGGACAAGTGTAGAGGCCTGCATCTGGGGAGGAATAACACCAGGCACCAGGACAGATTAAGGGTCATCCAGCAGGAAAGCAGCTCCATGGAGAAAGACCTTGGAGTCCTAGTGGGTAGTAAGTTCTTCATGGGACAGCAATGGGCCCTTGTGACCAAGAGGGCCAATGGGATCCTGGGGTGCATTAAGAAAACTGTGTCCAGCAGGTTGAGGGGGGTTCTCCCCCCCCTCTACTCTGTCCTGGTGAGACCACACCTGGAATG
>VWZK01016720.1:69847-87689 GCA_013396935.1 Baryphthengus martii | reverse complement strand
AGGAAAGGCTGAGAGCCCTGGGGCTGTTTAGTCTGGAGAAGAGAAGACTGAGAAGGGGATCTTATTCATGTCTATAAATATCTAAGGGGTGGGTGCCAAGTGGAAGGAGTCAGTCTCTTTTCTGTGGTACCCAGTAACAGGACAAGAAATGATGGGTACAAGCTGGAACATAGGAGGCTCCATCTCAACATGAGGAGAAACTTCTTTCCTGTGAGGGTGACAGAGCCTGAACAGGCTGCCCTGAGAGGTAGTGGAGTCTCCTTCTCTGGAGACTTTCCAAATCCGCCTGAATGCGTTCCTGTGTGATTTGCCCTAGGAGGTCCTGCTCTGGCCGGGGGGTTGGGCTAGATGACCCGTAGAGGTCCCTTTCAACCCCTAACATTCCATGATTCTATGACTCGATGATCTTTAATTATTAAGGCAATATTGGCTGCTTTTATAACAGTATTTGAAACAAATGTAAAGAATTAACTGTTTGAGAATTCAAGCGAAACAGCAAATTCTAATTAAGGCAAACTAATCAAAATGACTGTGTTTGCCTTACTGCAAGTTGTGTCCTTCTATTTAAAAAAGCTGCCTCACGGGAGAGTTTAGAGAAGACAGAGTCATCTCAGCGGTGTGCAGCAATCGACAGGCACAAGGCGTAACAAGGGAATTCTCTTTTTTTCACCAGAGAGCAGCCAAATACTGGAGCAGAAGTGCAGAGCAGCTGAGGAGTCTCCATCCTTGGACATATCCTAACCTCATCTGGACAAGGTCTTGAGCATTGTGATCTACTTGGACTGTTTTGAGCAAGGGATTGGACTAAGATCCCCCAGAAGTCTCTTTTAACCTTAATTATTTTTCAATTCTATGAATCTAAACAGAGTTGGGAATATAAGTACAGAGAAAGAATATATTGATTCCTTTACTCCCTCTTCCCAGTAGGCACCTGAAACTTGTCAACAAAAATGGACTGCTTCCTTCCAGACTAGGTTTGAGTGGAATTGCAAAACTATTTTCCACCCCAAATACTTTCATAAAATGTACATATGTGAGGATGAGGGGAAAAAAAAAGGGACTGGACAAAGTCTGTGCATTGTTAGCACTGAAGTAAGACCACTTACACAAGACTGCAGCTCCCACTGATGTGAAATCAGAGGATAGAAATGGAAAGAAAATGTATTGGGGAAAAAAGTCTGTTAAAAAGTTGATGAGAGCAGACTGGTGGTATAAACAATTATATGATAGCTCTTAATAAAAGAGAAAGTCTTTCTGGACTAGTTTTTAATATAAGAAAATAATCTTTCCTCCTCTTATATGACTACAGACAGATAAGAAAGATGGACAAAAGCATTTCTGAAACGCCAACATTTTAAATTGCTGGATTCTCAGTGTGAATTGGAACATTGTTGTCTGAATCAAGCCTGCCTAAGGACCAACCTTGAAATATCATCAAGTGCCTGAGTAGAGATAAGTGCTTCTGAAGATTTAAAAAGTCCCTTTCTTGCAAAATAGGCTCAAAAATCATGTAGATCTATTAGCAGTATTTCAAGTGCTCCTGAAATACAGATAGAAGCAGTACTTTTAGCGCTACCATTTGTACTTATTTGGATAAATTTTAGGACATTTGCAGAAAGAACAGGAACTTCTCCAATTTAATAACAACAACAATAATAAAAAAATATCTCTCCAGATCTAATATTGAAAGCTGATAGACTTTGTTAGTGCAAAAGCCACCACCAAGAGACAGGCCTAGACCTCTCTGCAGAGCCTTGTTTTTCTTAGGCTTTATGTTTCAACAGATTAAACATTTCTACAGTTGCTGCTACGAGCATTACATTTTGTAGTACGTTGGGAGAAACATATTATTTAAGGGTTTGGGAATCTAAGGATTCTTGTGGTTCATGAACCTTAGCATAAAGTGCATGCCAAATCTAACATTCTTATTCCACCATCTCTTATCTTCTTGCTAGTCCCAAACACCATAAATTAAAATACACTCAAAACTCTGCAGCTATAGACAGAAAACCAAACACATGTAAAGAACATGGTACGGAGGGAAAAGGCCAAATCCCTATCTTTTTGATAAAAGATATTCCTTGAGGATAATACTGTCTTTCCAAAGATGAAGGAATAAGCAGAGTACCTGTTGACCTGGGAAATGACTGGGGGAAAAGTAAATGAAAAGAGGAGGCAGCTTCAGCTTCATTTGAAAAATCAGTGCTCTACCCTTGCTGTTTCTGGCAGGGAGGAATAAGGACTCCCAGCTTTTCAAAGCAACAGAATGGAAACATAAAATCAAGTCAAAAGTAGATCAGTGAGAAATAAAGACTAAAATTAAGTATGGGGGATTTTTAGCTTTGTTTTCCTCCTCCCTTCCAGCACTTTCTTCTCTTTCCTCTCCTCCTTTCATTTGTCAGCATACTAGAATGTATATAAGCATTAAATATTACTTGCAGGTATGATCAAAGTGTAACTTTCAATATTACAGTTACTGTCTACAAATATGATGACTTTCCTGTGCCTTCATTTACAAAAAAAAAGAATTAAAATGAGTATCTGACAGCAAATGAATGAACTGACAGAACATATGGTCCTGGTCTTAAACAAGAGCTGGTGGCAGAACAAGACAAACACTTTCCTCCTTAAAGTAACTCTTGGCTCCATGACTGGATTACCCTTTTCCAAAACGTAGTGTTTACTTACTGTGTAAGGAATCCCTGCTCACACACTCCAAGTAAAAAACCTGACAAGCCACAGTGTCTGCCACGTGTACCCAGCAACAGACCTCAGTTCACCCATATTACAGGCACATCCAGTAACTCTCAGTATAAAAAAAAACAAAGCAATTTGCAGCCTCAGTTGAAATAATGTAGCTTAATCCATACTCTCTCCCCTGTATAATCTGGCTGAGAACAAACAGACAAAAAATAGCCATGGAATTGATTTTTCTCCTGCTGTGCTTCTTCAGTGCTATTGTCCTTTTATTGGGTTTTGTAACACCTCTGGAGACCTGAGTAGCACATTCCTTTTCCAGCAAGACCTCTTCAGAAATCAATAGCACCTATTCAAGGGATTTATAGCGTGATTCTGCAAAACCCTTTCACAGAGGCTTGCATAACTTGTTAGGGAAACTGTGTGCAGCATCATTTTTTTCAAGTGCTCTTCTAAGATCTTAAAAAAAAAGTCAATGAAGGGATAGCAGCACATAAATAGCTAATGAGCCAATGTAAGATTTAACTATTTTTGGGAAAGGTATTGTCACAGAAAGGCAGAATACCACTTTATATGACTGGGAGTACTGGATTCTTTATTATTTTAAGATCAGTGTTGCTGTATCAGATGAAGGGTGGAAGAACACTAAGACTTCTGATCAATAGCTGTCATCAGCAAATCCTCAGTGTGATGCAGCTGAAAAGTGACGAATCTGGTAATAAAACATGTAATAACTTGCTCTACTGAAGAAGGAAACACAACCCAAGCACAGCAAAGACACAGTCAAGTCCCAGTTAGAGCAAGTAAGTAAATCATCATCATCACCTCCCTCTGATGGCTGACAGTACATACAGGAGCTGGTATTTAGCGTTTACTGGGCAACAGCACCATGCCAACACTGGAAGCACAGTAGCCGTGCTTTTAGGTTGCCTTTCAGGTACACAGAATCACAGAATATCAGGTTGGAAAGGACCTCAAGGATCATCTGGCGCAACCTTTTAAGTAAAAAGTTTAAATGAGATGGCCTAGCATCCAGGCGATGCAAAAACACAAGCACGGAGGTAGGTGCAATTTACTCATTGCTGTGAAGCAAAGTGATCAATTGCTGATTTGTGGCACACAAACAACAGGGTAGCCAGTATGAGCTATCTCAGAGAGTACTGGACAGAGGTTCAGAACAAAATTCTTCCCTTTTTCCTCAAAACTCTTTCAAACACGACCAGAGAGTTAACAGAGATCCACTTGTGAAAGTACTAAAATAACGTGACTGCAAAAGTTTTGACAAACCCCAAATTTAGGATTATCTTACACTGATAGTAACATGTTCTCTACTAGAAACAATCAGGAAGAATAAAGTCTGTTTTTCCAAAGGTAAAGAGTTTGCTGGTAAACAAGACAATGTAGCTGAGTGTAAGAGCATCCCAAGTTTGCCATAGCTTCGAGATGGACTTACCCACATATTTCCATATACAAGCTTCTGAAAGAGGACTGGGAGATTGTTAAACACAGGAAGAGCCAAACCTCCCTGTAACAACAGTTCCAGGATTTAATTTTTAAACAGAGAAACTCCAAGTGACCATGAAAGACAGAGAAGTAAAAGGAAAGATCTGTACACAACTCTCCATGTGCTTACTGTGTCCTCAAGACAATCTCCATCTCAAGCCAAAGAAGGAGTAGGGCAAGGTCTGCCTGTTCACTTTGGTCCCCAGGAATTTCTTCTTCCGGTTGATGGGACCAAACCGTTGGTCCCACCTGAGCAGCACGTCCCCAGCATGAAGCTGTGGCTCCCTGACTGTCACCTCTCCCCTTTGAGCAGGATCAGTCGTTCACTAAGGAAAGCTGAGATCTTGCTTTCTCCATTGAAGAATTTGTATGTAATTGGGAACCAAGTAGGGAGGAAAATGAACTAAAATCACCCCCTCAGTCTTTCCAAAAAAACCAACCGCAACCAGTGGTCATAATCTAAAGTACATTCAGCAAGCATTCAGTTTAGAAAAAAACAAAAACAAAACCAAAAGTACCACTAGAGAGTATTAATGGAAAGAAGAAAATCCTTTCTTTGGAGAAGGACTATTTTAAGTGACAGAGGAAGGTGGCAGTACGTATGTATTTCTGATAGTAGTTTCTTCTGCCCAGTGGCAATACCAATTTAACCTTTCAATCTTTATTGTTCCTCCCTCAACTTATTTGTTAAATTTTACTGATAGAACTAATTATTAATTCACTTCAGATCATTATCTGGAAACCATTTTAATGCAGGAAAAAACCCTTCAGGGGACAGAAAAAGTGCATTCTTCCAAGAGTTTCTCTAATTATGAGAAAGGTAACTAGGGTAACTCAAAAACACGACTAGCCCGGCATTTTAAAATAACCAATTAATAGGTTGCATTCAAAAATATACGGTATGTTGATTTTTGTTCAAGTATTAGCAGCCAGGGAACTAAAACATATGAAAGTAAATTGTTATCGCTTCTCTTGCAGAATTCTTACAGAAGGCAAAATGATTAATATTCTTTGTTCCAGAAGTATTTTTAATTACATTTAACATTTTGGGACTATCCCCACATGTATTCATTCCAAAACACTAGAACTTCATAGTGAAATATAGTAGAAAGTGAAAATGAAAAAAAGTCGACATGTCCTGAATAACTCCTGCATTCTTCTCTCATACTCAGTGCATGAGAGAAGCTGTTACTGTCTGATATGAAAACCACACAGACACACACACGTGTTTCTTAATCTCCCCATATTCCTATAGCAGGTGGAAATGTAACGTTTGTGTAGAACAGCACGACAGGAAATAATATTACGGAGATGTTTTTAAGGCAAGAGAAGAGTGAAAGAATCTCAATTTGCTCCTTAATACGTGCACTTGCCTTCACAAAGGAAATCTTTAAAATTCAGTATGTGTTGTATTTGACGGTGTTGAAAAGTAATGAACTGTAATAACATGTGAATAATATATTTGACATGATCAGGGGTTCGATAAAAACTAAACTACTGGGCACATCATTTAGTAGACATTCTGTGCAGAGCCAAGAGAATTCACTTGTTTGGTTCATTACCTAGCCAACAAAACCCTCAGAGAATGAAATGAGTATAAATAAGAGAACAAATCAGGCAAATATAACATCAGGGAAATGCACACATCTAATCAGGAAACGGACAATAATTTTTTGAAGTCCTATACAACCAACCATGTTACCTTCTTTGTTAAGTGCTTTTGTTTGCTCAGTTTTGTTGGGGGTTATTTTTTTGCTTTATGTTTGCTTCAGAAAAGAGCAGGGAGACATAACCAACATATGGGAGTTCTGTTCTTTATAGCCAACATGAC
The DNA here is from genome assembly GCA_013396935.1 of Baryphthengus martii. Classification (NCBI taxonomy): domain Eukaryota; kingdom Metazoa; phylum Chordata; class Aves; order Coraciiformes; family Momotidae; genus Baryphthengus; species Baryphthengus martii. The sequence goes on along the minus strand of VWZK01016720.1, from coordinate 81,658 downwards.
TCTGGCTACCAGTCAGAGCTATAAAACCATGTGCACGTAATATTGCCAGCTGGCAAGAAAAGCAGAGGATGGTGACCCAGTCTGTTCTGAGATAATACGATACAAAATACATCTTGAAAGGAGCTCAAAAGATCCTAAAGTTTATCTGTCAGCATCAAAAGAGGTCTGGAATCCCTCTGCTGGAATCATGAGATGTATGTTTACCTAGTCAAGGTCTCAGGAGGTGGAAATCCCACAGGTGTCACCAGAAACCAAGCAATTGCCATGCTTCCATCATCTTATTACTGGAAAGTATGCAGTCTCTAAACCCACTTTGCTACTCTGCTTCCAACCATTCCTGTAACAACTACTACGCACACAGTCCCACACAGTTTTTACAAATGTCACACTTCCTTAGACTGCCACAGGAAACAGTGTCAGAGCTTTCGGTGAAGTGAAGCTACAGCATCTTTCATTTACCGTCTCTTCTGCAGCCACGATGTCTATTGACCTGTCATTGTCAGTTTGACACTATTTCTTTTAGACCAATTCACATTGGCTGCTATTACCACTGTATTATTTTTTAGTGCTTGCAAGGTCTGAACGTTTGTTCCAGTATTTTTCTGAAAATGGAAGTCAGGCTGGCTACTCTGTCCAGTCCACAGCCATTTTTTTTTTCTCCTCTTTCTTTCTCCTCCTTTTTCTATCACAGGCTTCATGCCGACATTCTTCAGCCTTCTAAGACTTCATGTATGTTTCTTTTTAAGGGCCTAACTTCAAAATGCGACAACAAAAATCAACTAAAGCAAAATAACAAAACCTAAAAATATCATTTCCAAGCCCCAGCTAACTAACCACATTGCCTTTAAACAATTCTTCTCTAAATTATATCACCCCTTTCAAAGGGCCTACTATGCAAGTCATCTGAATTAATATTTAAACTACTCCCAAGCTGCAAGATAGAACATCTTGAACACATCATCTTCTTAGGAGGGCAGACACATTTCTGCACTCCTTTATGCCAACATCCATCCCAGACTACTTGCCATTAACTCCAATTATACTCAATAGCAAGACAGTATTTTATAGTTTGTTACTCCCTTCACACACATATTACAGCTAAAAGAGCTCCTGACAATGCCACTTCTAACTTCAGCACCAGCCATGCTAAATCCTATGTCTAATCCAGATGGCTGTTTTGATCGCATGCTCCTAGAGTTGCTTTGATTAGGAAGAGTCCTACAGTGTCGCTAACAAAAGAGGTTTATCATTACCAACAGTGACTCGTTTCAAGACCGCAGAAGTCACTTGAAATACACACTTACATCCACAATCAGAGACCTTTCTACCCCTATTGTTTCTATTACGGTGACAGTACCAGACAGCTACAGGAATACTAGAGAGTGAAACCAGAGCAAAATGGTCTCTTATTAATGACTGACTCACAATATTACTACTTCCCATTCGAATATTTTACATTTTTTAAAATCCAATTTATATTCTTCCCACTGACGAGTGCATCACTGCAACTGAACATGTTTCGATCACAGGTTTTAAAAATAACTCATCAAGAAGGTATAAATTAGAGTAGAGTTTGTTTGGTTTTTTTAATGGGTCATCTCCCAGCAAAGACAAAGGGATACTAGCCTGTAAAACTCTCAGAATGCTATTTAAACTCTTGGAGTTTAAGTCCAAAAGTATGGAAATGGCTACACTGTAAATAGGGCGTTAGCCACAAGGATCAAGCGTGTTTCCTTGTTCTCAAGGATCCCATGCCCTCTTGCAGTTGATAGGACTCCTGCCCAGAGCAAAGTTTAAATTTTCCTCTAAGCTTTGGAAGAAAAGACTTCAAAGTAACCTACCGCCCTAATGAATTACTTTTTTTTCTTTTAACATGAAAAAACCCATTCCAAGACACGAAACAATGTAAAATATATTCAATTAGTTCAAAGACTAATACCTCTCAGGAAAATGGAAACCTAGACACTCACTGGAAGTGCTAATATAAGCAAAGAGATGCACGGCAAGTCATTTTCTGCCACAATCTCTGTAACCCAAACCAAGCTCTACAGCTGCGTAAAGGTCTTGATTAAGCCACAGAGAACAAGGTTAAGTGGTGCAGTCAGTGGAAGATGAGTTCCTTTGTGAAGGTACACTAACAATGATTTAAACCGTGCCTCACTCTGCAGAGACAGATGATGATGTTTTGACAGAACCAAGCATGGATTTTATTAGGGGCTTAGTAAAACGCCAGTCAAAACCAAAAGTGACAATATCTAACCGACAGTGGGGAGGTTCAGCTCACTGCTGAATGCTGGGGAGTGGTGGAACCATATGCAACTTGAGATGGCATATTTTGATTATGAAATGAATAAAAAAAACAAACCAAAATCAAGAAAAACCACCAGAAAATAACACACCCTGGATAACATCATCTAATGTTGATGTCAAACTAAAAAGCAGTTAAGACACATGTAATAATATGCATACCGAGGCAGCAGGCCACACCAAGACCAAAATTTCAGAGCAATTTGACTGGTCTATCACAAATGATGTTAGAATCCTAGCAAGGTAATGAGTTTCAGATGAGACAAATTGAAAGGCTCAAGAAATTGATATTACCTCAGAACTTTATTTCTTTCCCATAGTTTCATAACATAAGAGAAAGTGAGTAACAAAGGACTACTGAAGAAAAAACGTGAAGAGGTAATAAATGCTGAAGATCTATGGAGACACTTGGGTCAGCAAGATGTTTTACTGGTGACCAAAGAAATTTTGATCTATGGTAGTTCACGAAATCAGTCAATGATCAGTGATCTGATGCAGGAGTTAGTTTCTCCCACTTCCAGCTATGGACAGAAAAGGAAAACCTATTCATATACATATGGAAATTTTGAAGGCCGCCAACAATAATGAAATCATTCTACATCACCTTTCAGAATGGGTTGTTTCCATGTTGAATTTTATCTTCCTTCTCCCAACACACACACACACCTTCATCTGCTAAGCTACTAAACAGTTGCACAGACTTTCCTTTGGACAAACAAACCCCACCTCTATCCAGTGTGCTCCAATCCCCTAACGAAAACAGGACACCCAAAAAATTTCACCAGATTACAAGAAACTGAAAAGGGTGATTAAATGGAGATTTCTATAGGGACTCGACTCTGCACATTAAAAAGCTTGTTTGTACCACAGAACATAAAGGATGCATAATGGCATTATTTCCTTTATCATCTACTCTTTTCTACCTGTTCACTTTCCTTGCCTCTATTTGATTTTTACGACACTTTTTTAATCTAAAGTAGTAATTTACCCATTCCCCTTCCACCGGTGCTCAGTGCTGATTCAGTGCTAGCCAGCAGTAACACCTTTTGCCTGCCAACAGTAATTTCTATATTGCAAACCTAACTCTGCTAGCACCCAGCTACCAGGCATTGAAAGCAGGAAGCTTTAAGATAAGTTACGGAGACAAAATACAGACAGAAAATCCAGATCCCATTAACTTTGTATTACTTGAGTCCTAAATTCACGTGATGGGTAAAGCACTTGAAAAATGCAAGGGCAGAGATGTGATCGAGTGCCCTGACCCTGTGGCTCTCCACTGGTCAATGTGGGGAAGGAGTTCTTCACATGGCTTTGCAGGAGTCACTTACGGCCTAACCTGCCCTATTAAACGTAGCTCAGAAAAACCTCCCTGGTATTAACCTTTTACTTAGAAAAGCAGTTCAGTGTTCTCATCTTCTCTGCCTGTGAAGCTACTGGAGATAGAAGAGTAATCCGGGTAAGTACTTCCATGAAGGGTAAGGGACAAGGTCCAGGGAGAGCATTTGATCTTAAGCTGGGTGCTGATAACAAATACAGGCTTGTGAACTCTATAAAATACATATTTTTTCCAAAACTTGAATCGAAGCAATGACAATCAGTGTAGGGACCCAGTGCCAATGAAGATCATCGCTGGAAAGTTTTGAAATCTTTACTGGAGAACACTAGCTTCCATAGCAGGGTTCATTACGATAAATTTAAACCCTAAAGACCCCAGCAAAGCTCTTTTTCAGGTCAGCAGTGTAGGTTTCAGCCACTCACAGCCCTGATATCTAACCTAACTCACTGAGAAGAAAAGGCAGCTGTTACTTCTCTCCTTAAGAAATTACAGCAGCATTTATTAGATATTCATGGCTCCTCTCCTTTCCAGGATGTATTTTTCTAAATCTTACCCCTTTCTGATTACATCTAACAAAAAGCACCCTGTGGGGTCTACAAAATACATTATTTTTCTAAAGAATACAAGATTTCAAATATATTATATATTAACTAGAATTCATTAATAAATACTATGGTTAGTCCAAGATTGTTTTCAAGCACAAGAAAAAAATATGACTTGTCAAGATTTTAAAAAATATTCAGTTAATATTCAATTGTCTACATGAAAGAAACAAAAATTGTCCATCTGCTGGAGATCCTCAGAGATATTGCACTGCTGGAATGATCACAGAATTATAGATGCTTGAAGAATTGATGGCTTATTACGTAACTGCCCAGGTCAAACGCTGCAAAGACAAGAGGATCTTTTTTCCCACATTGCTCTTATCCTGCAGAGCCCAAATAAAACAAACAATCTCTTAACTGCTCCTCTTTTACACAAGGCACTCTACTAAGCCCTGTATTTCCAATGGGCTTCCCACCATCTGTTGAAAAGGAGCAGAGACAATACTGCCCCAAAATGAAATAGATAATTTCTTATTTTGGAGACTGATGTTCAGGAGCAGATCATTTCAAAACAAATGAATTGGTGGAAATTTTTGCAGTTTCTGCCACATTTGCTGCCTTCACTTGTAAGGATCATTTTCCCAAGAGCAAAAACTTCAATCGGCAAAAACTTCCATTGCCTTTTTCCAAACCAGAATTTCCCCATATGCTCTTGTGGCCTAGCAAGCACATGGGCTGTCAGCCAGACACAAAAACAGACTCTGGGACTCAGTTTTCCAGAAGGTACACTCGGATCATTTTGATAAGAAACTACTGTTGAAATACTATGATGAGCACAGGTTTTCCACCAGACGTTGACTGGGCTCTAAAAATAAAGTTAATTTTGTGTCAAAGCTTTTGTTGGCATGGTGCAGCCACTGGGGAAGTAGGAATAGTTGCTAAATATTAACCTCCAGCTTAATTATCTAAATAAAACTTAATGGATATATGATCAAGACAGTATTATGCACTAATCATTATTCTTTCCTCCTCTTTTTAGTGTTCACACTATAGTTAGTCAATAGTCATGGCATTAACCAACTTGAGAGAATACTATTGAGGAGGGTACCAAAAACCAAACATACAACAGATAGCATATTTTCCTACAGAATTTAAAACCTTAATTTGTCTAAGATGCTTCCATATTAGAAGTCACATAAACACACACAGCTCCTCTAGGTTTAGGTGAAGATAAAGGAAAGTTCAAGTTCCAAAACGAAAGTAAACTCCTTTTGCTTTCCAGCCGCAAGAATCTTCCCCCTTTCCTGAACATTCCAGAGAGTCTTGGGTCCAACGGCACATGGAACTGTAACCAAGAAATAAGGCATCAGACATGAACTCAACAATAATGGTTGAGGTCTGCCTTGAAAGAAAAGCGTTTACTGAGTAGCTGAAAATTAAGACAGGTTCCGCAGTTAAAGCAACCATGTATCTTTGAAAGGTGCTTTCATCATTTTTGATGAGTTTGGTTTAAAAGTTACAGCCATTACACTTGGCTTAATGTATTATAGAAAGTGGAAAAAAAACCCCGTAGCTCTTTTTCAAGGTTGTTTTCCAATTTAGTTATCAATTGTCACTAAAGTATCCTGTCAGCAACTACTATGCAATCTCCTCCTCCTCTTCAAACAAGAAGGAAGCCTTGCTAGAAATTTTGGGATCATGGTAGAACCAAAATGTGCCTTCAGTACTTCCTGTAAAGTAACACACACCTGCACGCAATGCACATCAGAGAGGACGCGCAGTGATACGCCTTCAGTGCAATTCAGGAAAAAAAGGCAAAAGGAATACAAGGATTCTTATTTTGGAAACAAGAGTTTTCACTGAAATTCCCATTTTTAAAGAAAGTTGGGTCGGGGAGTTCTGTTTGGTGAAAAATTACTCTTTCACTTGGCAAGAAAATTAAGCTTTAGCAAACCACATCTAGACCATAGCTGCCTTTAATGGAATCCATAAATTAAGAAGAAGGAAGCTGCCATTCCAAGATCAGGCAGAGTAATAAGTGCCGTGCAGAACAGTCGCATGAACCAAGCCTGAGAAACACCCAGTACCGGAATTAGGAACAAGAGGTTTTACAAGCTTACTGTCTTTTTTACACCAGAGCACCAGTTCTTTTGTTCAAGTTTAATAGCTTATTATACCTTCAATTAGAACAGTCTTTCCCATACAACTTCAACATAGTAAAATTATCTCATATTGTGACTGACTGAATTATTTAGTCACAGAGGAAACACAGGTTGAATGAGATTTGGGAGTTTATCGCTGTGTAAATGAGGTCATGAAAGCCTCAAGAGCTCCCTGCAGGATGATTTTATAGTAGAACTGCAATTTTGGAATATACGTGTGAGTGACAACTCTAAAGCCACAGAACATTAGACCAGAAACACTGATATGGGATTTTGATGGAAGAAGCTGGTGAATTTACTAGAAAATAAACAGAAATAAATGGTATGTAGATTGGCTGTAATTACTCAGAATACCATGAGTACATGTATTTCAATAACATTATGACAGAAATGTTTGTTTAATCATGTGAATACTTAGAAACAAACATTTAAACAACCTTCTTCAGACACCAACTTTTAATACACTAAAGCTTCAGGTTTTCTTTTCCGCCTCCTGAAGCCAGCTGGAGCACAGGCAACGATTCCAAGAAAAGCAGAAGCTCACAGTTATTAACATGTTCTGCTTTTGCTATTGTTAAAGAGTCCCAGGAATTCATTTTTCACTTTACAGGAATCTCAGCCTACGACATTCATGCAGCAAGCTCTACAATGCATCTGGAGTTGCAGGATATCCCCCAGAGAGAGCACTCGTAGATAGGCCCTTGTAATGATGCTTTAGATGGAGAATATCCTCGATTATCTCATGTCCTTCGTTGCAGGCAGGGCTAGTTCTGAGATTTAACAAGACTGGAGGAACATTTCCTGAAGCAACGAAGGGCTTTCCAGGCAAAGCAACTGGGCCTCTTCTCTGTGTAAGAACACATGGGGTTTTTTTCCTCCTCCATCAAAATGACATGCCTCAAACACATGATTTTACACAAGAAAATAACACAAACCTGCACTCTGCAGCTGCCTAAACTTTACGGAATCCCCGTCATCTCCTCACCAGTCAAGAAGAAATTGTCCCCAGCTGAAACAACCCTCCATGGGTAAAGTTCATCTCATTATCTGACAGTAAAATGCCAGCCAAATTCACCTTCCATCCCCTTCAGGAACATCTGTGAAAACTTCTGCATCGTCTTAATCAAATCACGCTCCATGCAGATGACGATCACTGACTGACCTTTTTTTTTTTTTTTTTCACTTGATAAGTTTCCTTCTAGGATAACATTCCAAGGAAAAGCAGAAAGGTATAGAGAAATAAAGGATAAAAGCGACATGCAGAAGGAAGAATTGATAGGGAAAAAAATGAGAGCAGATAAGCTGGCACAAATATATGCCTTCAAATTGCATATGCCTACACATTGTCACTGGACAGGAGCTCATTACTGCTTTCTTGATTCTCAGCTCAGGCTCGCTCTCCCATAAACGTGTTTTCATCTTGTGTTCATTTTTGCAAGCATACCAAAGCAGCAGCCTGCACTGCCCTGCTGAAAGCAATCAGACAGGGATAGCAAAGTGTCTTTCCAGAACAACAACAACAAATGCTGGGTGACAGAAACGAATTAGTATAGTCTTGGAATACTTGGAATAAGGACTGTGAGGAAAAACCTATGGGGGATCTAATTGCTGACTTCAGCTGCCCAGTGGAGAAGACAGAACTGGCCTCTTCTCAAAGAGGGTAACAAATTATAGAAAGGGGAATTGTGGCTTGAGCATAGCGGGGGAAAATGTCTCTGGGACTAGTTTTTGGGGTGAGTGTGGGTGTGTTGTGTGTGTGGAAAAGGTCATTCCAACGGATTACTCTTAATTCTCTGTCTCACTAGCAGAAAGCAATGTTATTGCAAAAAGTACCAGTACATACATTCTTTAGTCAAAATGCACAAGATCATTGAATGGAGTAAGTCAATGACTGAGGGACAGAAACTATACATTTTGCTGCTGCTGTTTTGCTGCTTGCAATGAGTCAGCAAAGATGACCAACGGTTTTTATGTGAAATCAGTTATAACCTCTTACTAGGCAGTAAAAAATTTTTAAAAGAATATAAGACATTAACAGAAACAAAGGAGAGATACTGAAAATACAACTGAATAAAAATACAAAGTCTCAGTCACACTAAAGACTTTTTGACTACCAAATGAACTGACAACAAAACTTTGAGCCATTAACTGTCTGCTATCATCTGAGAGGTGCCCAGTTCTCACCCATGTGTTGCCCCAGACTGGCTGCCATCATCTTCTCTTCCACCCTCACCATTTTCAGCTGCTGTTGAAAGCGCTGTAGCAATGTCAGTGGAAGTTCAGCCCTCTGAACGTCCACACCAATAGTAATTACTTTGTCAAGCCACCCCAAATTTTCCAGAAGTACAAAGGCGACACTGAAATAAAATGCTATGTAACTCTATTGGGAAAATGCAGAATAGTATTTAAGGGACAAAACACGGTAACCTCACTAATTCAGTGAGACCTTTTCTGCTCCCTCACCTTCTCGTTTGTTAAGGATTTCCTGAAAAATCTACAGATTCTAGGAGCACGTAACAAAAAAACACGAAGTATTTTCCGGTGTATAAACCAAGTGTAGCTATTGTCAGCTTGTCTTGAAGACAGACAGAAAAACAAGGATAGGCATATTACACAACAGAGACATGATATTAACAATGAGAACTGAAACACCATAGAGGAGAAGCTTGCTTTTTTACACTACACCTCACTGACCTGAGATGTTCACTGACCTAAAGGATCAATAAGGTCAACAGCTTAGTAAGACTTAAAGGGAGAATCACCCATTTATAGAGGCACTAAGAACCTCCAAGGTTACTTCTACTAACATTAAGTATTTATAAAGTGTATTAATCCTTGTGTTTCAGTTATGACACAGCTACTTGCTGCCAAGAGTTGAAAAGGAGCGTGATCAACCCTGAGCATCAGGAATACTGGACTAGATGGCCCAACTTGTTCTGCTCATTGCCGTACTGGAACAGACCACGCTTCTGCTCTTACTGAAGTCTAGGGCTTCTCAGAGTGTTGGACCTTGCTGGGGTGTAAGAGGGTTCATGAGCGCCACTGAGACGGCAAGTAACACTAATGACAATCATGGGAAAATGCACATGCAAAGTACCAAAATGATTGTGTGGACTAGACTAGAAGAAGGTGAAAATAAATTAAGATGGACAAATTCTTTCTAAACTTGATTTCAAAAAGAACAACCTACAGAAGTAACACAGAATCCATCTCAGCAAGGACACCAAAGTAACAGATTACTCTGTCTTGACGAAAGCGTTCAAACTCAGAGACACTGTAAGTGGCTTTCCAGAATAATAAACCAACAAAAGACATGTTGTGGGTGAAATGGATTAACATAATCTTTAAAATCCTTGGAATATATTAAAGACATCTAGAAGCCGACAAAAAGGAAATTGAAAATGAAAATAAATTTGTAACACAAGGAGACAGGCTTTTATCACCCAAATGGAACAATAATGTAATGCCTTTCAACTCAGGAGGAAAAGAAGTAAACATATTTTCCATGATTAGCAGTAAATTCCACCAAACTGGCATTCATACAGCACTAAAATGTAAGTTCCGTACTCAGTCACACATAGACGAGAATAAAGCTCATTCTTCTAACATCCAAAACCACTAACAAAATTCCCTAGACTTGCATCTGCTTGACAGCAGGAAATTTCAGCACAAGAGCTGGGCACATTTACTAGGAGAGTAACAACAGTGTAAGGCAGGCTGAGTCTGGACTGGGGAGGAAATTAAATGAGAATCCCTTATGTCACTTTGAGGTGGCTTCCAAGTTGCAGCTTAACCAATACACAACAAAAAGCGTCACCCAGCATAGCAAAGGATAACCAGCATGAACCAACTAATCAAGAACGAACACCAGCAATATCATCTTCAGATTCACTTTGGAGAGCAAAAGAACACAAGTAAGAGTCAGTCCATCAATCCACACATCTCAGTACTGACGTCTAAAATAAGTTCCTGCGAACACATAACCGCATGCATTACTAAGGCAGTAGAGAAATTTGCTAACTTGTACAAGAATTCAGCGGGAAAAATTTCTTTATAGTTTGATTATGCTGTGTATGTGGCACAGACTGAAGTCCTGCTGAGTTCATAAGCTCTCTTTGGACAGGAGCAGCCTACTCTGTGTTCAGGACCCTGAAACAGAGATGTATAGCAAATCCCCTGTGGCTATTTACAGAGAAGCTGACAAAGTATCTGATAGATACTGTTAACATTCTGCTACAAATACGCTTTATGGTTGTTATGGCTGCTGCCTAAGGCTATTCAACACACACCACTGGTTGAATTCAAATGGCCAGTGACCCTTAATGCAGAGGAAAAGGACAGATTCAAGCAACAAGTCAATGCTGTTGAGGTCAGTAACAGGAGAAAAGGGGTGACTCAGGAATTATACTCCATTATTTTCCCCCATTATTAGTGACAGTTCCATAAAGGCTGAAAGAGTCTTTCAGCAATCACTAGAATTAATTCTTCTTGTCCTTTCATGCTAATGGTAACACTAAATTTCCACTACTGGATCTCATAAAACCATTTAAAGCTCAAGCGAGCCCAAGGAATCACTGCATTAACTGCAGCGGGACTGGTGCTTTCAAGGCCTGAGTGAGGGTACGTTCCAGCCCGAGCTTTAAAAGTTCAGACAAAGATTGTGCAGATTTAAACCTCAAATTCGAGCCATTCTGCAAGTACAATAGAAATATACCCTTTTAAGGGGTCAAACTCTAAAGCTCTATGTGCATATTATTTACACCTGAACATATGTAAAAGATGGACATCTACTGGAAGCAATCATGTCTAAAGACTTTTTAAGAGGAATTTCTGGAAAGATGTGTAAAATTGAATTTTATCACTGATTCCAACAACAATCTCTTACTTGCAAGCTTGCTTAGAAATACGAATGAAAATACTGGCAGGTATTTCAAAACCACATCTAAAAAGTTTCTTAAAACAAATAAACAAAATATAATCTATCAAATGCCTGATACTTCCTTTCTGCAAAAAACTCCATGGATTAAATCTTGAATTGAGATAGTATTTCAAAAAGTTACCGAAAAGTTAAAAACCAAGTTACATAGAAATTTTCAATGCAGCTCACCTCTTGTCTCCAAATGCAGCTAGTATCAAAAGATACAGGATATCATGCAGTTTTGAGACTACTTCCTTCTGAAAGATGTATCTTCTTAAGCTCCAATAACAAGAGGTTGGTTTATCTTCAGAAATCTGAAATACTTCTTGTCTTACATCTCACTAATTAGCCATGTTAAAAATTCACAATGTTCTATATTTCTATTTCTTCAGTTCTCTTTCTCAGAACAAAGGGATTTAATCTGATAAAAAGCAGTATTGAAAAATACATGGGAAGATCTACAGTATAATATAAGATACACAAGTGAGCTGATTATAAGCGATAAAAGGCAGATTCTACCCAAGCAAGTGGCAAAAAAAAAAA
>VWZK01016720.1:47875-69817 GCA_013396935.1 Baryphthengus martii | reverse complement strand
AAAAAAAAAGAACTTGTGGTGGGCTTCATCTCATCTAATTTTAGATTAACTCAGTACGGGAGTATACATCTGAATCAGTCTTCTGCATTAATTTTATAGTCAGTGGATACAAACACTTACAGACACTTTTTTTAAAAAAAAACAACCCAACTCAACAAACACAACAAACCCCATGTCAACCTTGTAAGATGACTCATATTCTACAGTCTGGCATTTTTGCAGGAATCAATAAGAGCTGCAGAATGTGGGAGTAGATCGCTATCACCTTAAGCTCTACCTTTAAACAGTATTAACGTGAAAGCAGAAAAGACTAGTATAAATAACGCAGTCACTGAACCACTCCATCTTCTGCTTCATTCAGAATTTATCCTCATTCACTGTCTAGTTAGATTGGCTGAACTAAAATAAAACATCTCAAACAGTGACTTTGGAAAGCCACACGAATTTCCTTCACTGTAGTCACCGACTTAAAAATACTGCCTTTACACTGCAACAGGCCTTTTATCAACTATAGGATCAGTTATAGGTTAATTATGAAGTAACTTAAAATTAAATCCTTTTAATTTCTTTGTATAAAACACAGTTCTCCTTTTCGCTCAGCAAAGATTTATGAGCTATTGCAAGAAAAATCATTATTATAGTAATTAGGAATCCTCTATGGATTAAAATCTCTGGAAGTCTCTGTAATCCTTCTGAGAACTAAACATGTTTCCATTGTGTTGCATTAGTATTCTGACTCTTAGGCATGCAAAGAAACCTTTAATCTCCTCATGCCTTAGGGATCCACCATTGTATGCTGATACTTAGAATGATCTCAACCTGTCTAAGCATTTTAAGACTTATTAGACAATAAAATACTCTGATCCTGAACCTCGACTTTTCACTACTGGCATTTGCCATCAGCACTAGCAGGATAAATCTACACACGATCTCCACTGAAAAAATGTACAGGAATATTGTTCTTACATGTCCCTGGACACAATTATATCAACCTTCCATTCAGGGTCCTCAGGATCACTACAACACACATTTCCCATCCCCTGCTCCAGCCAAGGGCAATGTCTGTGTAGCTATTCATGCCAGTCTGTTTTCCCACTGTATGACCAGAGATACAGTCCTCTAACAGAAACCTGGGTTTGGTCCAATAATTGAAAGTATCTTTAAAATTTACTGTATGTTGTAAGCCATATCACAATACTTCACACAGAGAGAAGGTGACAGCTTCGCTTACACTAATCAGTATCTGAGCTTATTCCTCTGAGGATCGCTCTCTGGGACAACTGGGGTTTTCTTTTCCCAAAGATGTTATCTACAGAGAAGACTTGGTATTTAATCTTCGCTTAAATGGTTAGAAAACCCACTCAGATACGAGCCATGATGAGCAGCCATGTATATGAAGCCAGTACTTCATTCCTCAGGTAGAAGGATAAGAGCACAACCCAAGAGCTGCTCAGGCAGGCAAAAGGCTCTCTCAGGGAAAGGCAGCCTATGGACAGGGCAGGCAGCAATACTGTGATTCCCTGCTTTTCTGCACAATGTACGCTGTGGGAAGGAGGTTTGTGTACACATCCACCCCCTTCAGAGTACTGAACGTTTTGGCCGGAAGCATGGTCACATCACAGAACCCCTGGGAAAGGGTGTAAAGTGGTAAGAATTTGCCTGCATGTCACAACGTACCTTACATTAGATGAAGAATGAAAGCAGGGGAAATTCAGCTTCTAGTTGAAACTGCCGATTACAGTGCGACACCTAATAATCATCCTTGATATTGGAAAACTATCAAAATAAGCAGCCTTCCCAGCACTTCTGAGTCAGGTCATTTCCAAGTGTCACTATGTATGACACTACAGGAAAAAACACCACCACCACCACAAACATCAAAAAAGCCTCACTCTTCCGACAATTTAAATCTTTTCCACAGTCTTTCAAGCATCTAAAGAAGATACAAGTAAAATGGCATTTAACTACTTCCTATGAAAGAGAAATTTTTGTTCTCAGCTGCTAATAGGAATGCACCAGTAACGTTGTGACCCACAAAATCAGCACGGTACACCCCAGTGCAGCTGTTCAGTTGCATTATATTCAGTGAACACTACAAAAAGTGTATCAGTGATTTCATTTCAAAAAGACACAACTTAGGACCTACTCAGTATTTGATACACGTAGGTGGTTTTTTCTGACTCTGAGCTGAAGCTATACATAGGTAGCTGAGGACAGAATTTAACAGCAGCAGCAAATCAAATGAACTCGTTTAAGTAGCTTCCTGTGAAGTGATACAAAAGAGAGCAAAATAAACAAAGCATTATCGGCTGGGTATCTTTATGTAGGAGGGTGTAAATTGCTCTGGAGCAGTCCCTGAAACCAACAGCTACCCTCCTGGAGGAGAAGTCCCAAGGACTGTAAGGAAAGTTCTGTTGAATAATAAGCACCTAACAGAACTGATGGGAAATACCTGAGTAAATTAAACAGTCTGCAGGGGTGTAACAGAATACAGGAAACTTAATAAAACCAACGGAACTAGGGAGATCAAAAAATGAATAGAATATTCAGTCTCTCCAAACAAGCTACAGGCCATCCCACTGAAGCACTTAGGCATTCTGCCTGAAAGAGAACGAATCAGTGCCGCAAATACCTTCAAGGAAATGTCTGCAACTAAGGGATAGAAACTGCAACACCTCATCCCAATCTCTATCACAATTTTCACAATGACTTTCCCTTGCAGGCCAAGGTGATTCACTGACTAACCCAACGTAACTACCTCTTAAAAGATGTAACAACTGTTTTGAAAGAAAAATATCTACTAAGAGGAATATAGGAATGAAAGAAAAAAAAATAAAACTACAAATATAAAAAGTAGAAAAAGACATCAAAAAAAAGCAAGGGATAACTGACATGAGGAGAATAAAATACAGGAGATTCTGGAAGCAGCAGGAGTTACAGGCTTCCTTTACATCTCAGCCAGAGGCTGTTGTGTTCAACCGTGGGCAAAGGCAGAGGTCTCTGCAGGGCTGACTCCATGCACGGGCACCTCAGTTGGGTAGAGCAGTTGCCCCAAGTTTCCTTCTCACCTCTCCAGCCCAGCTGCAAGCACCAATGCCAGCACACCGGGCTGGCTGCAGCACGCTCCCGTGGCTGTCCTCACCACGACAGGAGACACATCGCACCTTTCCTTCTGCTGCGCCTAACTTGATTAGGAAGGGATTGTAGGCTCCTTCAGGTGCTGGATTGCCCATTCTTCTGGAAGCATTTGGGCAATAATTACGGCTTTATGGCAACCGGGTGTTTTTATTCTGTCGTGTTTTTTTGCAAATGGAGTCATTTCAAGGCCTAGATAAGTAAGCTCCAGATGTGTCAGTTGAAGTATGCAGCCAAGGCTAAAGACTGCATTTCAGTAAAAGTCCAGGTTAATTCCATAGGGAAGTGACAGGACACAACTGGAACTTCCCACTCGCCTTTCTGAATAAGCTGTAATCTCTCACCCTCCTTCTTACGTTTCCTAGGATTAAAACCCATTTATTGATAAGCAACAGGTAGATATAGGAGAATGGTCCTATAAAATAGAGAAGATGTGCCAGAACAAATGGAGAAAGCACTGGTCTAATTATTAATGTAATAATTAATATAAATAGTTAATAGTGAGTTCAAGTCATAGCTATGTTTTGTTCCTATTCCTTTCAGTCAGACTCTGTGCTATAGATTTAAACAAAAAAATACTAACAGCCATCTACATTTTGCCTTGTCACTAATCAATCCTATTTAACTTGAAATAGGGTTTAGAGAATGCCATCATTATACTGTGCCAGAGTGGTCAGCCATCTGAATATAGAATCCATTAACAATATGACGAAATACAAAAGGTTGCAAATGTTCTCCAGTCATCATTACAAACTGTGCAGCAAGATATAAAACAGACCCAACAGCAACATGCTGGCAGTAACTAGAGCTTGATGAAAATGCAAACTCTACACTAGGTATTGCAATGAATAATTCTGAATTACCAAGTATGACAAATACAGCATGTAAAAACCATGTTCAACATCCACTTCAACACTCTGCTGTGTAACGTCTGCTATAAAGCAGAACTAATCACTTATACAATAGTTACATCGCACTGGGAATCTGTGAAAAATTTCATTAGAAATGGAAAGGGCTCAAAACCAGAATAACTAAGTAGTAATTAAAGCTACTTGATGAACTTATTTTCCATTTACAGCTGCATTTCATCTTAGAACCAGCTTAGGGATGTAACACATGTGGTCTCATAAGTTTTAATCCTGGAGAAAAGTCATACTTAGACTGTTGTGGCTTTGATGCTGAATTTCTCTGCAAGAGTTTTCCAGCTGCCTTGTAGCTGTGCTACAACCACCTGCTCCACAGACACATTGCTCCCTCTTCTCCATCTTTTGTCTCTACTCCTAGTCTGTTCTCACTTTTCTCTCACACATCTCATGCTTTTGTCTCTCAAACAGGTTTTCATGTAGCAGGCCGGGCACCAAGTAGCAAAGCAACCACAACGCTATAGGATTAGGGGTAGGGCAGAGGATACCCAAGAGTAAGGCAGTAAATGCCACAATTCGGCAGCGCGTCACAGCCAGGAGGGGAGGCCAGGGCCGCAGCATGCAAGCAGAGTAAGCAAGAGAACCACAACAGAACTTCACTACAGCAAAATGATACATCAGTGTTTGGGTTTATTCAATGTTTGGATTGGAGTTAACAAACAGAAGTGCCTTCTCACCCTCAGTCTGAATACAATCAACAGCCAACAGCAGCATAATATAAGAGATGACTGACTTGCACTTGCATCTCAGAGTCGTGTGCAGTAGAATAGACAAGTCTCACACTTCCAGATCAACAGCCAAACGTATTTTCCATATAAATCTCAAATGTTTACAAAAAATATAGGTCCACAAATTATATATTTAGTAATCCTCTTTTCCCTCTGTTTCCTCTAGATACAAAAGCTCTCATGAGGCTATGCTATAGTATCAAGTTTTATTTGCACCCGGCCATCATCACTCTTCTGTGTGGCAGGAACATCAAATTTCCCCATCCTTCTGCAAGGGGTCAGCTTTCTAATGCCATCAGATATACTACACTTTCTGTCAGATCTGATTGGTCTCTGTTTCTCTCCTAAAATATGCTTTCTGGGTGCAAGGATGGCCAATCCACAGCCACAAGTACTTCCTTCAAAACCAGATTCTTTGCACTGATTTCTTTATAATGGCCAAGAAGGTTCCCAGTTCCATTAACCTCAAATTCAGAATGACACGTGCAGTGCCTGCACACTAGTCCGTCCGCTCCATCAACATGAGAGTAAGTATGGCAGCCTTTTGACCTGTATGTCATAAGTTCCCAAAGCATTCTCAGATCTCTCAAGATAGAGAAAGAAATTAATTTAAAAAATACTGGAGAACTTTCCTTTCAGAATCAAACTGAATCTAAACAAAGGAATAAGCAATTGTTTTCTTCTTAGGGACATGGAAAGAGCAACGCCAGCACCTAATACAAGTATACAAACCTTGTTCACTTGAAAAGCACAAAACTATCATCAGTTATGTCTTCCAAAAACGACATTCTGGTCAGTTGATTTTCACCTTTTTCGAATACGTACAATCAGTTCACATAGACATGCCGACAGAAGAATTTCTCTCTGCACAAAAAGGCATGTAGGAACCTTGCCTCAGAAGTCTTATTGCTATATTAAAAGGAGGTAGGAGCTCGATATACTTGCCATAGAACAGTAGTTCCCAAATTTTTGGAGAGAACACTATGAACTGTTTTTCATGACCACTTTTCACAAACCACTTGCTATCATCATCATCAAGTTTTTAATGAAAATAACAAGAAATTGGTTTCTCCTGTGGACCAGCTTTGAATTTCTTTGTACAGTCTCACGGATTGCTCTTTGGGAATGATTGTCTTTAATGGTTAGAAGAATATGGCAGAGGTGTTCAATACGGATGTTAAAATGTAGACAATCAGGTAATCAGCCTGATTTTTCAAAAGATTATGTGCTGACAACTCTTTTTGAAGTTACTTCTGAAAAATCTGGCAATTTCAGGTCAGATCAATGAAAAAATATGTCACTTTCCTCCCATCGAAACAGAATAGGTCTTAATTTAGGTAACTACATTTAGGCATTTGTAACTGAACGTTGTTGTCTTATGTTTAAAACAACAAAAATAAAAATAGAAGATCTACTTGAAGCTCTTTAAACATTATTTTCCAGCAAGCTTGTTTTTTCAACAGGCATTTTAAGGAGCGAGCAGTCATTTTGAGGTATGTCACCTACAAATTAGCATTACTCAACCGCGGACACTTTATTTTAAATCACTTAAAGGGGCAATTTTCTCATCTTGACTTTCAGTTTGCTTGTATTAATCAAAGTGACCTCTATTATTGAGTCATGCCCTTGACATTTAACCATATAAAAGCTACAAGAAGTACATATAACCTGTAATCATCATGGTATGCATACCATATCCTCTCAGATGCACATGACCTTAGCAATAACTTCTGAAGGGAGCATTTGAAACAGGTTAGGTAAATTGCCTGCACAAAACAATTTAATTTCTTCTTCTCCCCTTCTAAATGTACCATCAACTATTTGATACTGTCTAGAAGTTGGGGAATTTCCTTAGAAGGATGAGGGTGGCAGTACAGTAAAACCCAAGAAAATAACTAACATTCAATAAACAGTGTCCAATACAGAGAATGTAAAATATGCATGGCACTTTCCAGAAAGTGAATGTTGAATGCCTTCACAACTCTCCCTGCCAGTGGATCAGTTTTTCTCTGATGCTGCAGTGCTCCAAGTTCAAAACTGTCTACATACCCTACCCGTAACACACAAACTTGCCCCTTAGTTTCAGAATCTTGCACAGTCAGGTTACAAAATAGAACTGTTCAAAACAATATAATCTAGCAATAAAATACGACTCATTAAATTCCTTCTAGAGACAGAATATCATGTATTAAGGTATGACTAGAGGAATAAAAAAATCTTACAGCTGCTCAAGACAAAGTAGTTAAAAGTCTCTATGTATCTCGACTAGACTTCTTAGCCTCATTAATCCAGAAATGATATAAAATTGAAAAGAAGGTTCCTCTGACAATTGGTACAATTGCTTGTGCTACAGCTGATGTGAATCAGACTGAACTTCACAAGCCAAAGCTCATGTGGGAGAGACAGCAGCAAATGGCACTGACGCAAAGAAGAGTGGCATTGACTTGAAACGCAGACATGAGACGTTCCAAAGTCAACTGTGTGATTTTAAGCTGGGAGATGGATTAGATGGAGGGTAAGGTTCCTATGTAGCCAGTAGGGATGTCCTTGAAGAATATTTAACACAAGTCTGTACCCTGCTACGACATGCCGTGAAACATAGGCACTCTAAACTTTTCAAGCAGCCCAGTATAAATAAACTTATGGGCTAGCCAGGCCAACACCCTCCTTAGCAGCAACGGCAGTCAGATTAATATCGGAAACAAAGTACTGCTCAGAGGAAGCACTTAGGTCATGATATTTTGCTAACTGAAATATATATATACGATTCATTAAGTTTTTAATAAACATTACTTGGGCCAATTCTCAAAAAAGGCTGAATATTTTCACCCAGTAATTGCAATTAAAATTCAGTTCATGTGGCTGGTTAGATGATGTGCTACTCATTTTTGCTGCTTGCTGAGTGACAGACATAGTTCCAGAAGAACCTTATCAGTCAGGCAGGCAAACATCTTTAGAAAATGGTAGCACCCTCTTTGGTTCCCTGCCCTCCCAGTCCATCCACTAGATGTTCAGAATTTATCACTTGGAGATGTTCCTTCAGCTCAGATGCTAACACAAAATAAGCAGGTATTTGTTGGCTGTTGCCATAGTGATGGTAGTCAAGGAATTTTCTGACAGCACAGCGCTTCACATAATGTTGCCTCTTTAGTTTGCTAAGAAATGTCTGATTAAACATTCATGTTCCCACTGACATTCACTCAATCCATATGGATAACTGACTTGATCAACACTTGACCCAAATCCTGGTTCATTATGTGGGTGAGGTAAGAGCTAAGTGGCAAGGAAAGAACCTGTCACAGCACAGCTTTCCTGCAACCAGGCACGGCTCTTACTGAGAAACCAAATGAATAGCAGGAATGAGCTGGAGCTCCTGTATCTGCACGTACTACTTGAGGGAAATACATATGACATTCGTTGTGATATATGCACACACTGGCACACAAAAGGCAGCTAAAATCACTATGTACCATGAAGCCAAATGCCTTTTGGAAAGAGCCATAATGGTTTCTTTGAATTCAGACAGGCTCTCAGTCCCTTCAACACTCCACAAAAGAGACGAAAGATGGTTCTGTGCTGGCAGTTGCAGCACAAAGTGGCAGAATGGGTGCCGCTTTTCCACTTTGAACACTTCAGAAAAAGGGGTCCTCTCCCCTCTTTACCCTCATATAAACCCTTCTGCTGCCTGCTTCCCCTCCAGGAATTACACAGCCATCTCCTGTCCCATCACTAGACACTGCTGAAACCATTTGCTGGGGAGAGGAATGAAAACTTTGCCTGGAGAAGTGGAGTGATGGTGCTGCTCCCTCTCTGTCTCCCAGGCTGGAAGAAGGATGCTATACATGTACTCCTGAGGAATACACATTTGCAAATGAAAGCTGGGGCACAGAGAGAATGTACAGCATTGTGGAAAAGGAACAGGAGCAGTAGCACAGAGAGGGTACAAAGGAAGTCCTGGTGATACTAACATCGGTGCCTCATGACTTCAGGGTTTTTTTCTGTTGCTTTGTTTTACTTTTAATATCTCATGCTATTGATGTATTATCCTCCGCTAGGAGAGACTGCACAGGCTCCCTAGAGAGGAAGTCTAAAGGCTGAATTGAGACCTTGGTTAAGTCACTGAACATGCTCTACTGGCATGCAAAAAATGTCCTCTGCCCTCCTTAACAGTAACAATAAAACATACTTGCTATTACCTTATTTCCTAGTCTAAAGCAGAAGTTTAAGCACCACACAAGAACAGTAGCATCTGTTTAAGGCCAATATATCCTATGTTCACACACAGTATCAAGAAATCACTCACAGAAGTGGGACATCCGTAGAAGATTTCATCTAATTTTCATCTTCTTTTAGTCTTATCTTCATTTTGTTTTAAAGATGTCTTCTGTCCTTCTCTGCCAGAGGTCACGTTAGCAAGTGTCACCTGGTGACACCTGCATGATGTACAGGGCTACTAAATCACAAAGATGGCACCTCTACTCACTAGCACTCTGTTGCTGTTGGAGTCTGCGCATTATATTAGCAAAGTGTCATCACTCTGGTGATGAATTAGTGTGAAACACCAGTTGAAAGGACTTTCCTGCTCAGTGGAAATGGCTCTCACAGCACAGGAGGAACAACTCCTAGAAACATGGCTCATGTAAATATTCATACACCAATCAGCATCAAAAACTAGAGGTTAGTTTTTGTTTGTTCTGCCTTGGGCCTACACCAGACTAGGTGGCGCCTCTCCTCTAGGCTGGAGTTCACAGGGATTTTTGCACATAAGTCACATTAGCCATAAAGTGACTTGCAGCTACAAAACATCATGAAAAACTGGTGTGACAGCCCTCCACCTAGATGAGTGTAGGGCAGAACTTGAAAATATTTTTTTTTCCTTCAAATTGAAATCTATTGTTCTGGATGGACTTTGGCTTTGAAATTTTTTCTCATGCAAATGTCTGATGTTCTCTGTTACAGACATGAACTTCTCTCCTCTCCTCATAGACAAACAAACAGAAGGTCTTTGTCTGCTTTTGTATGAAACAACATAACTGCCACTTATTTTGGAAGAGATTCTAATTTAATTAATTTCATAGCAATTTGTTCAAGAACACGAAATACTTTACAATCCCCCATCAATTCAAACTCCCATATTTTAAAACAACAATACAAAGCCAGAAACTGAGCATCTCAGAGACAGGGCTCAAGCCATAGTCAGACACAAAATTATTAAGAACAACATCTTTAGCATCTTATAGCCATCTGGGGATGGCATAACATGTAGAGATACTTTAAAAGCTGAACTTCAGTCACTTCAGTAACCCTAAAAGGACGTTAATTAACTATATAAACTTAGGCTTAACATTTCAGTTCTACACATATTAAAAAACAAACCAACTCGTATTTTTCTCTTGGGTTTCTGTCTCAACATTACTTTAAAGATATGAAAACACTGCAGAAAGGGGCTGACTCTGAGCCTACTCCTTTTAGTGTATGTTCTGCCCACAATTATCACTGCCAGTTCCATGTATCAGATTTCACAAGGGTCATTTCAGACAGGTCCTTCAGACGGTTTTCATACTTATGAAACTACTGTGCTGGCAGCTGACCCTTTCTTCCCCTGGAATAGTTCTGTCCCTAAAGGTCAGAAACTCCATTTGAAGAATTTTTAATGAAAAGATATTGGAAGAATCAACATTTCTTGGTGCTCCAGACACGCTACTCTCCAGATCTCTTGCTGACAGCTAGTATTAAAATCCTGAGCTGCCTCTGTTGTGTCAGGCAATTGAGAGGCAAGGCAGGCTCAACAACTAGTGCAGGGAGAAAGAGGCAGTTCTGAAAGCATTAAAAATCTCAGAAAACTCTCCAGAGATTCTGACTATCAATCAAAAAATAAAAAACAACAACAGTTTGCAGACAGGACTCAGGCCCACTAAAACAAGCATGTGAAAAACACTAGCAATCTGCTAACCCATCATCTGTCAACAAACATGGGTGACAGAGCCAGGAGGTAGACTGAAGGGTGAATTTCACGAGACACAGTAATTTGGCAAGTGAAATAAGATTTAAGCTGTGATGAATACCTAAGCTTGCTTCTGCCGTCTTCCTTTCTTGCATTTAGTCACCAATGACACTATGAATGCTTATGCTGTTTTTCTCTTGAAATGTCTTGCAAATAAGTGGTCAGAATCACAATAATAAAACACTTGTCTAGTTTCTTCTGCACAAGACTCATCACCTCTGCAATCGTTGCTCACAGAAGTAACCAGGCATTTCTACATGACATACACTAAAACTTCACTTCTTACAAACAAACTAGGTTTTTTCCCCAGCCCTTACATTACAGGAGTTGAGAGAAAGATACTAAACAAAGGCACAACACTGGCCACACCAACACAAATATGCACAGAACACAAAAACCCCCAACAACACCTCTAGAAAGCGGACAGGATTTATATCCTGCTACAGTGCAGTAAGCTGAGAAACTCACCGGATTCCTCGCAGCAGGAATACAGTGGCACAGCACTCTGCCTTCAAAGAAATCAGTGGGGAGAAAAAGAGATATTAAACAGCATGAGAAGATCATGAGTGTACAATTTTAAGCCACATCTACTGGCTAACTGCTGATAAAGGGGTGTCCCCATTACTACCTCCTTTCCAGCAGCTCCAGATGTACCCTCCTGCAATTGCCTCTGAGCAGACACTTCCATGTTTTCCCAGAGATTAGTTTCTGTGACCCAATTCAACAGAAAAATAACTATGCCAAAATTTCCCTTGGTCAGCTTTCCAGGAAGTCAGAGAAGTGTCACTGCAAGGAAAAATATTGGGAAACATGTCTAAGATGAAATCTGGGCTGCCTGTTCAGTGGCAGCTGTAGAAGACCCTCAAGCTGTACCCAAAGGAAGCAACACATACCAGACTGTCTTGCACTGTGAGATACATTCTTTCCCAACTGGAGTTATCTTTGCCAGTGCTTTTATCTTCTTTGTTGTTTCAAGGAAACAGTTTATTCCTACCAGCCCAGAGTGCTTCCAACAAGGAGACCTCAATAATCCTACCTATGACCAGCAGCTTCATACACAGCAAGGCAAAAAAAAATCCGAGTCAAAACCTGTTTGTTCAGTTCCACTGGATTTATGGAAATCCTCATACAAAACTTTCAAAAAGCATCAGGATCTACTTTGTCTCAACATTGTGAGAAAAGCCATCAGGTTAGTTCCTCTCTAGTATGCCCAGCTCACAGTGAAACCAGACATAACCCACTTATCTGAAGAGAAAACAAAACCCCTCAGCCTTGGACATTCACCCACCTCCTGGGTTTCACATACAGCTTTTATTGCATATAACTTGGGGACTATCTATTAGGTTTTCTTTTTTTTTTTTTTTTTTTCAGTAATTTTTTAAAACCTCAAAAAAAAAATAAAAATAATGTAGGTCATCCAATTAATCCACTTTCACTGGGCCCCCATGCCAGAAAGGTCTGGCTGGCCTTCAGTTTCTGTTGCCAATACACTTCCTTTTGCCAGTCTTCTGTCTCCACCCGTTGTTCTCTAGATGTGCTAATCTGGATGAGAGGTGGTGTCATCATCATCCTCTCCCAGCTCCTGCTGAAAACCCAGAGGGCCAAATGGCAATTTTGCATTCATGAACCATTTCACAATTTTTGTCCACATGTGGAGTGACTTTCTCTACCAGCGGTCAAGAGGTAAGACAGGAGCTGTCAACAGCATAGCTTTTGTGAAAGCCATTGATCAGCAGAGCCTGAGAACTTCAGCAAGCAGAAAGGCAGCTTCCAGACAAGAGGAGAACCAAAGGTTTTAGGAACAATGCAAACTAATTCACAACCAGATGGGTATGTGCACACACTGAGCAAGATGGAGAGAGATACTAACAGTTTCTCCCAAATCCAGCAAAAAGAACACCTAAGTGGTATTGACTCGTACCTTAAAATATACTTCTGATATAAAATACAAAAGAACTGGGCTGACAGCATCTGAAATGCTGGAGCTGCTCTGTTTACTTAGATAAATCTTTAATTTATATCTCCTCTATCAAGTCACTGCAGGAGGCATTTGTGAATGAATTAACCAATAAAACAAACTCATACTAGTAATTTATTTCTGCATTTACAAGGAAGATAAAGTATTTAAGGTGCCATCTGAATTAATAGTATAGGATTACACAAAGAGATTAAAACAGAAAACAGAAAAAATGAGTGGAGGAAGTAGTTTTGAGAATTTATGAGCCGAGTAATTCTCTTCATCTTAATCAGACTAACTTCAACTGTTATTATATGTCTAGTAAATAGAAAATTCTGTTGATGCTGTACCATAGCGACTGAAGTGGAAGGACCTTATGACACAGCACAAAGCTTGTGCTGCTGTCTCCAACAGCGTCACTGATAAATATTACTGATGGCAGAAGCTGCAGAAGCAGCAGCAGCTCATGCTTTCATCCTTCCCTTCCCAAACAGGGGATGCTAGAATCAGAAGTCAATCTTTCTTCCCACTGTGCACCCTAACGTGGGCTCCAGGTTCTTGGCTTGTGTCTTCTGTTCTCTTAAGGTATGGCTTTGACTCAGCCCAGGATCCCAAGCCCAGATCTTCAGAGCTTTCTCCCTCCTATCTCCCTGCTCCTTCACCTCTACCTCAAGATCTGAATGTGTAACACTCACAGTGACTGGCAGCAGTTTAGAGACATCACTCTCACAAATATGTCTAAAATGGGAACAGAGCTATTTTGGAAAATCGAGGCTTAATTATGTTTACTTGCTACTTGGCACCAAAACCTACGAAAATGCAGTATGAGCATTCATACAGCTCCAAGCACAATTCACCTCCACTGCCAAAGAGGACTTTTGGACCTATCTATAACACAAATTCATCATTATTATTACTAATGCATTTAAATTGCCTTTTATACCCTCATAGTGGCTCAGCAAAAATAAATTAAACATTAGCATATTTCTTACAATTAGATTCTCATCACATTGCTAATCCTATTCATTCTAGTGAATAGTGTTATTTGAATACTCTTTGCTGCATCCTTGTATTTAAAGAGAGACAGGACGAAAGAAATTTTCTGTTAGAACTGGAGATGCTGTACAAAATACATAATTATTTTTCAACTGCTCACTATAAACAGAAGTAAAACCAAAATGATTGCTGTTTGCTTGGAAGTGTCAAAATATTACAGTATTTTAATTAAAGACAAAAGCCATCTGTATGAAGAAAGAGTTGAAGAAAACAATAGTATAACTTATCAGGACTAAAAGAAATAGAAGCAAATATATAGATAAAGTTCTAAAACACTTCAGCAATCTCCTTAACATACTGCAAGAACTACTCTTAACAGTCTCAGTAATTTTCTCTTCCACAAAGACTTTCTATTGGGTCATTTCATTATCTATCACTTCAGGAGAACTCCATTTTCTGACTCTGTAAAAATAAGTTCTCCTAAGTGCCTCAGACTTGCTCAGCATGCCGCAGAGGAACGATGGGCACACAAGACATAATAAAGCCATCAGTCCCCATGCACAGGTGCAAACAAACAGCACCTGCACACTAAATCCACAGACACACCAAACCTCCTTCCTGCTGCTTTCTTCCGTGGAAGCGATGTGTGCAAACAGCAGTGCTGAATTTATGCCATCAAAATCATTTCGGTGCCTGCGGATTGCCGTGCCACACTTGACTGAGCACAAGCAAAATTAGATGGCAGAGATAAAGCCAAACAACAAAAAAAATACTGGAAGCATAACTTACTTCATGTATAAATCAATAATTCAAAGTTTGATCCGCTGGGGAAAAATCCATTCTGTGAATCACTGCTGAGGTAAAAATTCTGACAGTGAACTCTGGTTGATGTTAATTAATGTAGTGTCACTGTCTTCCATGCTGGTAACAGCTTAGGTATAGTCTGATAGATTTTAAGAAGAAAATGCACATTCCTATCTATTGGATTCATCAACAGCACACAGCAGGTATCAGAAAAGAAAAAAAAAAGAAAAAAAGTACTGCAAGTTTGAAGTGCTGGTTCCTGCTAGGAGCATGAACTATTTGATGTTTAGCATCGTGCACAGCAATGACAGCAATGCTGGCTGGGCACTCACACAGTTAAAGTTCACTCCCACGAGTACAGCACATGGTGACCACTTAAACCGGTCTTAACAAAAATCTCAAATGCCAAGAGGAGAGACTTATTGTCCAGCTACATCAGTAAAAAGTGGTAAAAGAGGTGTTACATCACCAGTCAAGCTGATTCTTTTGTCCAACTTTATTTAGGGACAGGGTCAGTATTTTTCAATCAATCTTCCACCTGAAGTTACATCTGCTTCCCACAGGGCAGTCTGTTCCAAGACAAACAATGCTACTTAAGCTGCCTTAATAGAGGAAAGGCATTTCAAACAGGGTCCTGCAGAGTTATACATTGGCCTTACTTCTAAGTCTTGTCGACAGCTTAGATGCTGGAACATGGATTATATTTATTAAACCTACGGATGGCTCCAAGCTGGGACAGACTGTAAAAACTTTGGAGTACAAGAACAGAATTCAAAATCATAGATCAGGGAAGTGGTCTGAAATCAGAGAGATTAAATTCAATTTAAAACAAAACAACCATAAAAAACAAAGCTCTCAAGAGAATTATCCCCTTTCGGTGGAAAAAAAGTAATGCCCAAATATACTAAGGGCTAGACTGTGGATCTCAAAATACAATGCAGTTGTTCTACCACTAACAAAATGAATGCAGAGGAACAAAGCAATGTTGATAAAGATAATGCTCAGGCTGTGATGCACTAACAGAAATGCTGGGTACCTATTCATTTGCTCTGCTAGGGCCTCAGAAAACCATTTTAGAGCACCATGTTGCCATAGAATTATAAATCACTTGGATAAAGTCCAATGGCATCATCTAGAATAACAAGATTATTAGAAAGCACAATTAGTGACAAAAAGTTAGGATTTCGAAAGACGACTAAAAACTACTACAGCCCTCTCAAAACACTCAGAACATTCTAGGAATGCTGGTAATCAGTAGTCTTCTGTGATGACTATGCTAAACACGAAGAAAGAGTCTCAATATGCTCAAATATGTGTAAGGAAAACCTTGTTAAACACAAGCAGTGAATCTCTTAATCCAGAATGGTGGTGGGACTTTCATTGCTTTATGATTTTTAAACTACATTACATAAACATGTATCACACACTAAGCCTAGGGCAGAGCTGCTCAGGCCACCGATTTAGAGACTCTGGCATCTACACACGGTTTTAAGGCATCTATGGGTGGTAACCAAAATAGTCAAGTCTACGAGAAATAAATTCACTACACTTTTGTAAAAAGAAAATGGCTGGCAGATGGAAACAGAACACCGGGAAACCCATGGCGTGGTTCATTTCGTGGGGTTGTACTTCTTAAAAAAGGGCACATCTCAAGGCAGAGAGTCAGTGAATGCTCCTGGTTCTGATGACATTCAGAAGAGTTTTCCTTTTTACAGCTATGATACAACTGTGCATCAGAAACAAAGATCCAAGGGCTGTTAAGCAAGCAGGGACCTTAGTATGGTTTTAGTGTAACTGGGGATTAAAGTCCCCGTTTCTTCTCTGAATACCACAAGGCTTAAATGTTTTGAATATGCTTCTTCTCAAGCCATTTCTACTTCCCATTTTTATCCCACCTCTTCAGTATTTTTAGAAAACATCAAGCCAGAGGAAGGAAAATCTTATTTGTCTTCTGTGTCAGTGTAGATTCAGGAAATTTTAATATGCTACTTTCTACAGGGAAATGGCTGAGAAAGAGACAGATGGCCCATTCTGACAGAACTGCAAACAAAAGCGCAGCTCTTCTACCTGAGGAATTTTCAGCATCTGAAAGTTGAAATATTTAAGCTACAAGACTTCAGAAAAATGCATGCAAATGAGGAATTTTTTACAATATTAAACTTCAGTATAATGTGAATATGGCGTTTATAAATATGTAATCCAAGCATAAAATGAAAGAATGAGGGGTAAACTGAGGAAAGATGTCTGACAGAAAAATGAGTAAACAGATACCTATATATCAAGTGGGAGGGATGACAATGAGGTCAGTAGACCTCCCAGAATGTAATACGGTTTTAAATCTATGCTCACAAAAGATTTCTTTTCAACAGAGTAACACTTCTCATGTCTTATAAGCAAGATAACATTCTCCAGTGTCAGCTGAGCTTCTTACCCCACTGCCTGTCCTCTCTATCATACCTTCTCGTTCTCTCTCCTCAATGTCCAAGCAAAGTGCCCGAATTTCTTCTTTCAAGTGTTTCCTCTAAATCTGTGGATTTTTCCAAACCTTGGAGATTCAGAAGGGACAGAATGAGAAAAATGCCTCAATTATAGCATTTAAGCAGGAAATCACTGCCATTCTCACGATAAATGGGAGAGAACTAGTTGACACTGCTAACATCAAAGAACAGTGAACTGGCCATGCATATTTCACGTGCTCCTCCCTTCTCACTCCTAACTGCTTAGAAGCATAACCACTTTTTCTTGCTTCTGACTGATCTGGTGTCACTAATTCAAATGGTTATTTGCATTTCAGCAAGGGGAGTATAAATGCAATAGGAAAACAGAAGAGTAAATGTTTAACTTGACACTCACATTGTGCCTGTGTAAGTGGCCAATTTAAAAGGAATGAAGTAATGGAAAATGCAGTCCTTTCTCTTACAGCATCTGAACTTCTATTATAATCCAAAAGCCAAAGAGGACAATCTACCAGTGGTTTTAAAATAACATAAGGTTTGACAGCCTGTAATTTGCAGTGACTTTCACTTCTTCCAGGAAACCCTGAGAGGATGTCACAATTCCTTTTGTTTCCTAGCAGGGAAAGCAGACTTGGTGGCATTTGCGCTATAACATCTGCTCACTGGGCATTCCCAACACCAACAGATTCCTTTAGAGAGAAGCCTCATGGGGCCACTTGCTTATGTTCACCGAGGAACACGCAGCAGGTCAGAGCTGCCACCAGTTACAGCTGCCTTCTGACTCAAGCTGCTTCCCTCCCACCCAGTGTCCAGGAGCCTGTTTATAGATTATTCTGCATATACATGCCTGCTGGTCACAAATGTAGTTTGTACTGGTTGTTATTTAGGTCCCCTGGATCTGAAAACACAACCTCGACACGGCACTGAGAAATCACTGTTCCGCACTGTCCCCTCGCACGTGATTTCTTGGCTTTGTCATTATTCTGCCTGGAAGATGACAATTACTTCTATGTTTTTTATTTATTATGTTTTAGATACCTTAACTGCAGATGGTAACTTTAGTAAGTTTTTTGGTTGGTTTTATGTGTGATACAGCTCCACCTACAGTGAAATGCAGCCTAAACTCAACCAAGAAAAACACAGGTTAAGGATGGTACATTTGAGCAGAAGGCTACTCTCACAAAACAGAGCATATTTATCAACTGTCAGAGTACTGTCACATAAAATAGGAGTAAGCATCTGTATCAGTTTAACTTTTGCCTATTTATTAAACACATTAAAGTACACAGATAAAGCTTCTGTTTTACGAGAGGGATTTGCATTTTGCTAATAAAACCAGCATTTCAGACCTGCAGTGAAACAAAGAAAACCCCACAACTCCAGCAATAAATATATTAGGTGCTGAAATTTGTTCAGCATATCAATCCTGGGAATAGTGTCTTTTGCTGGTAGCTTAGCTAAAAATTTACTTTCAAAAGAGTAAATCATACAGGT
The DNA here is from genome assembly GCA_013396935.1 of Baryphthengus martii. NCBI lineage: Eukaryota > Metazoa > Chordata > Aves > Coraciiformes > Momotidae > Baryphthengus > Baryphthengus martii. The sequence goes on along the minus strand of VWZK01016720.1, from coordinate 51,320 downwards.
GATAGATTGGCAATGAAGGAAAAAAAACACCACAGAAGTAAAAATATAGATGGTGTAGTGCAGCAGAATTACAAACAAAAGAATATCCTTCAAAATATGATTGTTTTCTTTTGCATTTTAAGGAGATAATAATAAGCATACGAAACATATGGACTTAGATAAATGGAGAATGGGGCCCAACAATTAAAATAATAAATCAGAGATTTTTCTAAAAGATCTTTTATCTTAAATGACTTTTGTTACTTATTAATGTTGAGTATCTTTCAAAAATACTGGATAATACCTAAACCAATGAGAGTGAGTGACACGATTGTAATACAGATCACTTGTGAAAACATACAATCTGATTCCCTGCTGCCTAAAATGATTATAAAAGGTTAAATCCAGTACAAAACGGCTATATAATAATTCCATAGCAAAATAATCAATGTAACCAACAGCAATAAACACAGACCTATAACACGACTTGATACTTTAACAAATCAAACCACACTGGTTAAGAGAACTAAGCTAATCTGGTTTGTCATTTTTGGCTCTGGCAGAGGCGGAAGAACTGAAAGACAGGAATTTTCTTTCCACTCACATCAACCTTTGTCAAAGGGCTAGAGAATTTGATTACTCCCCTAGAAAGCAGCTCTCAGAGACTGACTGCTGCATAGCACATTTTTCCTAGTTACATCTGATGCTGGACACTATTATCCCACGTTCATTCCTCCTGCCTAGTCGAGTTCAGCATCGCTCCCTCTCCCCCTCTAAATACATCTGCGGCCACTTGGAAAAAAAAGAGGAGGACACCTCCTGTGGCCTCCCTGCATCCCGATTCCTGATGCAAAGGATATCAGCAGGTAACAGACGCTACTCCCCATTTGCTTGGCTCCTGTCTTGCAGATGGGAGAGGTGGGGGAGGAGACAGAGAAAATAAGAGTCCTCAGAACTCTATTTTGAAAACTGCAGCCAAAAAAAACCACTCTCTTGCAAGCTTACAATGCCCTTTCAGAAAAATTCCTTTGCCCTTTGTATACGGTTTTGCTTTTTACCATATGCTTAAAGGCAGTTTATGGAGCTACATAAACTCTCTGCAATTCTGCTTTAGGTTTTATAATTGTTCTGGAAGCTGCAATTTGATATTTATAATTACACATACCAGACGTAGCAAGAATAATGGTAGATCACATTTCTTTTAAGTTAATAGAGTTGGTGATATAATCATGTCATTAACCACGCCTGGCTTCAGCATTGCTTCTCTCAGCTAGAAAGGGAATTACACTGTCTGTCTCCAAGTCATGACCTGTAAAAAATGGTACACAATTCTATGCTTGTCTAAACTTTACTGAACATGTTTATTCTATACCAAATTTACAGCACAGACCTGCATGATCTCTAAGTATGCTCTGACTAAAAACAAAATAAATTAAGTTCTTGAGAATAAAATAAAAAAAATCCATTCTGACTTTTAATACTTCATGTTGTATGGAAAATCACATATATCGAAGATCAGTGTTCACAAAGGAGACAGAGGAGTCCTGTAAAAAAAATAAAAGTACTTTATTCGAATAAAAGGAGAGTCCACTGGGCATATCCTGGTGGGGTCTCTCAAAGTACCAGGCCCCCTTTTATCCTAATTTCCCGGCCACATACCTCCCAGCTAAGGTACTAGGAAGGTACAGACTTCCTGATCCGCCTACTACATGTCCTCCCTTAATATGTACCCCTCCCCTCCTCGCATCACACATCGCATGTATCATTAACTCTACTTCATGCCTCCTCTGGGAGGAGAAGTTATTATTCATAAGCCTATTTCGCCTGTGTACTCTTTCCTAAAGTTCAGAAGTTTAACATTTCCAAACGATGTCATCCACCCCGTACTTATCTCCCAGTCATATCTGGCTCCTTGATTGCCAATTAGCACTCTCCTGCAAAGTCATCTCCTTGGTACAAGGGGGTGTCCTCCTTTATAAATATATCCCTCCCTGTATCCCCTCAAGCTATCTCCTTGGTATTCTCTTTTTGTAAGGACATCTTTCCCAATCCTCTCAATGTCAAACAGTTGATTCTTTGATTACGAGAATTGCTGGAGTCTTGGCAGATAAAACCATGACGCCTCTATTGGTTAAGGACCTTTGCCTAGGACTTCTAGACATGTTAGAAGTCCTCCATCACAGACTTCTGTGTGACTCTGGGACTGCTGGTGTCTCTGTGTCTCTGTTCCAGCTCAAACATGAAAACCTCACTCCCTTACTTCAGAGGAAAACGGTGAGGAAAAATTTACATCTACTGCACTAATAGATGATATTAATTTACCTAAGATGAATATGGGCGAACTAATTGTAGGTTGCAGGATCTAAAGGTTATAGGCATTTCCTAGGGTGCAGGACTACAAGAACTTTTCCTAGGACAGTAGATCTGGATGAAATGGCATAAGAAACAACAAATCAACCAGCTTTCAGGCATCTGCTGCTAAAAAGACAGAACGTAACCTTCTCTCAAATTACACGTCAAAACAGATGAATTAAATGCATGGCTTCGACTTGTGTCCCATTACCTACCACAGATACATCATATTTCTAAAGAATTTTTGTAGGTTAGCAATAATATTGCTGTATTTTGTACACACCAATGCAAACATTTGTGAGCAAAACAATGCGATGTACTATACATTTGTAACACTCTCCAAGTATAAGCTTGCTTGGCTCATGACACTGCATGTATTTTTATTTTAGAAAAAAAGGAAAAAATAAACATAGTTGTCTCAACTACAGAAAGACAGACCTGTAGGAAAAGAAACTGGAGGCAAAAAAACTTCTGACGTTCTAGTAGCTTTAGTCGGTACCAGATAACTTCCTTTGCCTTGTAAATTCAAATTACTTTGAAAAAGGTTAATTGTGATTCTTTCCGTATTCTCTGGGGTTTCACTGTTGACGTCAATTGCCAGCTACCAAGCACTCCTTCACAAGCAACTACAAATTGCAATAATGTCTGTTCAGTCTTAGATCAGACATTATCTATATTTTCATCTTTTTAACAGTACTCTCCAATAATATCCATTGCATTTCTAGTTAGAATGCCATGCTCCTTAGACCTAGACTACATTACAGTTTCACAGTTGGCCTCTCACTCCTCATCTGAAAACTATTAAAAAGATAATATAAACTAACTAAAGAAAGAAAAAGACACAAATTTCCTTTTTTTTCTTTTTTTGAAAGCTATTACTTTTAAATCCAGAATGAAGTGCTATTTCCACACTTTTGAAGCATTCTCTCACAGGAAGCTGGAGCACCTCCCCTATAAGACCAGGTTGAGAGAGTTGGGCTTGTTCAGCCTGGATAAAAGAAGGTCCCGGGCAGACCTTCTTGTGGCCTTTTGGCACTTAAGGGGGGGCCTACAAGGAAGCTGGGGAGGGATTCTTGAGCGGGGTGGGGGGATGGGGAGGTGGAGGGGAGAGGGG
>VWZK01016720.1:0-47799 GCA_013396935.1 Baryphthengus martii | reverse complement strand
AAATAAAAGAGGGTAGATTTAGATTAGATGTAAGGAAGAAGTTCTTGACTGTGAAGGTAATGAGACCCTGGAATAGGTTCCTTGGAGAGGTCGTGGATGCCCNTGACGTTCTAGTAGCTTTAGTCGGTACCAGATAACTTCCTTTGCCTTGTAAATTCAAATTACTTTGAAAAAGGTTAATTGTGATTCTTTCCGTATTCTCTGGGGTTTCACTGTTGACGTCAATTGCCAGCTACCAAGCACTCCTTCACAAGCAACTACAAATTGCAATAATGTCTGTTCAGTCTTAGATCAGACATTATCTATATTTTCATCTTTTTAACAGTACTCTCCAATAATATCCATTGCATTTCTAGTTAGAATGCCATGCTCCTTAGACCTAGACTACATTACAGTTTCACAGTTGGCCTCTCACTCCTCATCTGAAAACTATTAAAAAGATAATATAAACTAACTAAAGAAAGAAAAAGACACAAATTTCCTTTTTTTTCTTTTTTTGAAAGCTATTACTTTTAAATCCAGAATGAAGTGCTATTTCCACACTTTTGAAGCATTCTCTCACAGGAAGCTGGAGCACCTCCCCTATAAGACCAGGTTGAGAGAGTTGGGCTTGTTCAGCCTGGATAAAAGAAGGTCCCGGGCAGACCTTCTTGTGGCCTTTTGGCACTTAAGGGGGGGCCTACAAGGAAGCTGGGGAGGGATTCTTGAGCGGGGTGGGGGGATGGGGAGGTGGAGGGGAGAGGGGGGTTGTGTAGTAATAGGACAAGGGCTAACGGTTTTTAAATAAAAGAGGGTAGATTTAGATTAGATGTAAGGAAGAAGTTCTTGACTGTGAAGGTAATGAGACCCTGGAATAGGTTCCTTGGAGAGGTCGTGGATGCCCCAACCCTGGAAGTGTTCAAGTCCGGGTTGGATGGGGCTCTGTGCAAAGCTGTCTAATTGAAGACGTCCCTGCCCATTGGCGGGGTTGTTGGAACTAGAGGATCTTTAAGGTCCCCCCCAACACAAACCATTCCATGATTCACAAAGGAATCTTCAGAAAATTCTTGTTTCTGCCATTCTTTCATTTGGAGAGTCCCTCAGGTTGCTCTACTCTTAATACCACAAGCTGCCAAATAATTGAGACCCTTTCACAAGCAGGCTGTTGCACAAGAACAGACTATGGACACCTTGTAAAAGTTAAAAAAAACCAAAACCAAACCAACCAAACAAAAAACCAAAGCAATTTCATCTGTCTTATGCCAGTCTGCCACTTAAAGGGCACCCCAGTCCCAGAGCCATAGCTAAAGATCACCTTAAAGCTTCCAGCAATATAAAGATATATACACATTCATTATGAGATTAATGCGTATTTTTTCCTCTGTACTTATTACATGAATTTAAAATTATTTAACACAGAAAGTACTTTGCAATTCATTTTCTTCTTTCCCTGTATTTTTAAAAAATACTCTTGACTGTACTTATTGAAAATATCTCTTTTAAGCCGCCCCTTTGAGAAATATTAATACTCCCATATGTGTCTTATTCAATACTTTCACTGACCTTGTGTCTGAAAAAAAAAAAATCGCTTTCAGTATCAAACAAAAGCAAACCTTTAAAAAAGAGATTATCCTATGACAATATCAGAATATCTTGAATTCTGTAAAGGAATGAATAAGGAAGCCTACATAATTTATTTTAATAGGAAGCTTGACAAAGGCTGAAATACTCATTTGTATTAGTTAGAGAATATAAAACTAGCTATAGACTAGAATAAACATCTCGGGAAGAAAAGCATCAGTCTGCTTCTCACTTACTCTCATTCTCCCATCTGCACTCCTGGCTGGTATGGTCTTCATTAAATCATCAGGCCTTTACACAACACTTAGTCCTGCATTAGCAGCCCTGTGACAAAATCTCCCCTACACAGCCATTCTATGTTATTCTCTAAGTCCACTGGAAGCTCTCCTTTGAATAGTTCAAGACTGATGACAAAAAAAAACCAACTGGCCAAAGGAAGTTAAATTATGTAGCTTTCTCATCCAGTCTTCCAGCTCAGGCTGTGTCTGAGTAATAGCACCAATCCAGTTTTAGAGCTCCTTGTACTTCCTCAAAAGTATCCTGGCTGCATAGAAGTACTGATGTGAAATAAGCTGATCCTGCTGAATGTCCAGTTCTGATCTGTTCAAAACCTGGTTCATTGTTCAGTTAGCATCAACAGGCATGGTGAAGGATTAAGCATCATCTGCCTACCTGCAGCCCGCCTAAAGGAATAAAGTCAGCGCAAACTCAATCTCTAGTACTCCAGCTAATCCAAGAGAAGGGCTACCACGGGCACAACCCTGCTTCTGAACACACTGGGTTTGCTGGGGGCCCTGACAGTGCACAGTCCAAAGGTACGATCATGGAAATCCGAGAAACTTCTTAAGGGAAATTCACCCAGGCTAAGAAAAATGGTTCTTCCGGACCTCAGCATTGAGGATGTATGTGAGAATAACCTTAGTTTGCACTTCAGTTCTTCGGCATGTCACATACAAAGGATGATGATAGTGACACAAAAGTGAAGGCAAAAGTATCATGAGCCCAGGAACTTTCCACGTAAATTTCTCCCGACAGAATAGTTCACCTGGGACACAATGACCTCTTGGAAGAAAGATTCTTGTCACTGCAGCTGCTGCCCACACAGACTTACTGCTTCTGGAGGCCTCTAGAGGATTCAACTCCACAGAAGCTAGAGTCAGACCAAGGTTCAGGATAAGTTAACTCTCAGCAGATAGAAGTTAATGTGATTTGTTAAAGTTCCTAGAATTGAGTTTCAGATCGTGTATCATTTCTTCCTACACTCCACTGTATAAGCAAAATATATTACTGAATCATAGAAAAATAAAATTAAATCTATGGTCGAGCTTCTAGACATACTTTTGAAGCATTCAGACTACTGTAGCATTTCCTTTTCAGTTCTAAATTTTTTTTATTTTCTTTTTTTCCTAGAAATAAACCAGCTGTTGACAGGTCCTAAATGGGATGCAGGCAGCAGTCACATTCCAGAGCGAATAGGCACAGGGTCTACTTTTGGGAATAAAGTAGCATTAAAGGCAAGTACTCCATCTCTGCACTAAGCCCACAAAGCACACATACAGCTACAACATGTATGAATTTTATGAGACTAGCTATGCATTCTTCACGTTTTCTGCCCATTATTTTACTGGTTTCTGTACAATGAATTAAAAATTGTATGGGTTGTGTATTTAAAGCAAATCATTTAGGTAAGTATGTGAATTTACATACTTAATAATATATTCCTCATACAAATCAGTCATTTCATTTTCACGTGTGCCTGCATGACTACTGCAGAGTCATGCAGTAGTCATAGAACACCACCTCTCCACACCAGTACCAAGGCAAAAATGGTTTCCTGAATTTCCTCAGCATTCAGTGGTATGTGTCCACCAGTTTATGCCTGTGGTGTGTTATTACAGCCAAAAAACCACAACACACATATAACTGGTATTGGTTATTTCATATACACTTCATATCACCAACTTCAACAAATAATATTGTCTAATTCCACCTAATTTAACATGAAATGTTAAAGCCTTTCCTTGCTCGTAAATACCTTCTTAAGTACTACAGCAAAATTTCCCTTTCAAACTTGTTCTGTGGATCTTTAAACTGCAGGACAATCCTTTTCCCATATTTCTACTTTCTTCTTCAGGCAGAGAATTTCCCTCACCAGGATTGTACGTTATGAGTATGTTTATGCTATGTATCTGAACAGGAGTCTAAGCATTCTTGTGCAGGTTTGTCACCACGTAAGAGGTGCAAAAGAAGGCAGTGTCCACCGCCCTGCTCACAACAAGGGCTTCCTCTGTCTCCCTCACACCAAGGCTAACAAACACTGGGATCATGCTGAGCTAGTTCAGGGACTTAAACTAACCAAAACCCAACCCTTCCAAAACCCAACAAATAGTTTCAGTGTAACAATCCACAGGACCTGAGTGCTTGAATCAGGCTGGCACTGCTGCACTCGCAAGTGAAAGGGAGGAGCAGACACATATGTCTCAGTTTTAGTCAAGCTAAATTATATCATTAAACCACACCTAGAGGGCTGCCAGTGTTTCCTGCTTGAAACACAATTAGAATTCTCAACAAAAAAAATGATGACATACAGTAGACCACTGCAGAAACTCATGAAGAACTTCTAGATAACTGAAACACAGCTGTTGGTCTTCTGTTACAACTGCATTTTTCAGATTCAGTGTTCTAGAAACCATTACCAGCACTGTGCTGAGATGAGAAGCAAAGTGATGTTTGTGAAGAGGGGTCACACTTCTTTTTGGACCCACTGACACAAAAGAGATGCCAGCGCTCTGTCACCCAAGACCCTTGTCAGGTGTGGAATAGGAAGAGCAATTCTCAGGTTAAATGCCTGCCGAGAAAAGAACTCGAAATCAGTTATATCTCTCTCAAGCTGAGAATTCTGAGAGAAGCACAGTGGTAGCATCAATGAAGCAGGACTATGTTAGGGGCAGGGATAATGTAACTATGGGTAAAGAGACTGGTAGCCAGGCAAATGTCATTCAAGTCAGGAAGGAAAAAAAAGGAATATAAAGCCTACAATGCATCATGTTACTGTGTATCATGCTATTCTCTACATAACTAACAGCAATTCTTCATTACCAATTGATAAGAAGGCTTGAGACACTGAAGTGTTAACTCTCATTCTCTTCCATGCAGTCAAAAGGAGGCTCATTTTCAGTGAGAGGTTAACAATAAATAATTTAAAACTTTGTCAGAAGTGTATGGGGTTTTTGACTGCCTGTGTAGTTAGTTAGTTTGACAACTTTAGAAGCATAAACAAAGCACTGGAAAGTTTGAGAAACCCTGTGGTTGCAGCAAGGAATCAGAGAGAAGTGCAAAACCAGCTTATAATGATCTAAAAACAAAAGGTAGATGAAACAGCCCCAGATGAGCCCATCAAATACATTTATACTGCACAGAAATCTGAGACAAGGCTTGGCTTGTCCGGTTGACGTGGCAAGGCCATGAAGCTTTAGAACGCAGGCTGGAACCTCAGAATCTGATGTAAGAGTAACATGCGCTGTAAATGCTCTTTTTGTATTTTACAGGAAAAAAACTAAAGGTTCAGGGCTGAGTGCTGTTGAATACCTGCTCCTCCCAACAACTTTAGCAGGAGCACTCTCTCAAAATCTGTCATCAAGTATATAAACTACTGCTATGTCACCAGTGGAAATCCCAGTGTATTTTGTACCTGCTTTGAAAGGTATTTTTCCTGTGCTGCATGAAGATGGGCTCAACTGTGTAACCATTTCAAATATCAATTTTCTGTTCTATCGAATTCAAAACTACAGCTACACATTATTGAAATGCTAAGTCTCTATGACCTCTCAAGGCTTTTCATGCAATTGTAGCGAGAGCTGGTGTCTTCTACCAAGTGATTCATGTTTTGTGTCAGAACTGATTTCATCCCTCATAGTAATTGATGTTTTGTATACACAGGACAGCCACAGATTGACTGGAAGACACTGGCATTTTAAAAAACATGTTTCCAGGTATACCAAGCATAGTTTCAAATACTCAAATTAAACATCTAATTGGAAAAGCAGAGAAAGACTAAGCATATCATGTACTCCTATATTCTATTTAATGAAAAAACTCTTGGGATTTTCTTGGAAGACTTCTGTGTTGCCTTAATTGAGAAGGACAAAGAGAATGGTTGCCTTCTTTTGTATGGTTAGAATATCATGCTAAATTTTTCATACCTCTTCATCTGAAACTACGCTTCTCTCAGATAGTATGCTTACAAGGATTTCAAGGTTTGGTTTTTGTGGTGTTTTGTTTGGTTGGTTTTGCTCTTTTTTTTTGTTATGCACAAGCACACCCCCATCTTTTCTGTCTAAACACCAAATAATTCTCAATCAAGTATTTCACAAAGCAGAAGTCTTTTGTCTTTTCACATAGTCTCTGGACATCATTTTCCCTCCTCCATCTTCTAATACTGTTTCAATGGATTTTAAAGTCACATGCAAGATGCTTTCGTGGCTTAAGAAATCACATGTGCAGAATCGGAATTTTTAAGGGTCTGCAAAACAGCAACATCTAAGACAATAAAACTGGTCATTTGGTAGGAAGTTAAGCACATGCTTGTACTCATTACAACATCTTCAATATTGAAAAGCAGTAACTCTCCACTATCAACAGGAAATTAAAGATAGGCAATTCACACTGATATACTACTGTTTAGTTTAAAAAGAATTTTTAATGAGGGAAAAGAGAACGGTCAGATTTCCAAGCCAGCCAACCTCAAAGTACCAACACATCATATTGGCGGAGTGCTTTTTATTAGCAGTTATCTTGGCCATAGCAGCTTTCCCCTATTCCTCACTGCTCTATACAAAATCCCAGTAAGCAAACACATACTGGCAAAAGAAAAAAAAAAAAAAAAAAAGCCTTTCTGGATGATGCAACAGCTCCTAATTGTTTCTTGTCTGGCATAGTTCCAAGATTTTGAAATTCTATTTATAGAACAACCTCTCTAACTTCATCCAAGAGGACAAATTCCAAAGCAAGTATCTATGTATCTCTGCATTTGAGTATATCATAATACACATTTCCATATTAGGTCTAATGCCCAACATGATTTAAACCATGAACCATTCCAAAAAGCGATCCTGAAAAAAAGAAAGGACTCAAGTAAGGACAAGGGAAGAGAACAACTCTTGGGACAGAGGATGCAGAGAATTCCAACCCTATCTCTGCTGGGAGATGTAATTACCAGCAAAGGGGCTGTACCTTCTTAAACTGCCTTTAGAAGCTCCTGAATATTTAAGAACTGCTGCTCTGTTCTAGTGTGAAGATACTTCTCAAGCCAGTTCCACTGCAGAGTAAAACACAAAGCCTGGAATTGGCAGTATGAATTCACCAGTTTGACTTTGCATTTAAGTGGTGTAAGAACATTCATACAGCTGCAACTGCTCAGAAATGGGTTAAAGTTTAGTAACCTCTGCCTGTGAAGGTTTCAAACGTAATCTGTCCTCCTTTCAAACCTCTATGACATGAGACACAGGAATCCAATGCACTCCAAATGCTGGTTCAAGTCACACACTCCCAAGCATCTCTAGGTATGTATTATAACAGGTTTGAAGTTCTACTAAATGCTGGTCTAGGTCTATTGTGTTTTGTATTTCTTTTTTCAAACTATCTTCCTGTTTCTGATACATTTCTACATGCTATCGCTGGTCCTAAAAAGAATTAAAAAATAGTAAATACTACCTTGAGATGTATTGTAAACTTTGGGAGGAGGTTTCTGAACCGAACATTATATTCTTGTCCCTAAATCAGTTTCACCCCAACCTAATTATGCTACCATACCCTACACTAAGAAAGGCAAAAAAAATAGTAAATAAGCATGGCGATTCTCTGCATTAGCTGTAAAGGACTTCTCTAGAGATTCATCATAAAGATCAGCAGTTACTCGATGACGGTGCACGAGTTCCCAGGTATTAAATTATGACATCAGTACACTTACAGTTAAAACTATGACAGCTACCTTACTTGTATTTTGATTCTGCGGTGCGTACAAGCAGTGAGTGATGTTTCAGCACCTGTGAGCCACACACAATACAAAGCACAGGGGAACTCTATAAGCTTTGTACTCTACTCAGCTCAACATCCAGGCTTTGGCTGTGCCAACCGCTTAGGCTTCAATTCGGGATGCCATTTTGTGGAGTCATACTTGACAGAAAACGGCCACCTGAGCAATCCTAGCTATAACTCCTTCCATGAACAAGAGGCCTGACGGGTTGCCTTTAAGAACAGCTACGTGACTGTAGGAGAAGAAGCTGGAACTTGAGCAAGCAGCTGGAGCCAAAAGATAACTACAAGGCCGAGCATGGAAGAGGAGGCAAGCACTGCGTGATTGAGAATAGCTGGCCAATCAAATTTTAGGTAGAAGCATGTGAACAGCTATTATCTGCTAATAATATTAGATACAATAGCGCGTGGCTTGGTTTGCATAGTATAGCACGGCTTTTGGCATAATAAAGTGTCGTCTACTTTGATCATATTGGTCTGTGTAGTGTCCGTCAACTCCCGCGCCATTTGGCCTCAGATGACTCCTTATTCACCTATGTATGGCTAATTAACACTTCTAATGTCACTGAAGTGACTAAAAAAAGACATTAAAAAAGAATATTTACATTTACTGCTAGAACTTCCAGGTTTGTTCTTTTACAAATTACATTTACATTACGTAACATAAAGAAAGAGTGAACTGGATACATCTCACTATATCCAGTGAGCTCACTGTGAGCTGTAGCTTCACACATTCTCACTCATTTCATCTGGGAATTCAGAGTATTCTTTTTTGAGAAGGCATCAAGAGAGAAATAAAACTGTCTGCACAGGCAGAAACCGTAAAATATATATAATAAAAATAAATATATATAAATAAAGCAGCAGCAAAACAGGTCTGCCAGAATACTTCTCCTTGAATGAAAGCTCTATGCCCCATTTGCCTTGAACTGATACAAACTGCCATTTACAGCATACTGGACATGCATTAAAACCTTCTGAGCAAGGCTAAAATTAAAAGGGTTCTTAAAGAGGGTCTGTGATATGTCAGAATGGCACATAATTTCTGTAATCACAAAACACTCACTGTGAAGTGCAAGGTAAAAGCTTTTCCTTGGATCTGTCCCAACACCATTCAAAGAGACTTACAGTTACAGACAGAGTCCGAATTTGTATTTTTTTCATAATGTGTGGGTTTTTTTCTAGCATTTGCATTTTCTTGGTTGGTTTTAATTAACTTCTTTCTATGCTCATAAACCTGGAGAGGATTTTCTCTAAGCTCTTACATCTCTAGCCTATATTAAGATATTTTAAGCTTTAAACCTCTAGTACACTTAATGGATTTAAACCATTTAAGAATGAAGGAAAAAGTACTAGCAAAATGCATCCGAGCTGAACATTTTTGCATGAACTTAAAAGTTATTTTAAGATCACCTGAGAACTCTCAAACGGGCCAAAATGTTCCATCTCCCATGGAGTAAAACCTAACAAGCTGAGAAATAAAAAGATGTGGAGCATGGGGGGTGGAACGTAAGGAGCTAATGCAAATCAAAGTGTAAAAAGACTGCAGTAAACAGTACCAACAGGTCTGCTTCAGGGAAGGAGCTTTTTGGGTCCATTAAATTAAGAGGTTGAGCTACCAAAACTTGCTGGGGGAAAGACGAGTATTACAAAGAAAGCAAATACATAATGAAAGGTAATAGTTATGGGTAGTGTTTGAAAAGAAGTCATTTAAGAAGAGAGATACTTCTGTGGTACACAGTGGACAGGACTTGAAAAAATCCTCTTTAACTGTACTATTCATATTTCAAAATATTTGTTTTATGTACAGTTCTATTCTCCTTGCTCTGTAACATACAAAGCATTAACAGTGTAACTTTAAACATTACTTACTCACCTAGAAATACCAGTCTTCCCAGAACACGACAGAAGTAACTCCTGCAGATAACCTTCCCTTTTAATACGGCAGTTCAGAAGGACTGAAAATATGGTCCTTACTGCCTCTGCTTTCTGCTCATCTCATTTTTACCCACAGAGATCTTCAACTAGATGGAGAAACCTGAATAGTGTTGGTACCAGCTGACTATATGGCGTGACAGACACAAGTCTGTCCTGCCCCAAGAGGACAGGAAGAAGATAACATGTCTTGAGGATCAACTTCATACAGATTTTGGAGTCCCATTCACCCTTCAAGCAATAGTTCTAAGTCTTTTCTTCCTTTTGCGGAAGGATTGCTCTCCCTTGTAAGTACACTAAGGTTTCACTCACTCTCTCTCACTTGGCTGTTAACACAGCTGAAGGAGCACAAGCAATACTGAAAAGGAATTATGTTGTCTACAATTCCTGCTCCCTGAGAAAACCACAGATGCAACTCCTGACTTTCACCCATGTATCTATCATTTAGAAAGGAGCTATCTGTTGGTTCTGTGCTTGTCCATCTGAAGCACCGTGAAAAGCACCACCAGTCAGTTGGACTTGATGATCTTAAAGGTCTTTTCCAAACTGAATGATTCTATGATAATACATGTGGACAAAACATCCTCCTGATCTTAGTTTTTAGTATTTATCACCACCAAGAACACTGTCATCAAAACACTACTACCTAAACTGTAATATCTGACTTAAAGTGCCATCTTTTAAAGAAGCAAATTCCACAAGTGTTATATTATTCTTCTCATATTTCTAGGATTTGTGTAATGTACACATTTGTGAACTGTGAAACTTACCCAACAGTTACTCTTGCAAACGCACGGAAAATACATACTCCGCCTGTGGCCTGGTTGGTGCCGACCTACAGAAAGAAAGCCAGGGACACAACAAGTAGTTGTGAGAGGCACATGGAACATGGTGATGCTTCTTGTTGAAGCTCTGTGTTTCTGTTATTTGATAGGTGTTGCCTGTTACAGTAATTCATTTGAACAAATGCTTAAGTGGTTAAAAAATCCACTTCCTAAGATAGGACTTCTTCCATTAACATAGTAGTGAGTAGGATGGAATCTCACTATGTATAATATATGTGGAATTCAAACAGATTGTCAGAAGAGACACACAATTAGCAGTCTCTCTTTTTAAATTCTGTGAGTTGGCATCCATTGTTAGAAGACATGTCAGGATCCCAATTTTAAGAAAAGTTGTTAGTCTTCCTGATATTCTCAGATATCAGCTGGAACCTAAATAGACAGAAAGTGCTGACCCACTGCTTTCTGCTGATGCTGGCAAAGCTCCTGTCTTACAGTGGTACCCCATGAAGTCTGTAAGATGCAAAAAGCCGCTGCTCAGAAATCACTGCAGGCTTCATGACATTCACTTGCAATTACTCAGACAGGACGCAGGTGCTTCAGACTCTGCTCTGGAAATGAGGAGGTGCATTGCCCAGCAAGGTGAACACTCACAACTGGGAAGGCTGTAACTCACACAGGGGCTGCTGCTTGCAAAGGACTCTATTGGGGAGAGTAGAAGGAAACATAATGAACCCCCACTTACATGGCCTGCCAGCTCTGATTTTGTTTCTCACAACAACTTTATACCACTTCAGCATTCCTCTCCTTCCTTTTGCAAAGAGGTAGAGACGATGTCATTCCTGCCTCTGTTTCAGGTAGGTTTTTGAATGGGTCCTGAAAGCTTGCTGGTGCGAAAGCAATATAATTCGCCCTCTGGATATACAGAGTTAGGGCTTTCAATCAGAAAGACTTGAAAGCTGTAATGTTGTTACTGTATTCTCATTTTAAGATCTCATTTAGCAGACCTATATAATTTTGTTCTGAGGGACCTTTTGGGCTGACTCAGCAACCAAAGTAAAGCTTTGTCACTGGCCTTCTATGCTGCCACCTGAAGTTCCTAAATCTGGAAATAGGAGTGAGTTTTAAGCACATTTAATTTCCAGTTACCGCTTCAAGCATACACACTGAGAGTAGTGGCAAAGGGACAAAAAGACAAAGAGAATCAAAGAGAAATCGGAAGTACATGTGGCATCTTCTACACTGGTGGTGATTCTGACCTATCCACAGTCCCATCAAAATATTATTTTTCTCCGATGACCTGATGATGATTAAAGTTGGGACCAGATGATCTTTCAGAGTCCCTTCCAATCTGAGCTGTCCTACGATTCTGTAACCTGGAGACATTCAATACATGGCTGGGTACTCTAGCGTACTGGGAAAACAAAAACTCATTCTGAGACTGTTGCTCACTTGCAGGTCCTCACCTGCAGAGCAAACAGAGTTTGCTCAAAGGTTTTCCAGTGAGAATGCACACACAGGAACTCAGGAGGATGCACACACTGTCACACTACCGGATTTGCAAGTCTCCTCTGTGGGGACTCCGTTAACTGGTGAGTTTTATTGGTCTCAAAAGGCCTCTGCTGCTGTCACCACCACAGCACCCAATGTCAGAGGCACACTGGCCAGATCTCTAAACACCATGTCCTTCCATCTTCAAATGGCCCTGGTACTCAAGGCATTCACTCCCACTAATAGCAGCCAGTTTGAAATTGGAGAAGTAACCATGAAGTTTACCATTTTTTTCATGTTCTCCAGAGGCAAACAGAAGGAAAAATAAACTACTTTCTCTAGAGGACAATTCAAACGGGAAAAATTATAGCTAAGGAAGAAATGCAGTTTTTTGCAGGTGTCACTGGAAATATTATGCCATTAGTGAAGCTGACAATCTACCTAGACCAGAGCTTTCTGACACCACCGGAGAAGAAAAGTATGTAACAGAAATAGCAGAGGTCCACAGAAGGGTAACAAAACTGCCAAAGATATTTACAGCCCTTCCACGTGAATGCACCTGTTTTGTTTTCAAATTTTTAATTTAAATAGTGTTAGCAAAATTGATTAGTCATCCTTAGCCTTCAAACAAAAGCATCACTGTGACCAATGAAATGAAGATGTAACACCACATAAAAGAGTCTTCCTTATGGAGTGCATGATTCAATTATGAAATTCTATGCCATGAGTTACAAGGGAGATACAAAACACAGCAGGATTCTAAAACACTAAGATATTTCCCTGTTATGCAATTCTAAATAAAATAATCACAAAGGACATTCAGAAACAAATCAACAAGGCATCTAGGCTAAGAAAAATTTCATCAAAAGCCACATCATTGCATAACTGCATTTTTTATTTATGTAAATATATTTGAAACACCCGACGCTCGCACTGTCACTGAACAACATCCTGGACTATAGTGACTGACACCAGTTACTGTGCACTTAGTCTTTTTTCCTGTTTTCTGAGAGTAACAACAATCTCTTATGTTCTTTTCTCTAAATACAAAGAGATTACACTCCTTGGGCCAAAGTATTTAAAAGAATAGAGAAGTGTCAAAATATGCAAAACAAAAAAAAAAAAAAAAAAGGGGAAGAAATTCTATGCTCCCAAGAAAGTTTGAGTTACACCATGTAACCATGTCTTGCAACTAGTCAAAATCTATGCTATGAGTAGATTTTTCTTGACATATAAATAAACACGTCTCATTTTTGCAAACAACATTAATGAAGTGAAGAGATAAAATGAACAAATAACTAGTAAATGGTACATGACTACTCAGTGTGCAGTACTTTATCCAATGGCAGACAGAGCCACTGACCTACTGTTGGACAAAAATGCTCATTTTCCTGCGAAATGCTGGCTACTTTGACTTTTACAAGCTGAATTAATCAGTGTGCTTGGACACACTATTTTGGAGGGACGTCTGAAGCATGTATTCTTACAAAAATACATTACCGGAGGCAGTGTTCAGAAAGTAGTGAGATTGGTTCTAAAAAAACATCGTCTAAGTTATAAAGCGAAACTAACACCAGTTTTAGTGTGACAAAACCTTGTTTTTATTTTAGCATACTTCTGACATGAACACAGGAAGGTAAAAAGCCTCAAGTCTTGCTGCTCATACCTACTCACTGACTTCGGGCTAGAAAGTCCACTCGGTAAGAGAGCTAAGATTAAAATTCATAGCTGTCCAATAATTTATTTACTGGGGTGAGCTTTAAGCAAGAAAACTGTAGCCGTCCAGACAGTCTTCACTTGTCCATGCTCTTCTCCTCAGAGATCAAATAATCCCAAGATCTTACCAGAGTAAGTAGAAAATAATGAATTTAATTGCTTACTATACACCTCAACGTTATTGACTTCCAGCCCTCACAGAAAGGGCTAACTAACAGCTACTGTCACATTCCCAGTGCACGCTGCCATCTGTCATGTCTTAGCTATGGGCTAACAAGGGCTTTCCAAAACTTTATTACCCAGTGCTGTTAACTATCCCTAATGGAAATAAGCAATAGAAAGTTTTTCTGTTGTTTTCATTTGGACATGACTTCCCTTGAACAGATTTTAAGCTGTGGGCAATGCTGTTCTCTGTTCTATTCTTCTGCTGAGTTCCCACTGGCCCAGTTCTACAGCTAGCAAAGAGAAGCAAAAGAACCAGGATCTCTGGCTAGACCATTTTATATAGCAAAACACAATTTGCATTTTCTAAAGGGAAGTGTATCCAAGTACCTCTAGGTTGTCTACATCGCTGCTACCAAACAGTTTTATTCTGCCCAGCTTGCCTTTTGCAATTTACAGAAAGCTACTCACTGAGATTTTGTTTCCACACATCAGCATTTCTTTCCTCTAGCATTTCCTATCAGATTATTTAACTCCACCTGTTTTGTTTTGTTTTTTTCTGTTTTGTGCTTTCTTGTCCTTCTTTCAATACCCTGGCTTTGATGGGATCCTGCAGAGTTCCCATTACAAGTCTAGGAGTAGAGAATAGGATCACTGGATATTTTACAGTTAGCTATAATACAGACGAAAGCAAACAAACCCCAGATCTTACAGTAGTCAAAGAGGACAGTTTAAAAGAGAGTTAAGCTTTTGATACAGATCATAACTGTGGGCAAGAGTAAAAGTACACCTGCTTCTCCGTTAATATTTAGCACTTCTAATCTCTTACATCTTCAAGCACTTTCTACGTATTTAAAATGCTGTGATGTGATCTTACGTGCTAGCTTTGTACAGGACAACATACACATTGTTGACTAGGGCATCATTCATCAGATTACTAGGACTTTAGGCAACATTTAAATATTCAAAAGAACAGAAGTGAAAAAGGCAATAAATGGATGTACAGATAATTAAATGCAAATTAAAATGTTTTACTTGAATTTCTCTAATTTGAAAAAATAGGAGAAAGGAATATTGGATACTAATACTGGTAAATGCAGGAATTACAAAACCCATGCTTACATTGGATGTGAATAGAGACATAAAGAATGGTGTTCATTAAGAGAACAAGCATGGTCAGAAATGTTCAATGAAACAGCAAAATCTAAAGAGAAAGAAGATATCTTTCTAACATGACAAAAATACAGACAGATATTAATGCAGCTGAAAAATAAAGCCTGGAGATTTGTGGGGCTTTTTTTAGCAAGCTCTGATGTTTTACTTTAGAACAATAGCACACTGAATTCTGCATATTCCTCTAACAGGCTTCTGTGTCCTTATTCCAATTTGTGCTATGTTGGTCGAGAGATCAAAAATTTTGCTTTGAGACATTTCTGTAAACATTCTCTCCTGAAGTACTCCTAAGATACCTATAAAGATATCACAAGTAACATCTACCTGCAGAAATTAATACTTTGGCATCTCATGTTCCATTCTCTCTAAGAGTATGAAAAGTAAAACTTTAAAGGGAAACTTTCTTTTTTTAAGAAAACTTAGAAATTTATTTTGAAAACATGTTCTTTAAAGCAAAGAGAATGAGATCTTAAGATTACAACTGAGATCTACAGGGAACTGCCAGTTCAATACTCTGTATCAGTCAAAATGCAAAAGGAATTAATTTTTAAAACTTTTAGAAAAGGAAGGATGGATCAAATAGAAACCATAAAGTCACTACTTATGGTTCTGGTCCCCTTACCTCGATGGAGTACAGCAGAGCTGGAAAAACATGGCAAAGGGTGATGAGAATGATCAGAGACAAGAAACTCTTTCTGATCATAGAACGATTAGATTAGCATTTTAGGAGAACAAAATCGTGGTAAGTGATGATAGAGGGCAATAAAATCAAGTATGGCATAGCAAATAACTGTTGCTGATCACTGCCTCTTCTTTCATGCGATTTGGAGGACATTAGAGTAAACCAGGAGATGTCATTCCTGATCGTGCCTGAAAAGTTTCCGCAGGATGAGTCAGTTAACTCATCAATGTATCTCCAATTTTAAATTCATGGGTTCTATACAGTTAAATCCCTGTATACTTTAGTGGAAATTGCTTCACAGTATGCAATAATGCTCAAGAACTCTCATTCCTTATTTCAAGAAACAACTATCAATACAGAACAATGGCACCTGCTTCTAACTTAACCAATGAAGAAAGAAGTTAAGCAGAAGATGCAAATAAATCAAAATAAATTAAATTCCTGGGAAATTATTTATTTTTCAGACTGTAATCCAAACCTTATAATTCTTAAATCTGAACAGCTTGATGGCAGATTACATGCCTCCAGCATGGTAAGGAATGTCCCAAAGTTAAACCCCCAAATATAATTTTCAGAGATGTGTCCAAATGTCTAGCAAATTCTATCCAGCATTTTGCAGAAGGAGGAGAAAGAGCAAACCTCATTAGAATACCATTAACTGCACTGAACATTCTATCCAAACCTCTCAAGAACTTTCTCATTGACCAGATTAATCTCACCAAACTGAGAGATAAGCACACAGAAGAAACTTTTCATTAAATATTTTTTCATCAAAGTACTATCTGCTGCAACTAAAGCTACCTGCAGGATTTGGGCTGCTTCGGGTATAGAGTTTGCTCCAAAAGA
Source organism: Baryphthengus martii (assembly GCA_013396935.1). Lineage (NCBI taxonomy): Eukaryota > Metazoa > Chordata > Aves > Coraciiformes > Momotidae > Baryphthengus > Baryphthengus martii. The sequence continues at coordinate 31,419 of VWZK01016720.1, read as the reverse complement.
GGAGACAGCTTGAAAAAATTCTCTGAAAATGCCACAACATCTGCCACAGAAGCACCCCAATTCCCAATCTGGAGCACTTAAACAGAATCTTTAGTTATGTGCCTGCTGGATCACACTGACTCGTTTTGACATGATTTGACCCGGGATACATGCAGGAAGGGAAACCACAAGCAAGAACGATTACATCACTTCCATGGGCAAGATGGGGGCTTTCAACAGCGAAAAGTCCTCCGCTGTGCAGAAGGTGAAGGAAAATTAATGGTCTCAATTGCAGTCCTGTGATCTCTTCCCATCTACTTTAAGACCTATTTAGAAACAGAGTTTCACTGCAGCTTAAGCTTTAGAGGTCAACTTCTCACCTAACCTTAGCGTAAGGAGCCGGATGAAGGAACATAATTTCAATTTTCTACTGTCTAAGTGCTCTATTATCAGATTAAATGCAAAATATAAACAGCAGCACTCTACTGTACACTGACTTGGCGTACACTGTGAAAATTCAGAAAGGCAGAAATCAAATGAATATGCAGGGACATATTAGGAAAGAACGAACATAAAAGAAATTGTTTGTGAACCCTCTGTTCTGAACTTAGCACTTTACAACAGTAACTGGATTTTTAGCCTCAAAATCATGATGTTATGAAGGGTAACAGATATCTGAAGGCACTGCTTCCAAAGAAATAAAAGTTAACATGAAAGTTATATAAATAAACTGAAACTTTTAAGGAGAATAAATTCAGTAATGGAGAATAATGTAATGTGGCTGGACAATTTCCTCACTACAACTACACCAGTTTACTGCTAATGAGCAACTTCACAGTTCACTACAGGACCAAACTAAAGTCTGCTTAAGTGTAATACCAATCCACTGTTAATGGACTGGAGGACCCCAAAGCCTCCCATAAATCCAACATGTTATTTCTCACATGACAAAAATTTCCGGGATTAAACGCTAGCTACATTCTGAAGCACGTATTTCCCAAACAATAACTTAAACTAGGCAAAGTACACGGTCCAAGTCTTTAACATGAGCTTCCAGTAAAGCTTTACAAGTGCATTTTGTGTCCACCACAAAACAAGACTGGAGAAATACACTTTTGAGTGTTCTGGCCCTCTCTAAGTTCCAGGCAAAGTGAAAAATAAGGTCAAGCCCACTCTGAAATGTTTTGAAACAGCTGTGCCATAGGCAGATAACTACTGGATTGTGGTTCAGGCTATCTCCCCAAATTTGTTATACCATAGACAAATTCCAATTATTTTCTGTTGGCATAGTAACAAATAAATAGTTACTGCTGATGTTACTCAGGGTTTCCAGGAGGATGATGGTGGCTGAGGGCAGAAAGATATGAAGGATGTGACACCATGGCCTATGTACGGGACTCACAGCTCTTCCATTCTCTCCCCTCATTAACCCATCCTCACTAGCCAATCTAATTTCAATGGCTGGACTGGGCTCTGTTTGTCCCCAACAAGAATGTGTGCTCTGACCCCCCATGGATTCAACTACTTCTCACTCAGCACGCTGAGCAGAGAGTCAGCTTCAACTAATCTCCTCCTCCTAACCTCCCAGCTCTGGCTCCATTTACCCGGAAGCTCTCTCCAGTCTTTTTAAGATTTACTCAAGATTTTACAACAGGCAGGAAGAAATCTTAGTTCTAAGGACAAATATGTTACTTCCCTACACAACCTTCAAACGATGGGGTCAGGGCAAGTTCTATTGCTTTCCTCAGTTTTCTGAGCCTCCTGCCTTTGCTGATATATGTATGTAAACAAAAAAGACTGTCGTATAAACAGCCCCGTATTTTCTCCTTGCTCTCGATATTAATTCCAGACTTTGCACCAGGCAAGTGCACATGGCACTGGTATTAAAAAGCTGCCATGGTAATAGGGGAATAACAGTAATACAGGAAGCACATCAGTGCAGCTGCATTTCATATTTAGTAGACAAAAAACCATCCCATCAGCACCAGCACAGCGCAGGGGCCGCAGGATGGCCGCTGTGCAAGGCAAAACACAACAGGGTACCTGCTGGATGGCAGCCAAGCTGCAGACACATTGAGAAGCACTCCCATACATTTTGTTCCCCACTAACACATGGCAAAAAGAAACTTAATTCACTTTACAAGGGGACTGTAGAACAAACACTCTTAACACTGACCAACTAATTCTCTGCAGGAGTCGTGCTGTGCGAATGCAAGGAATTTCAATTCAGAAAAGGCAGTAAGTCTGAAGTAAACTCTCTGTATTGACATTCTCTAATATCCACAAAAAGATTCTGAATCCAAAGGTGGATTTGGAGATGTGGCTGACCAGCACATTAGTTATGGTTTTGCACCCCACAGTCTCTACAGTCTCCTGTTTTTCTAATGCGTTTGTAGGCATATTCAAGGAAAGGAGATGGCTTTTTGTGTCCTTATCTTCAAAAAACACTTTCCATGAACAAGAAAGACAGGTAAGATTCTTTTGTGAACAAATAATCTATGTAAATATTCACATCTTTGTATGCTGGTAGCAAAATGTAAGTTTGCTTGATAATGTGTAGGCTGTTCCCCAAACAGTCTTTATGTATAATTTTATAGGGCTCCGGAAAATTATAAGCACACAGTGAAGATTGAGTGAAAAAAAAAAAAAAAAGGACATATGTTCTTGAAAGGTATGATCAGAGCTACAGTTAAAGTATTTCAGTTTGATGGAAACTTCCATGTTAATCTCCATTTTAAGATAACTGGTGAAGGGGAGGAAAACAGTAACAATCTTTTGTATTATTCTAGAAAGAATTACCACAAAGAGTTAAGTATTATTCTCTGGTTCTAACTCTCATGTATAAATTCCTGTCACAGCAAAGAGCACAAGTTGGGAGGATATAAAAAGATCATCAGGGTCCTCATCAAATATTGTGCTTATTTATTGTATCATTCAGATTAAGGTAAATTTCTCATTGCTGTAGCAACTACTGGATTGTTTTCTGCTTCCAGGTTGCAAGAGGCACACACCTGACTGCTGACTTTTAACAATATGCTATTGAATCTTGAATTGAACAAAACAAAACCAAAAAATCCTATCTAAGCTGGCATGAAATTAAACTACTCAATGTAAAGCTGCTATGACATTATAATTTGTGTTGTAGAGATCTGTTCACCAGAAATTTCAGCTGCAGTGAACAAGACCCTCTAGGCTTATGCATACAAAGCAGTTGTGTCACCTGTTAATGCTTCTTGCATTAGGCTCATGAGGAAGAACTGAAACTCATACTTTGCCAGCTTTAAGATGGAAGCCAAGAATAACGTTCATTTTTTCCTCACGCAGCTAAAAGCACATTCAGAACAAGATAATGAAACAACCTACTGATCTGAGAGCTATCCACAGGGCTCCTTGCTGTGTAAAAATGCTTTAAAGAAGAGAGAAGGTAGGATGTGACATGGTGAATAGGACTGAAATTACAGTGCCTCAAAACAAAATATGTGAAAAAGAACAATTAGAAGTGTGCACTGTAATTTTTGGGGAGTTTTTGTAGTTGTTTTTTTCAGGAAAGCAGATTAGATTATTTCTTCTGAGATTATATATTGGCCCCGCAAGGTTCCCACAGAGAACCTAGGGGAACAGAACTTTAAACAGCAACACTGGAAGAAAGTAAAATCATTCCAGGGTTATTTTTGCTGGCCATACAAAGCACTCCACTGCAAAATACTCTAGGTACTGTAGGACCAGAAGTCTGCAGAAAAAAAGATTTCCTTTTTTCTTAACCAGACAGGGCTGATGAGGGGAAAAAACCCACCACCGTTACCACCTGGCTCCTCTCTTCTAGAACTGTTTGCCTGTTGTCCTCTCTTGAAAAGGAAAGACCAAGATGCTCTGCACCGACCTTCACATTAATACCAGTGGGACACAGTACATCCCAAAGCATCCTGAAGAAGGCTCTACTACCTGTTTCTAAACTCTGTTGCTGGAAAAACATTGCTGCAGATTTGGGAAAGCAAAAAAAAACCAACAACCCGTGCTGGAGTACAAAATATTTATGGGATTGAAAGAGGTAGGTGAGAACTGTTGTTCTTAACAAGAAAATGAAAAACGAACATAAAAGCTACACTCAAACAATCTGCCCTAGTATGAGGAAGGAGAACAAAAAATCAGTATCCTCAGCTAACCTGTCTCAATTGCATACACACAATCCCAGTTAAATCTACAGTTTTCAAACAAATTTAACCAAAGTGTCAGAGAAGATATACCCAAAAAATACACAACTGATCTACAAAAAAAATTTTCTTTTAACTATAGAGTCCCCCAATACAGTATTTTGATTTCTGATGTTTTCTGAAAGCTCAAGACTTCAAAATCATTAATTTACACAACAGACGCTTCATTGCCAACATGAAACTGTCTTGCACCACATGCAAAAACAAGTACTCCTTTTATATCATACATAACTCTTGAGAATTTGTTCTATTACAAAGAATCCTCTTAGTTCAAGTCCTCTTGCTTCAAATGATACTTGCTGATCAATACAAATCACACACTGTGTGGTTGTCTCACTGTGAGCTTTCTAGAGTCACGAGGCAATTATTGAAACTACTCTTAGGATGATATATTAAATAACTGAAGATGATAAACTCTTTGGAGTGGGAGGAATCAACAATGTAATGAAAATGCATATCAGAAACTGCAGTGCCTCCCATATGGTATTTCACAACTGTGAAAATGTACTTTGCATCATTATGGGGACGGTAGAATCTTTCGTGTTTTCTCCTGGGCTAACTCACTCTTTATTCCCATAGAGAAATCTGGCCATGCCTTACAGAAAGCGAACCAAGATGGATACCTTTAAAAATTACCTTGCTGATCCTTCCTGTAATACTCAGACCAGTGTGCGTGTGGTCTTGCCACAGAAGGGAAATAAAGCAATAATGTGTCTTTAACACTATATAAAACAGGGCCATTCCTGCACTGCTGTAGTGAGTGAATGTTTTCTCCATTGTATAAAAGCTGAAAATGAGAAAAGTCATTCCTGATTTCAGAAAGGCAAAACAAGGCAAGAGCCTAGTACCAATCAACTTGGTATTTCATGCCACCCTGTGACATCAAACGGCAGTATTTTTTTTTAACGTGCACTTCTCTCTAGGGCATTTCCTTTGAGGTTTCAAAACCTGCCCACTCTTAAACATCAAGTTAAGCCACTTCCATTACAATATTAGCGTTCATTTTTAGATCTAAAATTAGATTTTGATCTCCTGAGAAATTTAATGTGACACGCATCGTCCAGATTATTTTGGAGGGCAACACAATTAATAAATAGTACAATGGCTTGTACAACAGAGCATTATTTCATTCTTCACATGCTTCAGTAATCTTACGATTCTAGCAAGTACTGGAAGTTAAACGGAAGGAGAGAGTTTGCCATATAGAAAACACGTAATTTCAGACAGACCTTCCTATAGTAAGCTCATATATACAAAAAAAAAGGAATGCCTGGCTTTTTTTTGAACATGGTTAAATTCATTCACTGGCTTACGTAGATCAGTTCTTTTCTGGTTCTGTAACATTTGAGAAACAATCCATTTGCTTTGGTAGGCATAAAACTGTAGCAGTAATATTACGAATCATCCTACTGACTCCTAATTATGTCTGTCTTAATTTACAATTTTTCATACAAACAATTAAGAAGTAATCAAATTGAGGAAACAATTGCAATGGGATGAGAGGTGTCTGTAGTGCTTCAAATGATTATGTTTATATTGTCTTTAAAATGAGAAAGAAAACTGTTTCATCACCAGCTGTGGGCAATTCACATTCCCAAATCATTGAAATCAAGACATCAAACTCTCTTTCTAAAAAAAAAATGAAAAAAAAAAGTTTTTCTTTTTTAGAAAGAAGAATTATTTTAATGCATTTAATTTGACTCAAACAGTACAGCAGAGCTATCAAGAACTCCACTGGTAACTACTGCAATCTAGTGGTGAACACCTAGTTAGGTTCATGTCATTAAAACTAAATCACTCAAAGAGGCTACGTCCTAATGTCAGGTAGAATAATCAGCTTGAGAAGTAGGACTTGATTTTATTAAAGAGCATCAGTTGCAAAACAAAAATGGCCATTTGGAGGCATCTAAACTTGAAACTCATCACTGAAAGAAAAAGTGGCTCAAGTCATTTCTCACAATAAAAACTGTCCCAAATTAGCCTCATATCATCTGCAGAAATAACACCTCACAAAGTTTGTGAGAAATTCCTTCTTTTAGATCATAATTCAACGTCCAAAGTGAAAACAAATCTTACTGATTCATACGTACTTCTCCAAAAGCACACATAGCTTGTTTCCCCTAGAGCCATGACCAAAATACCTTACCTCGGTAAGTACCTGGTTTAGTTCCCCACCTTTTGATTTGTCCCTTGAGAGGGACAGCTCTTTGGGCAACAGTGCATTTTTTCCACACTGGTACAGTAAGAACAGTCACATTGTGTAAAGTCCCAGGTCACCACTGCATATTGTCACCTCTGACTCTGGCCTGCAGCGAACACCCAAGGCAAACCACAAGACAAGTGTATCTACAGAATGACTGTGCCCTGCTGCCAGTAATCTGCAGCTTGAGCGTTTCTGAAGCTGAATATGCAGGAATTACAGCCCACTGTGCTTAATGTTCAACTGCACATGCTCTCTACAAACATCTCTTTCACCTGTACTTATTCTCCATGAGCATGTTTGACCTCTTTTTATGTTTCTATTTCAGGCTTCTAAAACGTCTCATGGACGTAAATCACATAATGTAACTATAACATGTCAGAATATGGTGGGGTTTTGTTCGTTTTAAACCACCTGCCTGACAATTTTACCAGGTTGCCCTGATGCCTTAATTCCAAGGAACAGTGAGAAAACATGTTCTAAGAATTTTCTCCCTCCCTACCTCATCATGATTTTCTAGACTATTTTCACCTCTCCCCTTACCTTTTTCTGGGATGACAAATCAGTCTATTAGCTTCTCCATCCCTGTATGGAAGCTGTTAATTATTCCTTTCAGCCTTCTGGAATTGTGTAGTGACACATGGAATACACAACCACATATGCCGGACCCAATACTGTAACTCATTATAATGACAGCTTTCAAGGAAAAACAACCACCTTTACATCCACTCCCTAGGCACTAACTAGGGTTTTCACATACACTGGATGTAATTCACCTTTTTGCTGCTTTGCTTAGAAAAAACAGAACATATTCCATACACCAAATAAGTGCCCTTACCCGAGATGGCCTTCAATGGGACAAGATACTTTATGCAAAGTTGGTCAACAAAATGCCACACAAAAGTAATGGGAAGGAGAAGTTGGAAGGAGGAAGAATTAATACACTTTCAGCACCTCTGTGCTAGTAACCATCAGCACCAGAAGAAAACAGAAACAGAAGACAGGCATACGCAAATGTCACCACCTCTTCTTTTGCCAAGTGAGTAGAAAGACCAGGGAATGATTTTGTCTATGTGACTTTAACAGTAACTAAAACTTTCATCAGACACTGTGCACAAGCCAGAGGTGAGAGCAAAAAGATGAATCCTTTCACTCCTTATGAATTCCATTTAGCTCATGTTTCATCCTCCCAAAGGCACTTTCCTTTGAAAAAGCCCTACCTTTCAAGTAAATAATAAAGAACATAGATAACAAAGATAAAAGAGAACTGTTTATTCACTACAGACATTTGATTAGAGGAAAACTGTGTGTCCTGGTGATATACCTTCTGGCCTCAGGCTGCCACAACTTCCTAACCGAATTATGACTAGTCAAGCAACACCATACCCATCTTCTCTATTCTTTGAGTAATTTTTCACCTGCTTGTTCTTGCAATACATACAAAACCTCAAAACACACTTGGATAGCAGCTCTACATGACAGAAACTGCCCAATATTCCTGTTTCATGGCTTTGATGTGGAAAACATTGTTGCCGGTCCCCTGTCCCTTATTCTCCTTATTTGTAATTGCTTCAATTTTTTCTTGCAATTGTGAGATTCTAAGAAGCTGTGTTGGTGGAAAAAAAAAAAATTACAAAGGCTACAGAAAAGGATGAGTAGGAAATCTGGTTCTGTTCTCATGAAAAAAAGTTCAGACATTGAAAGTCTGCACCCTCCAACTTAATGCCACAGCACCTCCAAGAATGGGCTAACTTTAATTTCTGCTGTGGTACAGCTGGCATGAGGGATGAGGGAACATCCAAATTTTTCAGTATTTGATAGACAATAGACTTCTGATTTTCAGGACATGAAGCCTGTGGAGCACTGTACAGAGAAGGCACAAGTCCTCCCAACATTCAGTCCTTGAAAGGCTCCCTGCAGCACAGAAACCTCTCTGTGATTCCATCCATGATCACAGTTAAAACCAATGTACTTGAACCTCAGCTTTTCCTGTGAAAATAATGTGGCCCCACAATAGCTGTTGTCTCATAACCTAGAAAGTCAGAATCACTGTACCCCAAGGCTTTTCTCCTTTGTAACAGTGCAGAGAAGCATTACAAATGGGACAGAACTTTCTTTCCAGCATTCAAGAAATGGGACAAAAAACTTAATGTCTCATCTACCAGGCTCTGTAACTTCAGCACCACTCAAGAGAAAGTATTTCATGGACACTTCTCTTTAATTGTATGCTTTTCTGCACTAAAAATGACAACTCCAATGAGGAGATGAGTTACTTTTTGTTCTGGGTGAACTAGTTTAGTCATAATTGTTCTTACCTTGGTTTGACTATTTATCTCCTTGTGCTTGAAACAGTTCCTGGCTGTTGAACATCAAAACAAAACCCAGGTGATGCCTGATACATGACTGCATCATAGAGCCCAAGCAGATACCAGACGTATTTCACCCTTCTAGTAAAAGTTCACTGATGTTCATTTGCTCTCTAGCTTCCCACATGCCTTTACAAATTAGCTATACAAAGGCTGCGGTTGAAAAGGACCAGATGATATATTCTTCATAGCATGTCTAAGCTGGCAGCAAGTAAATGAATGTTATGATTTAATGAGGTTGCAGCTTCATTCAAATCAAGTACAGCCGACTTTGCTTAGCATCTGGCTTGAAAGAAAATTTCCACTTTTTTTTTTTGTTTATTACACAGGCACAAGTTTAATGAAAATGAAGTCAAAGTGGTGACTTGTACATTAGTGAAGCTAGGAGTGATTAAGATAAGCAGTAAGTGAAAGGAAACGTGAAGCCACAGAACAGCTAAGCCATGAAATAACTCCTAGTAGTAACATAACTCAGACATGATTTTAAAACAGACAGAAGCTCCTGAGGCAGCAGCAAATAAATCAAGAAGGCTACAAGTTCAAAAGCTAACTCTGTAGATATGATTCAAAGACTGCATGCTGTCAAGTATCAACAGTACGCAGTATTTATGCAATCATCTGGCCAAAGGGTTAACGTAATAAATGGTGACAAGCTCACACAGCCGGTATGATGAGAAATATAGACTCAACTCTGGCCTTAGACGCGTGCCTGCAACTCTCATTAATGTCAGGCGGAACTAGATCCATGGGTCTGCCGTCAGAATTTTGCTCACAGACATTTGCTATCAGAAAGTCTTTTGAATCCATTTCCTTCATTAGCATTCAGCCTTCCATCTCAGCACGCATAACCAGATACAGCAACTTCCTGAAGCACTCCGGGAAGCTACTGTCTTCATTTATTTACACAATTACATTTGGCTGCTTGTTTTAGTATGCGAAGGAGATTGGTATCATGAAACACATCATCGATGGTACTCTGCTCAACAGGCCTCTTAAGGGTACTCGAGAGCCATACATATACACTCTGCAAACATTTGGACATTATTCTGTTACACGATCAACACCTAGTTTCTGCATCAAGTGACCAGTATCCATTTCCCAGTGTATGACAGGTGCCCACATGCTTGTCTGAAGGACAAAGGCGCCAAGGTCTGTGTAGCATAGCCGCCTGCAGCCCCCATGTCAACTACACTCGATAACAACCAAGGGCCAAGGAGCTTTCTACCACTTGGGATACTAAACCGAGCCAGGAAGCTGCTTTACTTTTAAAACTGGATAAGGAGACTGAATTTTTGGTCCCAACTGTCGATGAGGATACAGAAATACAGTTGCTATCTTCTCCATATTTTCCCAGTGATACATGAGGAGGTTTCATAACTACACAGAGAGACATCCTTTTCATCAGGACTGCAGCCGGGTGGTAGGAGGGAAATGATCTTTTCCACTTGAGGAGTCCCACCACCTCAGCCCTGACAGGGTCAGCATGCGACTATTTTACCTCAGCAAGGGCTACTGTGCCATTAAAATGATTTTTCTGAAGTTGCAGATGTTAACAGCAGAATTTCAAGAGGTAGCAGTGTCCAACATAGTACATAGTAGAATAAACTTGCCAAAGTGCAAGCCAACAAAGCATTATGCTGCTTACTGAAGCCAAGGCAGGAGTGATAATAATAATAAGACATTTGGTAACTAGTTGTTTGTACCAGCAGGGGAAGGTATTACCTTGGTGTTTCTATACACTGCTTCTAGTATTCAAGGATGTCATTGGCTCAGTTAGATATTACATCATACTAAATGTAGTGTCACAAAGTTGACTTAAAATCAATTAAAAAAACCCCAGAACACAAACAACAAACCACACAGAAAAAAATATGCTGAAAATACATAAACTCTCCTCCAAACACATCTATGCTGCTTATTTTTCTCTCAGTTAAGCTGCCTTTGTTTCATCCAGTGGCACAGTGCTTGTTAGTGAGGAGCACACTGCATTATATCCAAGAATCGACGTGGCTGCTCAACAAAATGATGTGTTGGTGCACTACCCTAGAGAAGGATTCCTCATGGTTTAAGCCTAGTCCTTTCTACTGTTAAAATCATTTGGCAGAAAGGCTTCTAATCATCTGGAGGCTGAGATACTGATGTAAGAAAAAAATAATTATCTAATCCTCAGAAATACGTGCAAGTTTTTGAACGGGCATGGTCTTGGTGCACAGAGAAGGAAGAAAACATTTCATAATAAACTCTACTTCCCAAGATATGCTAAGAGAAATATCTGCACCAGGAAACTCTGGGATAAAGCAAAGTAATAAATAAAAAATGATGCTAGATCCATAGGAGAGGAAGTAAAACACCTGCAAATACAGTAGAGGGGAATTATGTGACTGAAGAAGTGAACATTCATTACAGATTAATTAAAGTTTTTCTTCTTACTGTGGAAAACAACAATGATAAAAAAGGTCATACAAGACAAGAAATACTTTCCATGGTCAAACACATTTGAATTTTTATAAATTGAACTTCTATAAGTTCTCCCAGAAGAGACCACTGTGATCATTTAGTCTCATCTCCTGCCTAAACTCAGGCAATTTCAGCAGTCATTTGTGCATCAAAACCACAACTCGCCATTGAAAAAAACTCTCTCTAGAGAAAAAACAACCACATTCCTCCTCATTATTATTCTCCTTGACAAAAAGATGCATGCCACTTCTAGTCTGTTTGTCTGGATTTGACTCCCAGAATTCCAGATCACCATCCTGCATTATCCAGTAAGTCTCCGCTATCACAAATCCCCATTTAGGGGGAGGGTATAGGTAGGTGGTGATTGAATTATTTTCAATATTCACTTTGGGTGAACTTCACAGCTCAAGTTTTCCAAGTGTCTACTCATTCTGGTAGGTCTTTCAAAGGACGTATTTTAAAACAGGATAACTTGTTTCACAAACTGTGTCATAAACATTTGCACAAAAATCACATCATGTCGCTGTTTCTCTACACCCTTTTCAAGAATCTTATCTGCTCAGTCAGGCATTGCAATATGCTCTTTATGTTCAGTTAAAACCTCAAAACCTCTTTCACTAATTTCCAAACAGTCCCCTATTTTTAAAAAATACTCCTTTTTTTTTTTTTATAGATGTACTGCCTAAGAAATCATCTTAGACTTCCAACAACATTCACACATGATCAGATTTAATGCCTATGGTATCAAATGAGTAAAAATCAAAGAAAATGAGATGCCTCATTTGCAGAACAGACTGCAAAAAGAATCTGAAATCAAAAAAGGCAGATCTACAGTCCCTGACCACTAGCTGGAAGCGATGGACACCCTGCTAGGCACTGCCATACGGCAGCACCCCAAGAGTACGGCACAAGTGCCTCGAAGCACTTTGATCCAGACCCCAGGAGTCTCTCTGAAAACCTTCTGTAATTCCAAAATACTATACCGTGATCAGTGTTTTCGAGTGAAACTCCAGCTACCAGAGAAACTGGAGCTACTAGGACAGAGCACTGGATTCCAGTGATGATTTCCAGGTTGACTTCTGGGTCTTCTAGATAGATACACCAGGAGAGCATAATTTGAGAAGCCAAGACTGCTTCCCCTGCTCTCTCGTCCACACTCTCCAGGTGAAATATCCACAAAACATCTCTTTTACCAACCACGTGTTCTCTGGGATGTGACTTTGGACATCTTTGCTGCACTGATACATTGCTCATGTCCTTAGCAATAAAGAATGGTAAATCTCAGAACTGAATAATCTGCATACCCCCCATTTTAAGTATAGTGTATTTTTAAAAAGTAACAAAACTGAAAAAGGTATATGCTTTAAGAAGTATTATAAAATTATGTCTTTAGCCATTATCCATCCAGTCCTTGAATCACTTAATTTCCTCCCAAAGATAACAGTTACTTCGGTCTGTTTGACAGCATTAGCTATGTACAAAGAGCATATCCTGATGAACCCGATTTCAGTAGGTGCTTCAGCTGCATTACTAATAACATTCTTTTTGACATTTTTTTTAACTATCTGGTCATATAGATACTGCAGCATTCGTTGTATAGAAAATGAAATTGGATAAATATACTTGGAAAGTAATGCAAACCTTTATGAGTAAGTTAAATGCTAAACACAGTTTGTTTTTCAATAAATACAGCACAGACTGCAATGATCCCTTCCGAGTTCTTGATATTTTAATTCCTCAAATGATACTGACAAGAATAAGACTTAAACCTTTCAAGCACACCCATGACTGACAAGGAACTGCAGAATTACCATCTGGTTGTGTTGCTATTATCTATCAATGGAAATACCCAAATACTATTCATTAGGCTTATCTAAAACAATCCAAACATGAAAACACCAGTCAGGTTCTTAAGAACTGATTCTAGGCAGCAGTTATAAACCCTACAGAATGCCTAGGAAAATAAAGACTGTATCTATTCCCTGTTTTTATGTTAAAAGTGTGTCTAGCATGCTTAAAAATAAAATGTAACGCACCACGCCCAAACAATTTTTAAAACTTGTTGCTGAGAGAACCGTAACCTGTTTATATTTCTGTATAATATTTGTTTTAGTAAAAAAACCAGTGGCACTGTAAATCAACAACAGTAAATAGTACACAGAGATCTTAGACATGGCAAATGACTACACACTCAGTTTTGCTGAGAAACACAAACTTCATCAAATGAGTATATTTTGTAAAAATTACACTCATCTCTTTCGTTACCCATCCTCTATGAATCCCAACAAACATTGGTATTTATACTAAGATAACAATTAGAGGTAACCACTGTAAGAAAACAAAATCAGGTTACAAGTGCTTATAAACAGAGCTGTTAATCTGCCTACTGTTCTTCTCATTTCAGTGGTTCAACTTTGTCACAAGGCTTTTTGTTTTAAAAAAAATGAAAAAACCCACCCCCACAAAAGTACTTTGTGACTGATCCAGTGTAACTGCAAACATACTTGATATGATGCACAATACTTTCCTGTGACAAAAGCTGTATTGACCAATACAAAACAGAAATGAGCGTCTCAGAAATAGCATATCAGAAATAACTGTCGCTTTCTTAGCAGGTTAAGGAAATGAATGGAGTTTTAGGAATTAGGGAAAAACACGTTTTTTCTTTCACCTGTTAATTTGAAATGTCTCTGATTTTTTCCATGTCAAAAAAGGCCACATTGAACTGAAATTATGCAAAGGTTCAACAGAATGTAATTTAAGAGGACAGTAGAGGTAAACTGCTACAATAGTTGTCTTGTTTACCTCCTTCAGTCTTGCTGCGAAGGTTGCAGCAGCAGGTCTTGTACTTGGCTAACCTTAGCCCAAGCGAAGCAGAAACATGATGAGCCTTTGGCACACTGGCATGTTAGTGAGCAGCACATGCAAAAAATGGTATTGAAATCACTGAACTGTTTGATGAAATAATGAGAAGCTAAATATTGTTTTTGCAGACATCACTGGGGAAATAGCTTGTGTAATGGATATGTAATGGATAAAGTCAATAAAATGGAATTGTTCATGGAAAATTTCTGACCAGAAAAGAAAGAAAAAACAGGTCAAAGAAATTATTAGCAAGACATGTAAAGAGTTACCTGTTCTAATTGTAACAATAGGAAAAGAACAGTAAAGTACATCAGTTGCTGCTTCAGGAGATCAACTTCTTGAGGTTTCAGGAGACACATGTGACTTGGAATGTTTTGGTTAATAGATTGCATCTATTACAGTGTGTTAGAATAAAAAAAGGTAATTGTTAATCCCCAATTCCACAAACATTTAAATGTTCAACTCTAATAATAGAGCCTAATTAGATTACACTGATAAATGCAAGTCTCTTCAAAATAGCTGTAAGCAAGTACATGCGAATAGATGGCTTCCGATAAGATTTGACAAGTGGAAAGCAGATGGCTACATGAAAGACTTCAGTTCTCTTCTAAGCCATGCATTGTAAAAGCTGTGAGAGGTTTATGTTTCAGATTTTATAACCTTAGAAAATAGTTTTAACTGGCAATCGCTTGAACAAAGATTACCATAAAGAATTAAGCAATACCTTGCATGCTACCGGGGCACTACGGATTTGGTTTTAAAATTTTATATTTTTTTTTGGACAGAGGTTTCGTCAGATAATTAAAAACATTTGAACTCTTCAGAAAAAAAAAAAAAAAATTAGGAAAAAATACAGCTGCCTGGATATTCTTCACTATGCTATTGTGACAAGCTGCTTCTGCCCTTTGCAAAAAACATACGCTCTTCTTTATCTCCAAAGAGATTGCCTCCCTCTAGCAAAGGGTTATTATCAGAAGCTGATCCTTACTCTACTTACTTAAAAGGCATACCCACTACTTTGCAATCATGCATCCCTTTTGGTGAGC
The DNA here is from genome assembly GCA_013396935.1 of Baryphthengus martii. NCBI lineage: Eukaryota > Metazoa > Chordata > Aves > Coraciiformes > Momotidae > Baryphthengus > Baryphthengus martii. The sequence goes on along the minus strand of VWZK01016720.1, from coordinate 16,295 downwards.
AAGGAGAGAGACAAACGCCTGCTATACTATCAATGTAGATGTTTAATGTAGACAGACTCATACCGTGTGGGGGAAAAAAAGACAAAGCAAAAGAAACTGGTGAGGAATAATACCCAGAAACCCAAATAAAATATGAAGCAACAAGTTTTAACGTAACTCAGGCTGAATGAGCATTTCCTCATCTGGAAATGACAGCTAACAGGACATTTAGTCTTCTGTCTTTAACAACACAATAAATAAAGCCAGAAAACAAAGTTACCAGCACTGTGAGTCATCAGAGAGTCTCCTGGAGCACCTCTACTTATCCAGGACATTGCAAAAGGACTTCAATTGTCCTCATGAAGGGTTCACAGTTTTTCGACTTTAGGCATCAAACTTTGGAGCCAGAATTAAGAGCGCAGCCTGTCTAACTGACAGAAACTACAGACAAGACTTAAAGGCTAATTAGTCAGAGAAGTCTGGTTTTAATCCCCTCAGGTTACTGCAAATGGAGCCATCCACCAGGAACAGGCCACTCCATTTAGAAATCCTTCTCCCTCAATTTTCTTTTCTGATTTTTTTTTCCCAGTGGATTTGGAAAAGCATTATTTGGGATTTCAAGTCTAGAGCTCATTTTGTTTTCACATGCATGATGGCTTTGAAAATATTTGATTTTTTGCCAAAATTTTACCTATGCTGGCTTTTCCATATTCGCACTGCAGAAGAAAATCATCTCCTAAGGTCTCAGCCAGTACACTGTGTTCTTGTCTGAATCCCAGTATATCTGAGCCACAGCAGGATGCTTGTTCTCTCTCACTGGACAAAGACCAAGAGGAAGAACAAAGTGAGGAGAGAGACAATCCTACTGCCTCATTACAAGGAATTCACAGAGATGCCCTCTCACTGTTGAAACAGCCTCAAAGGCCAGTGCCTGTGTTTACAGCTCACATTTTGCCTTGGGGTTCCAGTTGCGTTCAGAAAAGCAGGGAGGGCTTTCTCCTGCCTTGTCAAGCTCCTGCAGCACCTCTCCTCATCTTGAGCTGGCAAAGTTGCCCCGTTAAAGCAGACCTGTGCTCCTGTAGGCTCTTTTATTAGGTAGCTGTCTGACTGCCCACAGATGTGTATGCATCTTAGTACCAATTAGGTAACATTCACCCTACTTTGGAACTAAGCATCTTCTGCTTGATCATCTCCCGTCTTCAGTTTTTGCTGCTCACATTTTGCCTTTCTAAACATCTCTCAAAGCCTCAACTCTGAGTGAACTTCAGAAACTAATTAGAAAGACAAGGTGAACTCTCAAACCTTCCACAAGTTAACTTCAGTTATTCTGTGTTTATTTTTTGTCTTCTTCCCTTCAGTTAGAAAACAGTGTGTCTGTTCAAGTTTTGATCCATTAGTTGGAAAATTAAGCAATTAAAGCAGACAACATCTGTGGACAATGATTTATCAAACAGTTTCAGGAACCAAAATGTAAATTGAAGCCAACTTCAAGAGCTGAAGGCTTAATATATCCTCAGGAAAAAAAAAGAAGAAAATAAAAAGAGAGAGAGAATGAGTCTTGACAGAACCTAACCCTCCTGGCAATTAGAAATGGGAAGATACTTATAGGTGTGATGAAGAACAAAGAAAAAAAAAAATCATTACAGCAGCCTAGAAAGGGGATCATTTCAGGAGACTAATTTTACTTTAATCACTGCAGAACAATGTGCTCATTTAAGAAATACATCGTTACAGCAACAGTCTAGCAGTTTGACTTTGTATATGTCACTGCATTTAACCTATGTGATACAAATCCTGTAGTACTCAACATTCAAAAGGGGTTTTGAGGAAACCATACATTACTGGTGAACAACGATAGCTCTTATAATCAAAGGTAATTGTGAAGGTGATTTTGTGTCATCGTGATTAAACAACTAGTTTGCAGACTGTTGACAAGTTTCATTAGAGCAAGTTTTATTTTCTCTCCTGCAAAATTGAAAGAGCATTAGAGGGAATTACCACTCCTCACTAATCTTATCAAGGATTATATCAATACATGTTTTTTAATTTTAGTAATTTGTATACCTTTTTATACATGCAAATCTTGTACACTGATCTGCTTTTAAGAAACAATGAAGCAGCTAAAAATACCAACAGTAAATACTAAGTAACCTGTAGTTTTGATGGTAAATATAAAAAGGTTTATTAGATTACAGCTGAAAGATAATTACAATAATACTTTATCAGATACAGTTTTCTAAGCACATCCCCTGCTATATGCACAGGCTCACTGAAGGCATCTGAAAGAGTTTTTCTCCTAAGTATACAGAACAACAACTGAGACATACTCCGAGTGTATTCTAAGTCCTGCAACACATCAGATTGCAGCCTGTATTCAAAGGGAATAGATACTGTGGCAGCTCTTCTAGGAATGTTCATGGCATATGCCCCATATTGCCGCTACGGTGATTGCCCACTACCAACACCGGCATTGCTGCTGGAGAACACCAACATTGCTCTCCAGCTTGAGTAAAGTCCATTGCAATAGAAGTCACCGCAGTGCCCATGGCAGTTGAGTTCTGGACGAGAAGCAAGTCAGCAGGAGAAGTGGAACGCAAAACCTCAATGCCTTATCTCAGGTGGCCTGAATCACTTCTCAAGTCATCACAGTCAGAGCAGTGTCCTGTGCTATGCTATTACTGACCCGTTTTGTGGGTTATGCCTAGTGCCGGATGCTGGACAAGACGTATGCACCAGGAGAAGACAGCAAACATCATGGCAGAGGGGGAATAAGCACAACTTTCCACACCTTCACCGTCCCATTTCAACACTCCTGTCACGTTCCTCTTACCACGGCAATTTGGGAACTCAGGCACTCCTTTGTAACAACTGTGTTACTAGAGAGGACACTACCAACAGGAAAAGAACAAGAGGATTATAGCTTTGTACTCAATAAACGAAAAGAAAGTACTGAATTCTTTGAACGTTTCATTCAACCTGCAAAAGTTCCTAGCTTTTGGGGGAGTTGAAGATTTTGGTTGTTATTTCCAGTTCAAAGTGTTCTGCATGGTAGAAACATACTTTTTACATTACTTTTCTAAAATTACTTATGAGTTTGAGAGCTTCAAATCAATCTTATTTCAACAGTAATTCCTACACATTCCTATTTTACCAGAATTCCTTTTTTCCATTTCAGTCAAGTACTTGATTCAAATTAAACTTTGTAAGCCCTGACTTTGTATTCTGAGAGTAATTAGAGGTACTGGAGAGGCAAGTCAAAAGTACGTTAATCACCTTTTAATTCCTTGCAAACATATAAATTAACCCTGCTTCATAAAATGTGCATGTTGTTGCACATCCTGTGCCAGTACTTTATTCAAAATTAAGACAAAACTGGATAGCTTATCACAAGAACTCCATTTGTGGCATAAAGATGTCACTATTTTCACACGCTTCTGTGGAAGGGGATCCAAATGCAACGCCACTCAAACAAGAACAAAAGCAGGATTCTGCTTGTAAATTGCAATGCAAACTTTTTCTTTCCATCTGAATCCAGCAGGAAGATTCCTATTCTCTAGCAGGCATATCAGGTATAATAATATGTGGCAATTTAAAGGGGAAAATGCTTTCATGAAGCATTCAGTAAAATATGGTTTTGGCCACTTCCAAAGTATAAATTCATTCAGTTCAAGCACAGTGAATAATTTCATCTGGGAGGGAACAAATAATCAGAGCTACATTCAAAAAATAGCAGTGTCACTCCTTTTATCCACTACACTTTCCAGCATGGACCTCACAACAAAGATTCTATAATTGCTCAGGAGCAGATTTGGAACTGCACACTGTGGAGCCAGTGCAGAGAGCTGAGTGGGAGGCACAGCACCCCAGAAAGGCAGTGAGGACAGGGCCCTATGCTCCAAACCAACAAAAGATACCACCAACTATGTCACAGGTTACACTCCATTCTTTTGAGGAGCAGCAGCTCCCAGATTCTAATCGGTTCCTACCAGCACACTTCACCTCCGATTTAGGTGAACAATACCCAGCACCTGCCTTTGGAAAGTTGCCCACCTCAGCACCGTACAGTTAACTTTCCTTCAGCCTTCTCTTATTTAGCAGGCGAACTGCCAAAGGAGCTGTTTGCAGAGGTTTCAGCTGAGCTGCAGGTCAATCCCTCAACTGGAGGAAAAGTTCCACAGCGTTTGACTTAGCCTTTACATTTACAGCCAAGCCCAAAAGTGACTGCAGAAACTTCCATGATATGACTTCTAAACGATGCAAATGAGTCAGGACAACTGCAGAATTCCCACAGAACCAGTCTCTCGTGCACAAGGATGTTTTTTTCTGTTCAGTTTCTCATCTTGCTCACCTAACACACACAGCTTAAAAAGAAAAGACTGGTAGCCTTCGCCATTGTAATACTTCTTAGCGTTGCTGCCGGTCTTTTCCTATTATACTGTAAACACAGCAACTTCCACACACCACCTCACTGCAAACATTGCTATGTGCAGTCTTAGAGAACTGTAAGAAACATGTTAAGACTGCTATAAACAAAGCACGAAAGGAAATGTGTGTACAAAAGCACCTCAAGAAACAGCAGAATGCCACACACCCTACATCACGCCCAAACAGCTCCAAGCAGAGCACTTGGGCACACGTGTTCAACTGCTTGTCAGTGTTGGGAAACAACACCAATGCAAGAATGAATGAGAATCAGAAACATTATCTCTTTAGAAATTCTGTAAAATAACATCACTTTACCTTAAGTTCACACATTCAGGTTTGCCATGCTAACTTTCTAAAAGAACCGCTAGGTTTTATTTTCTAAATCAAAGAGTGAGCAACTAAAATTTTCTCACTATCTTTGAGGCTCGCAAGAAACTGGTAAACATTTACTTTTACCGTAAAAAATTAAGTTTTCTGTGTCTACTGTGTATTATATATTTGGCTTAATTGGATTGATTTTAGCCTCCTTAAACTCTGTCTAATTTTTTAACTTAGACTTTTATTTGTTGCCAACCTTCTCATAAAAATCTGAAAACGAATTACAAACTGTGGTTAATGAGCTATGCATAAACATTCTCTTTTCCTTTATCATTCTTACCATCTGCTTTGGCTGCTTTATTATCAGCCTGTAAGCTAATAATCTATCTAAGTAATTTCCCATCTCACTTGGAAAAAAAAGATGAAGAAATACAGAAGAGTTTTCAAAGCCTGAGTGGTGCCTTAAGATCCAATCTGTGTTGCGCGCTCATTTTCTCCACTACAAAACCCTGATTTCCAATTCTATTCGAAAAGCCCATCAGATTTGCAAGACCCGCCTCCCTCCTTCAATAAACCGCATTATAGCCATTGTTAAGATTCAAAATCAATCTATTTCACCCTAGTCACCCACTGTCATTAAGCAAAAATACTTCTCCTCCCATTCCTATTGCAATCTACAGATTTGATGTAAAATACAAATACAGATTTGCAGAAAAAAAAAGTGCAGTATTCACGTCTTATATATCCACATACAAGAAAGTATTCAACTACAGCCTTCTTTCAACTCACTACAAGTTTAGAATCTGTGTTGATAGACTTGTTCTTTCTCTTCCAGTGAGGGCCAATAGGTTTCTGGGCATCTATATGACATTTTGGTATGTCCCATCACACAAACACCATTTACGTGGGATGTTAATTTAATCTAATTAATTTTAAAATCCTCTCATTTTGCCTAAAAATATCATTAAAATCTTCAAGCATTCTCTTCTAAACTAGGCCAGCACTGCTTTTCATTTGCTGTTGAAATTGAATCGTATTACTTCTTTGCACAGACTTAAGACATCTGGGTCAAGTGAATACCCTGTGCATGGCACAGAGCTGTTACAGAGCTGACCTACACGGCCTAAAAACCACAAATGCTTCCAAAGAGATTTCCTGTGGCTGTCTATACTATACATCTAACCTATGCCTTAAAGTGGACCTTAAGAAGCTAAGCTAATATTTTTAATAATAATCCTAGGGAAAAAAAACCAACACACCACAAAACACAAGGACACTGTTTAAAATTATGAAAAGTGCAAGTGCCTCTGAGCATCAGTATGTGATAACTTTGCTTATCTTCAGATTAAAATAGTAAAGATTGACAGGACAAGGATGAGAAAAAGGACCAAGCTCTTTAAAAAGCAATGAAAAAAAAAAAATCTCTTCAGTGCTATATGAAATACAAGCATTACTAAACAGATCAAGAAATAGTGTAATTATGGCCCCTCCTTTCTAATTTCGCCACTACTTTCAGAACTGAGAGTTAGCATTTGCTCATCTTTATAATGGAATAACTGACTCCAGAAGAAGATGGAAAAGACTGCACTAAAACCTAAGCTTTATTTGATGAGCACGAATTTGTGAAGAATGCTGACAAAGGGAGCAACAAACAGTTAACCACTAAGCTGAAAAACTTCACTTGGATCATCTGCAGATTTCCTAGCAGAGCTGCTAGTGCGTAAGCTCTACAGAGACTCTAAACCATTTTGCACCTGAAAAGGGGCATGCGAATGAAATTATTACAGTTTCAAATGCAAGCTCATGGGAACATAGTCTGGTGCTGAAAACTGATACTATTCTGAACAAAAAAAAAAGAAAAACAAAGCTTGGTTAGACATTCTGACATCAGTGCCTAGTAGATTCTGCGTTCTGATCCCATGTATTTATTCGCCTTAAGTAGCTTTGTTTTCTTACTTTCTTGTGCTCTGCCATACATTATAGTACTTCATCAAGAAAACAGTGCATGAACATGGGTGGCATTTCCCCACATTTTCTCATTTACTGCTTGTTTTATAAGCCAAACCCATGCCTATCTGAACAATTTGTATTTATTTTTTAATTTATTCTCAGTACGTTCTTGTGATAAAAAGAAATTTATATTCCCCAGTATAGAAACCTTGAAAACCAAACAGAGAATGCACGTAACCTGATTCAAAGCACTTTGAAGTCCACAGAAAAATCATGGGCAACATTTATCTCTCCTAACTGCAGTGATTTAGAAGTTGTCTCATCTATCGTGGCTGCAGAGGCCTCCACAGTCAAACGCAATTCTGCCTTCGATCATGATTCATTACTCTCTGCATCACCAATCTCTCCCTGCTGATTGTAGAGAGGACCCAGACAGGCACTTCAGGTCAGGTATCCAACTTTGAAGACTGCTGCAGTTAAGTGAGATCCACTGCCATCAACTTACATGGACTGGATTCTATCAGGAAGTAAAGCCATACAGGAGTCTGTTGCAAAGAAGCTGCCAGTCCTGTACCTTAACCAGTAAAGACTATTGCTCTTTGCCACAGACGCTGCTTTAGGACTCCAGTAAGTGAAAGCTCATGACAGTCACAGGAAAAACTAATACAAAGTATGTCATTTAATTTAAAAAAAGGACAACGGATTGAGTGTAAATCTTCTGGAGTCATTAACACCTACTACTTTTTCCTCCTAATTAATCTACATTTCTGTTGCGTCAAGTGAACCGTATATAGTTTGTAAACAAGGCACCAGAGCATCGCGCTTTCTCCTGACAACCATTATGACACATGGATAGGTCACACACCCTAATTTACACAGCAAACACTCATATTGCAATTGTTTAATTTCTTAGTGATAAAACACTAACATACTCTCATCATGCCAAATAAGTTGCAAATTAATGTGTTCCCATTCCTGTGACTAATTAGCCCGGACCAGTGTCAATAATTAGCTGTGAGCCAGAAGACCACAAGGCTCTTTTTCAGTCTGTTTTTCTATACCAACGAGAACGCCAGCTGGTGTAATTCAATCGTTACAGTACTTTGGGCCACAGAACAGCAGGAAAACAGGAAGAAGCAATGCCTCTTGCTTTACATCCTCTGTCCCCACAAAACCACTGAAGGAATAAAAACAAAAGGCAACTCTGTAAGAAATCAGCTGTCATTGGACAAACTCTGCAACTCTTTGTAATGGTGTATAGAAAGTTTTTTCCCAGGACAATCACCAAAGCAAATCATAGAAGAGAAGGTCGTGAATATCAAAGATGGAAAATGCTGCTGAGTATTCAATGGCTGATAATACAGGGTACAGCTCCTACACCTCTTTGAATGGAAGGGGACACAGTTCTTGTTTTACTTGCAAAGGAAAAGGTTCCATTGAGATCACTCTTACTTTTTAAATAGATCTTAACCTTTTACAATAGCAAGAACAAAGCCCATCAAATACAAAAATCTTAGAAAAAACAGTGTTTTCCCATGCAATCACACCACCCATACCTTGGGAAATTTCCAGCTCAAGAGGAGATAAAGTATACAGCACATCCTCATAGCTACCGCCTGTTACAGAATCCATAATTGATGTATTTGCCCGTCCTTATCTTTCTTTTGTCCATTTCTAAGGTCTGTTGTACACTAGAACACCTCAGGAATTAATCTGTCACTTCTGTGATCTCACTTGACATATGTTTTCCCTTGCTCCTTGTTCTACGTTGCAGTTTTGTGCTGTATTTTCCCCACTAGGCCGTTTAACTTGCTTCCATCCAGCTCAGCTTAAAGCACAGCTGCTTACATACAGAAAACCTTAAAAGAAACCTTGGAAGCAGTTCAGAAGCAATCTTTCTGCCATAAAATTTTGCTAGTAATTGAGAGTTTTGAAACTCCTCCCTTGTCTGGATATATACAGGGCATCTGTATCACCTTTCTAGTTCATATAGGGTTGTGGTTTGGGAGAATCCCTTAAGTACCCCACTTACAATGTTCAGTTGACATGAACGAGGTCTCAGAATGTATTAACTGAACTTATTTTGGAGGTACTTAAACCAGATGTGCTCCATCTGCTGAGGAGGCCGATTCAGTCCAAGGGACCACAGTAGTGGTAGCCCAAAGTACGCTTTTCCAAAACACTGTGCACATCGGGTCCTCAGCACCAACTGCTTTAGTCTACAAACAGCTCTATTCCTGCAGCACCCCAGTACATGCCAGTATGGATATGGACAGAGAATCCTATCTTTGTTTCCTGCGTGGAAGCCATTTTCCTTCCAGATTCTTGCCACTTTTAAAAGGAAGGAGGCCATTCAAATGTCACCCTCATTTACCTAGTTTGTCCTGACAGAGAGACAGAGGATCTCATGTACTCCCCAGTACTACATTACAGATTATAAAAAACTGGCTTTTATTATATCCTTCCTGAGAAAAATACTCCGGCAGAGTGTTTGGGAAAGAGAAATGAGGCTGCTTTCTTTTTACTAAAATAATTAACAACAACAGGGCTCCAGTCTTAACAGCCAGGCTAGCTGCAATCAGAAAAAAACCTCAAGAACTGACACCCCAATTTTATAGTACCAACTATGGGTATTGATGTTCAAACAGTGATGTTCAAAGAGGTGACAGATTCTCCAAGAAAAATGCACCAAGCTGGGTAAGAACTTGGCAAGGTCTAAGATGACAGATCTAAGAAAATTCATAATGTTAATACATACCACTTCTTATGTTTACTCCGTTAATATGAAAAAAATCCCCACAGCCAACAGAAATTTAAAATAGAACAGAAGCCATAGTAACCATGTGAAGCTTATCTTTAACCTCCCTGGTCTTGATTCACATAATTATAATTGTGTTAAATGCAATGCCCTTTGATTCAAAAATATCACCGCTACTGTAATGGAAAAATGTAATTAGTTTTTTAATTAATGAGAGACTTGAAAATGCACGAAGGGGAGCATTAACTTCTGTTTTTCTTGAGCTACTAAAGTAATGGTATAAAAATATGACTTAATTGTCACATCACACTATAGATCTAGTCCTTTGGGCTCTCCTAAAAACCATGCTTTAAGGTACCGAACATAGGCATTTGCACATCAAGAAAGATGTAAACATCTAACTGGACAACTAAATGCTTATCTCTTATTCATCAAGGATAAACAAAAACTGTAGGTAAAAAAAAAAGCAGTTCAGTACAGCTAATGAGAAGAATCATATTTTGTGTCACCATTAGAGTAGCACATGCCTCATTGTACCGGCTTACGCTGGATCAACCAACACCAGCCTCAACAGAGTATTGAAGGGCAAAGGACTACACAACAGGCCTCTAAAGATTAATCTCACCTGATTTCAGAAGCCTAAAATGTAGACGTTTACCTCTGAATTAATAATCTACAGACAATGACACTATTAAAGTCCAGTATATTCTACCTATTTAGATAGAGACCGCAGGAGGACACATCCAGCCCCGAAGTATCTATTTCTGTCCACTAACTGTAAAGGAACTGCAGATTATCGATTCACGTGTAAATATTTAGACACAGGTAATAAGAATTAATAAAATGGTTCTTTAAAGAGATTCAACTTTTTTTTTTTTTAAACTAAATTGTTAACACTCTCCTCCCTCTTAAACTGTGTTTCAGTCTGATGCTGGTGTAAGTCTAACGATGGGAGAAAAAACTCCTGCATGTTTTATATACATTTTTGCACAGAGGTAATGCAGCAATTTACTGTATCTTCCACCTTTCCACAACCTAAAGGATAATTGTTTCTCAAACAGAAGTTATCTTTGTGCTAAAATGCCCCTTTTGAGTGGGGGCTTTTCTATCATAGAAGCTCAATACAATCCATACTATTTCTTGAAAATCATGTCTCGTAAAGGCAGATCCTGAAAGCACTCTGGGTAATTACAAAAACAATATAGCTTCAAAATCAGCTGGAAAGCTTTACAATACTTTCAGTAAGTATTTCTGCTTAAAAGAAAAATTTTAAAATCCCATGGTCTGCCTGAGGAAATTAATTCTGTACAGTAAGCAAGGTTGAAAATAATTTAGTGGAAAGTACGGCAGCTTGGTTTTACAGAATCTTCCATGTGGGACCAAGCAGTCCCCAGTGTAATGTCACTAAGATCTATGTCATGATCTCAATTTAAAATACGTTTCTTGTTGTTTGAAACAAGTTGAGCAATTCAACTGGAGTACATACATGTACAAAAACTAGTATGGACTTATTCACCGAGCCAAGCCACAGGCAAACGCTTCTGCCAGCACAGAATGATCTATCCCTCTAGAAGAACTGCCAGTGTTTTGATCATTTTAAGAGGAAGGACAACAGAAAGTTTTGTGTAATCCTTATGCACCATACAACTTTCTTAAATTCAAGAAGATACTTGAAAGGCTCAAAAATCAGAAAGCAAAAGTACAATAAAAAAATCCATAGCTATGGTACAATCGTTCACTACTGAAGGTTAATAATACTGCTCTAATTTTAGAAGCTAAATCAGAAGCTAAATATTTATCATTAATAAAATACCTGTCGATGCTCTCTAACTGAATTGATTTGCCTGGAGAAGTAGAGGAAACAAAAACCCAAAACAAAAAAGAAGAGAGGACTATAGGTTAATGCAGTATTTAAAACGAGAAATAGGAATTCATGCTTCTATTTGCATTGTGTAGATTGTTTTATATATTACAATATATTGCATATCACAGCTCTGGGTCTCCAATTCCAAGATTATCCCTATGACTTAATACTTTAAAATCAATCTTGGCCAGTCTGTCAACAAGGGAGAGAAAACCTAACAAATTGAATGTCATTGATTAAACCTGAAAACAAGAGGTTTTGAGCTCTTTCAACATACAAAACACACAAAAGGAACTCAGCTGCCACAGCAAAACAAAAGAAGACTGGAAAAATAAGGCCTTGCTTCACTAGGTGTATGAATCAGGCATATTAAGCAGACACGCTATGACACAGATGTTAGAGTTAATCCTTTTGCGCGTGCATCAATGGCAGCACTATCGTATACTCTTCTGTTTCAAACAAAGCCAGCTTCACTGTCCTTAATCTCCCATTATAATGCTGTCCTCTCCCTCATCCTGTAAGGGAGAAAGACGAAGGAGAAAATGGACAAGATAATTAGAGATTTCAAGAACTTTTTCAATGGATCTTGAAAGTTAAAACTTCAAAAACAGGACATGTAGTGCTTGTGGTGCTCCAAAGCATATCTTACAGCCCTCCCACACTCAAGAACAGAAGAACAAGGAACGGTAACTAAATCTGCAGAAACAGTATTCAAATGCCCTAATATCCTCAAATGATCCTCGCTGAAGGGAACATCCCACTCGCTAAAGGCAGTTATGATTGCAGGGCTGGAAACTCAATGAAAAACAAAACAAATTGTAGATGTAGCATCTATTCTTCAGCTAAACCAGTGGTCTAGTCACAAAACAAGACAAATAGGAAAAACTTGCAATAAGTACTGCAACTAATCTGTTGCCTGTAATGGTTTTTCTGTGTTTGACCATGGAGAGTCCAAGTGTTCACAGAGTGTTTGTTTAGTCTTTCGCAATCACTCAGTCTCTAATAACACAAAAGCAACCTTCATATGGGATGGATGGATGGATGGATGTGTCCGACATAGAGGAAGGACTGCCTCTCCTACATATACTGTTGCACTTTCATAACTGGAGCTGTGTGGTTTTCAAGAAGAAATATCTGAAGGACAATCTAAGAGCAGCATTTTTTCAGACTATATGAGCAGCACTGGAGTGTTTATTTGGAATATACACTGCACACAACCCTCAAGATCTTCTCAAAGAAACTCTGGTGAGAAACAGAAGCCCCCAAAACCACTAAGCAATCAGAACAGCCATTAATCAGAGATGGTATGGGTTGGAAGGGACCTCGGGAGATCATCTAGTCCAACTCCCATGCTCCAGCAGCTTCACCCAGAGAAGGGTGCCCAGGATTGCATTCCAGCAGGTTTGGAATCTCTCCAGAGAAGTCTTCATAACCTCCCTGGGCAGCCTGTTCCAGGCCTCCATCACCCTCACAGGAAAGAGGTACTTCCTGTTTAGGTGGAATCTCCTGTTGCTGGGCATGCTGGGCACCCCTGAGAAAAGCCTTGCTTCATCCTGTTGACACTCATCCTGCAGATATTTATAAGCATTGGTAAGATCCCCTCTCAGTCTTCTCCAGGCTAAACAGCCCCATGTCTCTCAGACTTTCCTAAGAGAGATTCTCCAGTCGGAGAACTGTTAACATCACAACAACAAAAAACCCCAAAACCACTTCCCCCCAGTTTTTCACACTGCAGTGTGTGCATAATCACATCACTAGAACAGTTGAGTTTCCTAATTCTTCTGATATTGTGCATGATTACCTCCTAGTTCCTGTCAAAAGCCTTCACTCCTTGTATCTGCAAGGCTGACAGACTTGCTTAGGCTCACAGATCACTACTTACCGAGACCAATGAGCTTCATTCACATAAAATCACTTGCGACTTTGCAGCTGGCAGAGGGGCTCCTCCTTAAAGCAAATATGCTCCCTCACAAAGATGAGTTCATCTATGTTAGAAGAGACTGAGTGACTACAAAACACTAAATAGGGAATTCATGCTTCCTGAACCCTTGGTCTCTCCAAAGCCAAACAGAATATTTAAAGGCAACTAGAACGTAGTTTAACTTGGCACTGTTTGCCTGGTGGCAGAAGCCAGCTCAATTCCATTGCTTTGTGTCTGCAGTTTCTACGTAAGTAACTAGGAGCCTTTTTCTGCACCTACAAGTGGTCTTTCAAATCAACTGGATTCAGTACTGTGTCACCCTTAAGGTAAGACAACTACATTCCCCCCATTCATGCTTTGGACAGCAGAAGTTAAGTCCTGCATCTAACAAGGTTTTCCTGCATGCAGCCAAAGCAAGCTGGTGCTGCTGAAAGCCTTCGGCAACCTGACACAATCCAAACGAATCCAAAATGGAGCTCAGAAGGGGACAGAGAATGGAGGGCAGGATTCACCCTACTCACTCTCATGAGTTGTACAAGAACCAGAAGAATCAAGCTGGGATTTCTAATATTACTTATTACCCTCAAGAGAATCCAACTGGAGCAAAAACAAATAACTTGGAGAACACTGTCACAGATGTACAGCTATAGCCAAACATCCTTGTTTACTGATGACAAGTCATAATATATTCAGTTGTATACTTCACACTATTCCGATGACTCTATAAATAATGGAATAAATGCATAATACACTTCACAAAATTTTATCTCGCATTCAACCAGCTCTAGTTCAGTGAAACAATTTTATTTATCTGCCTCAAATACTGAAAATGAACTGTGTATTTCAACTTAATTGCAACCGCAGCCTTCATGAGTTGAGGGTTTTTTTTAATATCTGAAGTATATGCTCCCACATTAAGTTTTCATAGAATATTGAAATGTGTGAAGAAATAGACTTGTGCTCTCACTTTTTTAAAGAGTTAACTTAGACATTACCTTAGAGTGTTTTAGTCCCTCAGCCACCTCCCCACTGCTACATTTAATGAGAATACTTAGTTTCAATATTACTTTACAGCATATTCAATCTGACATGTTCAATTTACAAAGTACCAAATGTGATTATTCCATAACATGACACTGCCTATTAAAAATGAAAGAAATACAATTTAATTGGAATTGTATTACTAATTTACATCTACATATAGCTTATTAACTGCTGTTGGCTTCTCAGTTGGGTAGGCAAGATAGGAAATGTTTTGATTTATGTAATAATTAGAGAAAGACCAGGGGTTCCTTCCATACTTAAAGTGCATTTCTTCTCTGAAGAGTAAATTTTTCAGACAAAAGTCTTGCAGAGCCCATATTATTCTTCTAAACATTAAGAAATGGTTTCTCTACTAAACATTGAGAAATGGTTTGAGTTACAAGTGAAAGTTTTCTTAAAAAAATTCAAATTCTGTAACCTTCATTAAAATCCAACTGGGTTTGTTACTTCTCATATTAGTAAAACACCAACGCAGACAAATATGACATTATTTTGGGAAAAAAAACAACTATCTCTGGTTACAGTTAATGGGCTCATTTGAAGTCTGGATCTTCAACGACGTAAAAAGGAATTATCACACTGAGTCAGAAAAGGGAGTGCATGTGTCCTTCAACAATATGTTACTTTTTCACAGATGGTTTAGATTGGTTTGCTCCATTACGGAGAAGCAATATTTTGGCTTTGTAATTGAGATTTTGACTCAGGCTCCATGAGAAATAATTTACGACAAGATTCAAAAATCTCATGGTATTGAAGCAGGTGATTTCAGAAAGTGTGAACATACCAGAATTAAATGTTACTTTTCCTCGATCAGTAGAGATTTATTCAATAATTGACCTTCCATCTTTGAATTTATGAATGTACAGAAACTATCCACATTATTAAAGATAAAACTCCTGTTGAAGTTTTTAGTGATGCCATGCAAAAACCAGCATAAGGCAGCTGGTTTCTCTTCCTCCTCAGTAACATCTTAGAGTAAGACACCTGGGATTCCGACAGCGTGAGCTACTAGACCATGCACACTGCTATGTTCCCAACACCGCAGTGAAGCCTGTATCCAAAAGCAAATATTTAAAATGTGCTGGAGTATTAATCACAAAAAAAGAAAAAAAAATTGAGTAAGAGTTTATAATGGGGAAGAGGTTTTTATTATTTCAGGAGACACCTAACATGCACATGAATAAGGAAGAGAATGTTCCTTGTCTCATTCTGTCACGATGCCACAGCAACAACCTGGTATCTACTAGGTTATACCAAACTGTTCTTTCAACATCATCTTATACTTCACTGGTGCTTATTTCAGAGCATTAAGCCACTACCACGATACAGAACCTCAACTGCCCTCAGCCAGCACAGGGGAGTGCTCTAAGCAAGCCACAAGTGTAGGCTTCTACCAATCAGTCCTTTCCTCTGATATTGTTCAATCCTCTGGCTCCTCCACAGCCTGATTTGTTCCACAGCTCTGACACAGAATCCACCTTTCATTATTTGTGGGAAAACTCAAAGGTATTTTCTATTCTATCTAGTGTAATGTCTTTGACCAGAAATCATCTCACAAGAATATAACATGACTTTGTGACAGAATACTGAGACTTCCAGAAATTTTAATTCCCACTTCAGCCATTTCTATAGAAATTGCAAACACTGTGATAACTTTGTCAGCTATTCTGGTTGATGTTTCTTTTTTCTGTGGAAGAATTCACAGTTTTATTGATTGTAGTAAGAGGGTTATCGAGTCAGACAGTCCCATACAGAAACCTTTTACAAAGTTGCTCTGTAATCAAACAATATCAAACAGGAGTATGGATTTGACCTGCTTAAGCTTGTCAGAGAATCTTTTTGATAATAATTATCTCCCAAGAGACCAAAAGACTTGAGTATCTCTAAAACACATTTGAAAATTATGATGCTACACCATTTGATAAGACATTTGGCATGCCACAGGTATATGGATCTCAGCTGTAAAACCACATTTTCTGTAGTCTCTCTCCATACAATCCCCTAACATGTAATATCCCCATCGAGAGAAAAAAAAA
>VWZK01016717.1:139815-240092 GCA_013396935.1 Baryphthengus martii | reverse complement strand
CTACTCTAGGGTCCTGCTCTGTCAGGGGGTTGGACTCAATAATCTTCCCAGGTCCCTTCCAGCCCCTAATATTCTGTGATTCTGTGATCACTAAGCCTTCTATGTCTACTTGTTTTTATACTTTTTTAATAGCGATGGGAGAAATATTGAATTCTCTATCCGTGTTCTTGAATTATGCCACATATGAGTATTTTAATTCTCTTATTACAAGATGTAGATATGGCATTTTCATTTCTTTGAGGTCATTGAACTTCTTTTTCCACAAATCTCATGCACGTTAAGGCCTCAATCTCTAAATGTCCTCAGAACTTTAAATTTTCAACTAGACCAGACCTCTGCATAAGTTCCCCAGTGCTCTATAACAGAGGTAGATGACAATAGATAGGATCAGACTGTCACACATGTAAGTCTGTAATATTGATAATATTCATAATTGTTCTTAAAGGAGGAGGAAACACCGTTGCTTAAAACTATAGAGATTTCTGCAGCATTCCTCTTCAGTCACTTCGGCACAGAATGCTGAATAGCTGGTACTTGAAGATCTGAATGCATTTAGATGATTCCTTTGAGACCATATTTAGGGGGTCTGTGTTGCACTTCACCTGATAATAAATGGTCGTGCTTTCTTTTGGAAGTTCATTTTCTGTGCTTTTACTGCTTGCTTAAATTGATGTGAATGGTAGGTGTGGAAGCATCTTGTACGAAGTGGCATACTGTTAAGTAGAGGTAGCTTAGCTACACTTAGTCTCAACATTAAGCTTTGAAGTTAAAAACAAAACCAAAACAAACAACTCCTGAAAGAACAGAAGTATATTTCAGGACATCCCTCTTATTGTTCCTATGATATTGAATGCAAATAGAATTAATACATTTGCATGGATGTTCTCAGTGTTCCACAACCTTATGCTGCCAGGTGTCTTAATTTCAGATGTATGATGTGGAAAGGTCAGTGAAAAGGGTTGCTTGAAGTAACCTATGAGTATAGTTTCAGTTCGTAACAATGATAGTTACTCAAAATCTGTCCTTTGTTGTATCGCTTAGAAGTTTATTGCTTTGAAATAATGTGTTGGAACCTGATGCAGTTGACTAAGCCCCATGTACACTGATTCTTTACCAAGAGAGGGAATCTAAATTAATTGTCTTTGTAATATAGACTGCTTGAAGTAACCCTTTCTCAGATTGCTGCTTATCACATGTTTTTTTTTAAACATTGGAAGACAGACCCTTCTTGCTCTAGTGAATAATAGCTTAATGTCAAGTTTTTCGTTAATCGCTGGATACATTGCAATTTTAGTGTGTGTGAGTGTTAATGAGCATGTTGCTGGGACCACAAGTTTTATGTTCTGGTTACATAAATAATTTCCTCCTTCCTGAAAGACACAAGGCACAGAGAAGAAAGAAGATGAGAGGTGTGGGAATGTGTGTATAGATTTTAACTACTGAATTAGGTCAGTGTTACAGTTTTGAGGGAGGTATTTCTGGATGAGAAGGTGTTTTGATTGAAATGAAGGAGTAGGGTAGAAGGTTAGATTCCTAAGTCTAGAATTTTTAGACTAAGATCATGTTATAACCCTTGTGATGAGTCAGTATTCAAAGGCAGTTCCCAGAGTCCTATATGAAATAAATCTATGGTACCTTTAAACCTAAAATTTTCATTGCTGCAGTTAAGCTTCTTACAGTGCAGCACTTATGATGAAAAAGCACATCTTCTGTGAGATCTTGTTAAAATAGGACTGTCATTCTATAAATAATGCTGGAGAAAAAAATATTTTTAATTTGCTTTTTTTATTGTTCTACCCGGAAGCAGAGATCCCTCCCAGAAGGCACTGTCCAGCGTCCCCTGTGCAGCCTGCTGGTGCTCTGTTGGAATGCTACTTGCAGAGGGTGGTGTCTTCTAAATGGGGAGCATGCAGAGTCAAAAAAAACTATGGTTGTCTTTTCCTGGTGTTATAAGGAGTCAGGTGAAGCAAAAGCTGACCTTCAGTTATAATTAGTCATGGATCAGGGTGACTTAAGGAGCTGGCAGAAGCATGGCAAATCAGAATTTGCTCAGTTGGCAATCAAAAGTAAATGTCAGTGGGATTCATTTGACTCAGTCTTCATAGCCTCATACATCACTTGATTAACAGTGGAGTACTGAGTTTGTTATTTAATAGGCATCTGTCTCCGTCTTGACACTGTATCAAAACATCCATTCAAAACTTTGGGTAAAGATGATAATTTTTTTTTAATGTGACGTAGTGTGCAGAATCCAAATTCAAATATAGTAGAAATGAGATATATATAAAAATTATTATAGATTCGCCATTAAAATTCATCTGGATACAAGCAATTTGAATTGTTTCTTTTGAGCTGTCTGTATACCAAAACCTGGGGTATTTCAGCATCTATTTATAAATAATCAAATTAATTATAAATAGATGCAAAGGTTGAGCTGAGCCAAACTGTGCCTTGATGAGTTTTAACGCTAAAAGAAAGGTAATAAATTGAATAGTCTGAATTAAAGAAATGATGGGGATTTGAAATTTCATGGTTAATCATTCTAGAGAGACGAAAGCAGTGTGGTGTTCTCCATGGACACGTAGTTTGCTGTTTTCTCTAAAACATAGTTGGTTAAATCAGTGACTGAAAACAGGACTGGTAAATTGCTCCCTTTTAATACTGTTTAAATGCATAAATTGGATGATGATTTGTGCTTACAAAAACGTGTTTGTATACTTTGTAATTAGAAGGAACGTACCTGAACAAGGATATCCTTGCAGTTTAGAATATGCAGATCCTGCAAGAAGCAGTGGGACCATTTATTGGAGATGGAGTGTTTTTAGTTAGCTGCAGCATAACTTGAAGTTAACTTTTGTATCTCTGAGGACATAACACAGATAGGAAGGGGAGGAAATGATGAACTCCTTTAAGAAGTTGGCCTTGTCTTACACACATGACCAAGCTAAGTGAGCTTCCCTGGAGGCCCTGAAATATGCTTTTCTGGCAGTGTAATTTAAGATACATACATGGAGTAACACGATCAGAGTTTTAAGCAAACAGTCACTAAATAAGAGGAGGAGAAAAATATGGTAGTCCTTTATGTAAATTTTCTGTATTTCTTAGTGTCTACAAAATTCTGTATATTTTTATTACGTATATTTTTGTTTTACTTTGTGAATTTAGAAGATTTTGAATAAGTTGGTTATTTCCGTAGCAATTTTCTTATCTCCTGGTTATGTCACTCACCTTGAGCTGAAAGGAATTTACAGGAATGCTATTCCTAGACCCTTAACTAATCACGAGAGGCAAAATCTGTACTAGTGTAAGTCCGTCTAACCAGAGAATTGCAGTTTTGTCTTGGCTCCCCGATTGGCATTAGAATGAGTAATCTCTGGCCTTGCAGTGCACCAGTTCAGGTGATCAAAGAAATGGAAAAATAATTACGGTCCTTGTAAGTTTGAATTGTTTTTTGTTGTTATTGTTTCCTTTAGTACTCTGAACTGGCTCACTTAATGATAATTCAGCCAAAAGCATTAGAATAAGAAAGAGATAAGACATATCAAGTGCAAGCTGCTTCAAAGTTATTATGGAACCACAGCTTCTAGTGGTCACTTCTTCCCGAAATGTAAGGCAACCTAGACTAGGATTGCTGGTGAAAGGTGCTGTTTCAACCTTTTCCTGCTACCTCACTCCTTGTGCTAGCACACGTGTTTTGTGAACCAGATCTATTAAGGAAGAATGATGTGGTGATTAAGGAAGGTTTATTGCGGTGGTAGTTAGTTTAGGGCTTTTGAGAAGTACGTTGTAAGTTGGCAGAAGTTTGATTTCATCGGTTTATGCAAGTACCTAGAAGCCTCCATCAGGTAGTGCAGGGAAACCAACTGCGTTGAACTGCAGTAGACTGCAGTGTGTGACTGCAGTATATGCATGGATGTGTATGTATATATATATGGCAGGAAGCTTAGTCTTGCTAATACTTTGTTCTTAGTGGTCTTTCTAGGAATCAATAGAAACCAATTAAATAGGAGGACATTTAAGAAAGCACCAATGAAAATAGTTTTTTTTAAAAAACTACATTTAAAAAATAATTTTCTTCCTAAAGAAAATTTGAATCGGTAATGTCTTTGTTCTGGTTTTAGCAGGTTTACTAAGCCCTATGAATATGAATTTTGGAGGGTGGGGGTGGACTGCAGTTGACTGTATTCAAAGAATGCAGTTTTTTTCAAATGTGAACATTATTTTGGTGACAGTATTAGCGATTCTCTAAATTTTGGGGTGCTGTTAATATTGGAGACTGGGCAGGGGAGGAAGAGTTTATTCAGTACAAGTTTTTATTGTGTGACTAATGGCTTGTGAATTTGCACAATTTAGGAAAGGATTTTAAAGTATCTTGGAGAAAGATAACAGCGTTGAAAATCATTTTGAGATGAGATATCGTAATAAAAAGCACAAGTATGCATAGCGTTACAGGAGAAATTTCACTCAAACTTGTGAACTTGAAGCTTTTGCTGATTGAATAAGGAACTTGGAACTGCCAAATGAATCTTGCTGAAAGCTCATACAGTCCTTTCTAGCACCCTTCTTGGCTTTTGAACCTCCTGAGTACTGTTGTTGGTTTATGTGGTGCTTGGAAGTCTGATTTGCTCTGGAAAATTAAATTTTATCTTCCATTGTTAACAAAGTGCCTTTGATATACAATGGAATTACTGTTTTAACTTAACACAACTTTTTTGTGTTCTGTATTTGTTTCTGTATTTAACACAGTTGAAATACATGGTGGTTTTTGAACTGTTGGTGTATCATGATTACAAGATCAAAAAATAAATCTGATGTCAGCATTTTCTTCATATAATCCACGGAAATGCTTGCTGGGGATGTGATTGCTTTTTCAGTGGTCCCAAAAGGCTGGGTGATCCAGGCTTTCGTAGGCATGTGCTGGAAGCAGGGAGTACAAGTCAAATGCCCTGAGTGAATACTGGTATGCTCATAGGAGAAGATTGGATGTAGGGTGTCTATTAGTTTTAGCTGAGGTAGACTCAATCCTTAATTCCCTCTCAGACATCTGGAGTTAGCATCAGGAGAAGAGCATTGGAAAAGATGTCAAATTTGACTGCTTATGCTTAACTAGGTCATTTTATATAGACCTTGATTGACACCTTGAATTCAAATTGAAAATCTACTGTAGCAATTCAAGCAAAACACGGACTAAACAGCTGCATTTTGCATGTGTGTCAAGTTTCTCAGTGGTATAGAGGTAGTTATCAGTGTAATTTTTACTTAGAACATTAGAATTATGTTAAATGTTTCAAACCATAACTCGAGATCACAGTTATACTCAGTAAAAAGAAATCAAAATCAAACTAAATCAAAATCAACTAAATCAAAAATAAGAGATTCTTCATAGTAGGGTGTTTGGTTTTCTAGTGTTCTTTTCCAGGTATGGATAACTTCTATATGAATATGTCAGTATAGCATATTGTCTTTTTTTCCCCCCCAGGTTATGCAATGGTCTCTGCAAGATGGCGTGTTCTTGAGTTGGAGCTCTTTAAGGCAAGCATATGCTGGTACTTCAACTTTACTAAGTGGACTATAATTTCTTCTCTCACAACAACTACATAAGCAGACAAAATTGCAAAGATCTGCCCTGTGTCGAGTATGACAGCCACGACTCGTGGCTCTCCAGTAGGAGGGAATGACAGCCAGGGCCAGGCTCCTGATGGACAGTCCCAGCCTCCCCTCCAGCAGAATCAGGTATGATATTAACAATCAAATTGTCTAAAAATAAAGGGATTAGTTCTTTAGAAGTAGTGTTTCTGAATTATTTCAGTTCATTTATTCCTAGAGATATCTAGTTAGATTTATTTTTTTTTTTGTGTGTGTGTGTCTAGAAGTACAAAAAGACTTTGAGGGCTGAAGGCAGTGCTGTTAGAAAAGTACATACAGTTAGGGAGCAGTACATTGCAAGATGCTCCCTTTTCAGGCAGTGGCATAGTTCTTTCAATGATCTATATTTTGGCTAAGAAGCCTTCTTGCAATAATACCAAAAGCTTCCACAGAACATCATTGTATATTTAACCTGCCATAGATTTGTAAAATTACTCTCTGTGAGTTCAGTTTATGCTCAGTTCTGCAAGAACACTTTTGGGATAAAACAGCTTACAAGCACATATCAGCTCTTTAAGACCAACTTCATCTAGGTCTCTGTTTGTTGTAATGGACTTCCTGATCAACTGAGCATGTTTCTGTTGAACAGGTTGCTCTGCTTTCAAGTACCGTATCGTAATATGATGAGTCTTTCTTGTTGGAGAAAAAAAAAGTCAGAAAAGATGCTTTTAAACAGTGCAGCAAAACCCATTTAAGGGAAAAGCCATACTCTGTCATTTAATTCAAATGATGTTTGTCTAATAAAATAAGGTTTAATAGTTGTTAATTTCCTGAGGATGAGTTGTTCTTTGGAACCTGACTGCCAGGTAAGCCTCCACTCTGTCCCTCACTTCATAGAATCATAGAATTGTCAGAGTTGGAAGGGACCTTGAAGATCATTGAGTTCCAACCCCCCTGCCATGTGCAGAGACGCCGCCCACTAGATCAGGTTGCCCAGAGTCCCATCAAGCCTGGGCTTAAAAAAACTTTCAGGGATGAGGCTTCCACCACCTCTCTGGGCAACCTGTTCCATCTGCCTCAGTGGGACAGGGGAGAGAATTGGAAGGGAGAAGTGAGAAATTGTATGGTTTGAGATAAAGGCAGTTTAATTAGTGAAGAGGTTGGGGGGAGGCAAGTGATGCAAACGTAATCACTCACCACCAGCTGATGGATGCTCAGCTAGTCCCCAGGCAACACCTACCTTGGGAAAAACCTCCCCCTGTTTTATTGCTGAGCGTTACACTGCTGTGTGGTATGGACTATCTCTTTGGTCAGTTCGGGTCATCTGTCCCGACTGTGTCCTGTCCCAGCCTCTTTCTCACCCCCCAGCCTACATACTGCCAGGAGGGAAGGTGAGAAAGACAAAGCCTTGAATCTGTGCAAGCACTACTTAGCAACAGACGAAACACTGGTGTCTTATCAGTACTGTCCTGGACGCAAATCCAAAATGCAGCACGGTACAGGGCGCTGTGAAGAAAGTTAACTCCATGCCAGCCAGACATAATACAACGTGTGAAAAATGTTGTTGAGGTTTTGGTCTTTTCTTGTCCTCCAAAATCTTACAGTTCTGATTTGAATTTTTATTGTTGTCAGTTCATGCTTGTGTCTATATATGAATAAGCGTGCATCTGCAAAATGCTTTGTATTTTGCATGGCCCATCAAAATGGGTTTAACTAATCATATCCTTGGAGGTAGCTAGCTGTAGTAGTGTGTTACTCATTTATAGGAAACTGGTTTAGAAAATGATCGTTTTCTTCTGTGCTGTTTCTGAAGTTTGCATGTCTACCTAAAATAGTGATCTTTTCTGCAAAAAATCTAAAAACTAGAGCATCAGTGTAGTCTTTATTTTCACCTTCTAGGTATGTGTTCTGCTGAAAGTAGAAGTCTGTAATGAAAACTCCACTTTCCTCACTGGGAAAGTAGCTTAATTTTTAAACTGTTGAGGTAGAAAACATACAGTACATTAAAAGTACTTTCTACCAATTTTAGACTTCTTCACCTGATTCTTCAAATGAGAACTCCCCGGCTACCCCGCCTGATGAGCAGGGCCAAGGAGACGCTCCACCCCAGCTTGAAGATGAGGAGCCTGCATTTCCACACACAGACCTGGCAAAGTTGGATGACATGATCAACAGGTATTTTCACACTTCTTTTCAGAGGGTGTAGATCATGTGTGCAAATATCTTGATAGTGGAATCAGGATTCTTACATCTTGGTTTCACTGGACTTCTTGAAGTACTTCTATTTTTATTGGGTTAGAGTTGTAAAGAGAAAGAGGCTCAAATCAGAGGCTGAATGTTTTTTTACACGGACTGCTCATCAGGACCTTAAAAAAAAAATGTGTATTCTTACTCTCTATTAAAAGCATTACAGAGGGGCAGGGATTCTTGAATTTTAAGAAGCACAATTGAAATACAGTGGGGTTTGTTTTGTTTCTGAATACAGGCCTCGATGGGTTGTTCCTGTATTGCCGAAAGGGGAATTAGAAGTTCTTTTAGAAGCTGCTATTGACCTGAGTAAAAAAGGTAAGCTGAAAGGACAATTAATGATTATTGAGCCAGTGTGTAAAGGCTTTTCTTGTTTGAATCCCTGATGGGGACATAAAAATTCTTAATTATTTCTATTACAACTCTGGTCTTGACAATGAGTGGTATGCAGAACCTTCATAGATCCAAAATTTTAGAACGTCATCAATGTAGCTAGAAATTAGGTACCTTAGCATAAGTAGGGAAGTTGAATAAGCTCACAGCCATAAAAATCCTGTCATTCCTGTCTTACCTGTTTCCTCCTTTCACTTTAATATCAGATCTAGTGGGTTTGTTCTTTAAAACAGATATTAAAACTCAAAAGAATTCTAGTTTTTAAAAAACATACTAGTTCAGCTTTCCAAATGTCTTGCCATAATTTTTGTTCAAATTTGGCACATACATGCTGTTGAGAATATTAGAGAAAAGTTAGAGTTTTAAACAGTATGAATTAAACTAATAATTCTACAGTACGATTTGTGTTGTATGACTTGCTTGGAATTAGGAGGATTCCGTATCAGAACTATCTGTGTTTATACTAGTCAGATTGACAAGTTCATCTGTGTTCTGGAAAGTTCTCTTCTCCTGGAAAGTTGCTTTGGTCTCCTGTTCTTCAGTGTTTTTGTTGCCGCAGTGTTTAAGTAATACCAAAGGTCAGATAAATATATTTTTCTAGATAATCTACACTTAACAGCTAGTTCTTTTTTAAATATAGTGACATACAAAGTGCCTTAGTTTTGCAGAGCTTGACCCGGATGATTTCATTTCCATGTTAATAAGGGTTATTTTTGGCGGTTTTAAGAATAAAAAGCTGCTTGTGATCATGATAATCTGGGCTATCTTGATTGTTTTCTCTAAACAGTTTTTGCTTTGGAGCACTCTCTGGAGAAACAAAAATTACAGTGCACTCTTGTGATTTAACACAAGATAATGGTGTGTGGTTGTCAATGCTGATTTATCAGCTGTAGTTACATGTGGAATTGACATTTTTACATATAGCTAAGTCTGGCAGGAGTCCTCAGGTGAGTGTAGAATTTTCAAGTGATAACGCCTGTTCGGGGCAAAAGAAATTCCGACTTATGGAGAGAAAATTCAGACATCTATGTGTATGAGCTGTTGGAACGGTGCAATAAAAAGAAATTCTCTCCTTGTGATTTGTGACAGGTGATATACATGTACTGCCAGCTGTTAAGTCATCTTTAAAAAGAAGCAAACCAAAAAGTTGTCAACACAATGAAGTAATAAGAGCAGAGTGAGATTTTTGGTTATTCCTAAGATCAGCGTACCTCCGAAGTGTCAGACACAGTTGAAAGTTCCCAAACAAAGTGTCTTTTTCCTCTTAAAGTTGTGCAAAGCAGTGGAAATCTATTCATATGCTTTATGCACTTTTGAGTTGTTGATGTCCAGTTCTGAAAAGGGCTACTGCGTTGCTATTTAATTATTCTTCCTCTTGCCCGCTAGATGAATTCCTATGGATATACGTGTACAAGAGTTATTGGCTAAGGAGAAAACAAGGAAAGCTGTTAGAAGTAGTTATTTGTTAACTGTCTTTATAGTTATATTCTGATGTTCTGTGGTTTTTTTCCTCCCTACTTGAAGTTACGTGATGGCTAAGATGATTCTTTTTAAAATAACTTCCAGTGCTCAAGGAATATGATAGGGTGCTCACTTGGTGTAACTGACACTGTTTTGGTGGCTGAAAACTTGTCGGACACTGTTTCAGAGCTGTGTATATATAGGGAAGTAATAGAAATGATTCTGTTGTGTACATTTCTTAACAGATAAAAACGTGTTCCATTAGCTCAGTAAGATCTAAAATTGGACACCTTGCTACCTGTCTATTTGCATTTTTCTTTCCAAAGGGAAGGAATTAAAGAAGAAATTGAAAAATAACCAGCTGTTGAATTACATGAGTTTTATTTGCAATCTATAACTCATTTGGATTGTGAAACAACAAAACCTAAAAAAAAGCCCACTGCATTTTTTACTTTATTTTTTTTTATCAAGCACCATTTCAGGGGGCTGAAGTACCTCCCCTACAATGACAGGCTGAGAGACATGGGTTTGTTCAGACAGGAGAAGAAAAGGCTGCGGGGAGACCTTATTAGTAGCCTTCCAGTGCTTAAAGGGTTCCTACAGGAAAGATAGGGAAGGACTCTTGATCAGGGAGTGTAGTGATAGGATGAGGGGTAACCCTTTAAAACTGAAAGAAGGTAGATTTAAACATTTGGAAGAAATTGTTTACTGTGAGGCAGTGGAACGGGACGCCCAGAGAGGTTGTGGATACCCCATCCCTGAAAGTGTTCAAGGCCAGGTTGGATGGGACTTTGAGCAACCTGATCTAGTGGGAGATGACCGTGCCCGTGGCCAGGGGCATTGGAATTTAAGGTTCCTTCTGACCCAAACCATTCTGTGATGCTGTGTTTTTTCTAGTAGTTATGGTTCTTAAGTAGCTTTTATTCCTGATGGTTACCAGTGGCCGTCAGCGTTAGCATTCTGGAGTGACTCTGGGGTAACTGCTGTCTTTGTGACCCTGTCTTTAAAATAAGAGTGATATTTACATCCGCTCTAAATCTTTTCAGGAACTGAAATTGAAAGGGACATAACTGAATTGAAAGTACCTGTAAGAATTAAATGTCATCATTACTGTCTTCAAGTCCAAGGAGCAAATTGACAAGAGTAGTATGAATCCTTTCTAGCCTGTGACTTGCATTATTCCTGGCAGATGCATTTATTTATGTAAGATTATCTTTTTATGTGGAGGCATCAATGTATTATTCTTTGTTAAGCAAGCCATGAGACTATCGAATGACAGTCTGGAGTTACTTGCTAATGGAAGAAAACCTGTTTGAAAAATAGTGTTTAATAGCAAGACTGATGTTTATATTCACAATAATTCTGGAATACTTAACAAGCATTTTGAGTAATGAGATTTGCTCCTGAAATAAATGTCATAGTGAGTTGGGTGCTATAAATTTAGAAGTAATAAAAATGGTTTGGTTTAGGTTTTTGGGTTTTTTTATACACTAGAATATTCTCCACTCTTTCTTTCAAAGATCTCCTCCACAGCTCTGCACTGCTCCACCTTTGTTGTGCATTTTGTCACTCCTAATGTTTACATTCAAGTTTTAACAGGCTGCCAAAACTTTCCAATGTGCACATACAAGGAAGATGCACGGCATCTTTTAGAAATTGTGGTTTATTTAAACTGAAGTGAGATTTCACTGCACAACTTAAACCTTCAACCTTGATCTCAAATCTTTGTTTTTGATGAATTACAAAGGCTTACAGCATGGGAAAGAGTAGAGAGGTAGGCCCTACAGCATTTGAAAAAATAAAAATTGAAAAAAATGTGTCTGTGTGCATGAGCACATGTGCATCCAAAAGCTAGACAGACCAATAATGGGAATTGTTTCCAGCATCCATTATAAAGACTATGTCTCTGGATCATCCTTCCTTACTGAAGCTGTATCTTCTGCATTTTCTTGGAAAGGTTATTTTTAGCCATTTATCTAAAGCCAAGGACAGCAGATTTGTGTTGTCATGTTCCAAACTTTCTTAGCCATGTATTTGGGCTAGAACCAATTCAGTGAAATGAACTGTGCAGTGGCGTGGAAAGACTCCCATATTTCTCATGATTAAAAGCTATTGGAAAGTGTGGCAGAATCTGCGAGTGCCATGTGTAGCCGCTATGCCCATGGGCAGGTGTGGGTTTCCCCCGAGCTTACTGGCTCGCTGGTGGTTCTGCAGGGTCTGAGCCAATCCTTGCCAAGGCACAGGAAGGTCTGTGTGCTGCATTGTCTGATGCTACATGTCTAGAATGGGGTTTCACTGGCACAGCACCACACCAGTACGTGGAGTGAGCTCGGCTCTGGGGTTGCAGCCATAAAGTTGCATAGTCCAAAGTCCTGGAGAAGGAGAGCTGGATGATTTTTCTTGGGGCCTTGGTGCTCCAACTCTATACTGTTGAATACCTCTTGGATGCATCAGAGTTTATTTATGTACGGTTGCATCCAGACTGACAAGTTTTGTGGACCTGGAGTATTTCTGCTCTTGTGGCAGAATTCATTCACTCTGCATGATTTATCTGGCAAATTGACCGCTTTTAAGCATAAGTACGGAAATTGAACGGTCCTCTGTTTTTCCTCCAATGTCCTGATTGCAGCGCCTGTTTACTGTATGTTGCATATTACCTTCTCCTTTCATATTCACTTATTTCTCACTGCATAATCCATTTCTTCAACTTTTCTCTAGATACTTAGCTCAGGGCTGCTTGCCCTTACTTATCTCTTGTGTTCTTCCTTATCCTTCTCTGATCTCAGGATCTGGCCTACAGAGAAGTAGCTGCTTGTGGTCTTACCTAAGAACTAGTGATACTGAATCTGATTCAAGCGATAGATGCCAACAGTTTATTGTGATTGCTGTTTCTCTTCTCACTGTCTTTGGATTGCTCTTGCTTCCTCTCCCAATCTGTTTTCTTCTAGGACTTGTATACTGCATTTGATGATACTCTGGTCCTTGTAGATGCCTAGCCTTTATTCCTTTCACAAGTGTTGTCTGTTGTTTCAGCAGTACACAGCATCGTGTGAGAAAGTAGAAGGTGATTGTATATCTAGGAGTTGTACATATATCTTCTAATGTTCTACATCCTCCCTTCTCTTTCCAAGTTCAGAAATGACAATCCATTTTGAAACATANTTTCCAAGTTCAGAAATGACAATCCATTTTGAAACATACTCTGTTCTGGTAAAGGACAACTCATTTTGAAACATACTCTGTTCTGGTATTCCTGAAGTTGGCTTGAAATGTCTTGCTGACTGAAGCTGGCCTGCCATTGTGTAGGGGCATGGCCCAAGAAGTACTTGAACGTTTGTGAGGTATTTCAGTGCGGTATGCTGATATTCTGAGGAACACTGAAATCACTTGAGTGCCTGCTTTAAATTTGTATTTCATAATTAAGTTCACTGTTACTTTTGGGTTCTGAAAGGAAAATTTTCCTTAGGCCAAGTTGATCACGTTGGATGCCTTCCCTGTCCTCTGTTTTGTATGGGGTAAAACTGTCACTTTTACCTCCTTGAGGAGTTAACAGAGTCCTTTGTTCACTGCAAATACCTAAGTTGGGGACAGTATCCATCTCTTTTCTTTTGACACGTTGTCATTGCTGTGACTGGTGGCCTTTTGTTACGGATCTTAGAACTTACTGTATAGTGTAGGGATATCAGTTACCCAGACTGCAAGCTACATAGGAAGACAATGTGGAGTTGTTTATACTCAGCCACATAGTGTATATCTTGTACCTCTGGTAGTGATAAAAAGAGGGAACACTGGAGTAGTTTTCAGGGACGTGATGGGGCTCTTCAAAGATTCTTGCTTTACTGGAATTGCTTGAGAGTTGCACCCACTCTAAAAGTATAGGCTAGCAAGTCCTGTTAGCAGGGCAGATGTTATGTAAGCACTTTTGAAAGGAACGTCTCGTACAGTTGTTGTGACTATGAGGAGCTTTAATTTGATAACCCAAATCAATCCTTCCCAAACTGGTGGAAGGCACTGTCAGGATGTCTCATTAGAGAGCTTTGGGGAGGGTGGTGGTGAATTTTGTGAATCTAAACGCTTTCAACAAGCTAGGATTCCCTGGTTGAAAATTAAACTTGTTCTGCAATGAAGCTGTACAAACAGGTCACAGTTTTATTTTTATAATGTGGCCAGTGGCTTTCACTGTTTCCAGTGTGTGCTGATACATGTTCAATATGTTTTCTGTTGAATTTTAGACCTATTCAGGGTTTTTTAACTGAATTTTTGAAGGAGAAATACAGATTTATTGAAATACTGGTTTATAAATGTAACTCCAGAGTTTTAAAATAGCTAAAAGAAAAGTATGGAACACTGTTCTTTAATTTTAAACTTGACATGTGGTGGCTGCAAAGGTTTATAGCAGTGTTGGGGTCTAGTTGGGTCCTGGCAGCAGAATTACAAGAAATTATACTTCAAATGAGAGTGAGAGACAGGAGGATTCGTGTTTATTTTTGCAGGTTAATTGTGTTCTGGGAACTGAGCAGGTCTAACCCTTTCTCTTCTTTGCTCACTGAGTTTAACTGATAGCAACTAAGTAAAAGAGAACATAAATGCGTGATTACCAGAAGAATAGAAGATTGTACTTAGTGTTATTTTTGTTAATGTGTCTTTGAACATTACAAGCTTGAAAGAAAACCAAAACCCTATCATGTTTTTAAAATAATATAAAAATTATCTTAAATACGTGCAATTTTTGAAGTGGCTTTACTAGAACATTAATCCGTCAGGTTCTTGTGCATTCAGGCTTACATAAATTTGTCTTCATCCAAGACTTCTCTTTCTAAAAGAATTCTGAAACTTTGAACGCCGAACCTTTGAAGTCCGAGTCACTACTTGCAATATTTAAAAGTTTTATCAACTAATTTAATTGCGTATCTGATATGTTGTTTTTTTTTTCTTTTCTGTTTTAATATAGGCCTTGATGTCAAAAGTGAAGCATGCCAGCGATTTTTTCGAGATGGGTTAACAATATCTTTCACAAAAATCCTTACAGATGAGGCAGTGAGTGGATGGAAGTTTGAAATTCATGTGAGTTATTTAAGTTTTAAATTACTATGCTTTTCAGAAATAAATGAGGAAGAGGACTGTCTGTGTGACTATGAGGAAGGAAGCTGCAGAAACTGAATCTCATTCTTGAAACTCTTCTCAACAGAGAACTAGGAGAACTCTTGTATACATGGCTCTTGTGGGCGGGGAAGTCATTCTATCATTGTTGAATCTTACTGCCTCTGGAGTTTTTAGAAGGAAATAAAACATGAAGTGTTATGGGGAGGAACTAAACTTTCTCTATTGAGTAGTAGGGCTCTTGTTAGGCTGTCTTTGGCTTATGTGCATGCTAGAGCTTGAAAACTTGTTCTTTTCAGATTTGTAAAAGCTTTTACCAACCTGCTAACTTCTGAATGTTTGTAGCAGATGTTTGAATACAAAAACTACTTGTTGGACACATGCCAGATAAACAGTGAAGATTTTCATAAACAAAATCTGAGAGAGAAATGGATGAAAGAAGGAAAAGTTAATAGTTCAGTGGTGATTCATGAATGTCTCAACCAAAAATATTTGTATCTTTTTCCTAAATTTATTTTTTTAGCTGAAAACAGATAAAGTTTGATTAAAGCCTTTATTGAGGGAAGCACAAATTAAAATACAATGTTTTAAAACTGTTACACAACTCTGCTTGCTAGGTGCAGATAGTTCAGAGTTTATAGTTCAGCTTCATCGTACAGTAACCTGCCATAATCTTGGTGGTTGTTTTTTTTTCTTTTCCTAATAGAGATGTATTATTAACAACACTCATCGCCTAGTGGAACTCTGTGTGGCCAAGCTGTCCCAGGATTGGTTTCCCCTTCTTGAACTTCTTGCCATGGCCTTAAATCCTCACTGCAAATTCCATCTATACAATGGTACTCGTCCCTCAGAAACAGTTCCTGCAGGAGTCCAGCTTGCTGAAGATGAACTTTATGCCCGTCCTCCTGACCCACGATCACCAAAGGTATGAGAGCATTTTCAGACCGGTATTTTTAATTTTAGGTACTATTACCTAATTACACAGTAGCCCTAGAGAAGTGTTCTTACAGGGGAAAAACAACCCCTTCATTCTCTAGATCCCTAAGAAGTTTTGCTGCTTTTGACTCTTAATCAAATCATGATCAGTTCAAATTTCCCCTTCTAACTTTTTTTTAGTCTTTGGTCCACAATCATAGAATCGTTTAGGTTGGAAAAGACCTTTAAGATCATAGAGTCCAACTGTTAATCTAGCACTGCTAAGTCCACCGCTAAACCATGTCCCTGAGCCCTGTCATCTACACATCTTTTAAATACCTATCAAACTCTCTCATGTGTTTCTCTGGTAAGCTGTCACAACTCTATTGGAATGTCATTCCTGCTGTGTTAATTGGCTTGCTTGTATTTGCCAGTTGATGGATTTATCTTCTCACTCAACATAATTTTGTAGGTGACATATTTTGTGAAGATCATGTGATAAAGTAGGAATTTTTCTCTCCCTTTTCTTAAAGTTCTAAATAATGGGATAAATGTTTTTAATTGAACCTGAGATGCTAGTGTCAGTGTGGTTTGGGGTGGGGTGTTTTTTTGTGTTTTGTGGTTTTTTTTTTTGTTTTGGGCTTTTTTTATTTAGTCCTTCTGTGTGTTGGTTTGGGGGTTTGGTGGGATTTTTTTAGATTTTTTTTTTTTTTTTTTTTTTGGTGGGATTTTTGAATATTTTTTTTTTTAACTGGCAGTGCAGGTTACTAGCCTATTCTGGTTATTGGATTTGAATTTCTCAGAACTGTGCTCCAAGTGGCATTGTTACAACTTCAGGAGCTAGCCAAATTACAATTTTTGCTGCTTTCTTGCTTTCTTTTTTTCATTTTAGTAGAACTGCTAGCTGTTGATACATAAGAACCAAAGATAACTTGGTGTCCTTGAACTTCCTTGCATAGCTAACCGTGTTTAAAAGAATGTTATTTTGCATTCTTATTGCCTTTTTTTTTTCAGCATTATCACATGCAGGACCAGCAAAAAAACCCAGAATCATTGTGCTTTCTGTAGTAACTTAGCAGCCAAAGATGAATCTGAAGTATAGTCATTTTTATTCCTATAGATTTCACAAATTCTTTGAATACCTAATATACGGCATGTGTGTGTTTTGACATGACAATGGGGTAGATTGTGTTGCCTATTTCTAAGGATTTCCTTTAAAACTGAGTATTTAAACTGTATAGGTAAGTTCACAGTCAGTTCTATTGTCTTCTAACCGTTTATATTGTAAGGACTTTTTTTAAGCAAGTTTTGTTACTAACGTGCTTTAAAGTATTTCTAGAGGGTAATTTGTAAATGTCAGAAAATATATATTTATTATATATTGCAGGGTTGGCTAGTAGATCTTACCAACAAGTTTGGCACGTTAAATGGATTTCAAATCTTGCATGATCGCTTCATGAGTGGATCAGCATTGAATGTTCAGATAATTGCAGCTCTCATCAAGTAAGTTGTTTGGTTTGTTTTTTAAATAATAATATACATGTTTCAAAAAATTGGGCTAAATAAAATAATGTTGTAAAGCTTAGCCTTTTCTGGAGGTACTTTCCTCACTCCATCTCTTAACTAGTTGTGTTTATGTGTCAACATTTCACACGCTTGTAAATAGACTTGAATTTCCTGAATGAATTGCTCCTTGCTATCTTAACATTACACAACTACCAACTTAAAATTACACAATTACATTTGATTCCTTTTTTTTTTTTCTTTCCTTCTAGGCCATTTGGACAATGCTACGAATTTCTAACATTACATACAGTGAAGAAATATTTCCTTCCAATTATAGAAATGGTTCCACAATTTTTAGAAAATTTAACAGATGACGAACTGAAAAAAGAAGCAAAGAATGAAGCCAAAAATGATGCTCTGTCAATGATAATCAAATCTCTAAAGAACTTAGCCTCAAGAGTTCCAGGACAGGAAGAAACTGTAAAAAACTTAGAAATATTTAGGTTAAAAATGATACTTAGGTAAGATACTACTCCTAATATAATATACTACTATTGATAATTTTTTTCACACTTCTTACATTTAGATTCTCTTACAGGTTGTTACAAATTTCTTCTTTCAATGGTAAAATGAATGCACTAAATGAAGTTAACAAAGTAATATCCAGTGTGTCATATTATACTCATCGGCATGGTAATCCTGAAGAGGAAGAATGGCTAACAGCTGAAAGAATGGCAGTAAGTTCTCTTCTTCACCAAAATCATTGGATAGATTCCTGTCTCCTTTTTTCGTTACTTATAGTACTAGCTATATATTATGGATCCTGCACACTGCTGATTTTTGTATCTAGTGTTATAAACAGTGGTTGTCATTCATGGTAATAAGACATTTTAATAGTAGAATTTCTGTCCAAAATTGCTGTATTTGTTTCAAAGACACTGCTGAGAATTACTTACAGTGCTGTTAAAAACGTGCTTTAAAAAGGGATCCTTGAACAGTAGGGTTTTTATATAGTGTTTCAAAAAACTGAAGACAGACCTGGATAGAACAGGTGTCACCTCCTTGAAACTTTAGTGCCACTGTACCTACAAATTCAGTGTTCATTTAAATAAGGATCTAGTCTGGTTTTTGTGCTTCAAGTAATTTTTTCTCATTAGAGTTCCAGGTGACTACTCTGCTGTTCATGTTTCAGAATCTGGATTCTTCAGTACAGAAAGTTTTAGATAATGCATTTTTATTTAATTTAGTATTTGCACATTTTGACTACTGTTTCGTGCTTGAGTGCACGTGCAGGGAAGTATTAAAATGAGCACTTATAAAGTTAAAATAAGGACAATTTTCTCTTCATCTTTGTGAAATTTAGTTGTGTTGAGTGATTTATTTGTTTGTTTATTTATTGCACTGTTCTGCCCCATCTTTGTGACTAGCTACCTATTGTGAGGCTTATAAAGTGGAAAAGGACTACTGAGGAAAAAAAATACGACTGCAGTTTTAAAGCAACAGGAGGCAATGGGTCTCTTTTTGCATACTCCCTGCAGTTTGGTATCTCAGGCAAGAACTCCATTTTTAAATGAAATACTTAAATCTCATGAAATACTTGTAGATTTGCTTGAATATTCTAAGTCTGTAATCAAGGACGCTATTGGAAGGTATGATACTGTGTACATTTGTTTACTTTTTCAGTGCTCAGAGCACATACTATTTTGCTTCAGTCAGAACAAAAAAATACATGATGCTAATTTGGCTGTGTCAATGACACTGCTGACAAAAACTGTATCTACTTAAATATGGCTTGAATATTTGCCCCTAATTTGATTAGGAACATTTTAAAAAAAATATTAAGTGGCAGTACTTAAATAATCTAAGTGTTTTATATTTCAGTCCTTTCTTATGCTCTTTTTATGTGATATGCTGTGGGCATACCAGGATAGCTTAGAAGTGTCTTAAACAAATTGATTTTGGTATTTAATGCTTGCAAAATGGAAGAGAAAAATTCTGTTTCTTGAATGAAAGCATTAAGAGTTCTTCCCATTGGCTTTTTGTGTTTGAAGTTTTTTGAACATTTCATGCTTTGAGTTTGTGATTTTAACGTGCCTGAAAAATTATTTCCCCATAAGATATCACAGTGACTAGCATATTGGATTATTTAAAATCCTATTCTCTCTCTCTCGTCTCTCTCTTGTTGTTGTTTTTTTTTTTTTGTTGTTTTTTTTTTTTTTAATNTTTTTTTTTTTTTTAATAGGAAATTGAAGATAGGGACAAATACCTTCCTCTTGTGCTGTATCTTTCTTACTACTCCTGATTACAATATTGTATGTAAAGTCATTAATATGTAACAGGTTGAAATTTTTCTTTTTAGCTCAAATATTGGTGACAGCACTTCATTAATTTGAGATGCACTACTTTTTTTTTTTTATATTCAGGAATGGATCCAGCAGAATAATATTTTATCAATTGTGTTGAGAGATAGTCTTCATCAACCTCAATACGTAGAGAAGTTAGAGAAAATTCTACGCTTTGTCATCAAAGAAAAAGCCCTCACTTTACAGGATCTTGACAACATTTGGGCTGCACAGGTAAAGAATTCAACTGCTTGTCTGCTACTGTGCAGAAGGATCTTGTTATTGTGTATTGAGCAGATGATGACTTGTGCTTCTTATACTTGGTGTTAGACAAAACTAAAGAAAAATTTGAAATCAAGTGGTCGTCTTTTTTGAGGTCCCGAATCTCAGAATTGTCTTCTCAAATGTATTCAATAGAAGAGATCAGCTACAAATGTATGTGAAATCTTAAGGAGCAGTTCAGAACATGATGCAAAGATTATCCTTTTAAAATATTAAGAAACCCTCAACATTGAGCAAAGTCTGGATCATAAAAGAATACATTATGACTTAACATTTTAAAATGCATATAAAAATATGTATTCCTAATCTGAGTTCACCACAGTTGTATAATTTTTTTCCTGGGCAGAGTGCTATTAATAAGGCTTATAACAATGACTGTTCTAGAAATTATTTAACAGCTATTTCTTTCCTTTATGTTGTAATGATAGTGTTGGAAAAACTATAATTTTGGCCATATTGGCTTTTTTATTTAAGTGGTTGGTGAACTGAACTTCCTAGCTGTGAGCTGCATGAGTTTAGCACACATAAAGGGCAGCTGAAGAGACAAACTCACTATTAGTTATTGAGTAGACAGAAAATGAAAAGTCATTTTACGATAGAAAAAAGCATATATCCTTGTTCGTAAGTAATTTGTGGTAAAAGTATAATTTAGTTCTACAAGTGGACCCTGAGGCCAGTCTTACAAGTATGGGAAGGCTAAATCTGGTTTCCAAGATCTAGAAGTTGATTAGTTTTGGCAGGGATAGAGTTAAAAGTTCTTTTCAGTAGTTTATATGGGGCTGTGTAGGTGTAATGCAAAACATTTATCTGTTAAATGCTTTACCTCAACCCATCAGTTTTACTTTTACCCTTCTGATTCTCTCCCTCATCCCACTGTGGGGTAGAGAGTAAGCAAGTAGCTGAGTGGTGCTTAGTTGCCAGCTGGGGTTGTACCACAATAGCAGCTGACAAGAAATTGTGTAGTGTCATATCTTTAGTTGACAGGTGTTCACATTCTTCTTCATGAAACTGTGACAATTTGGCCAAAGTGGACTTTTGCAGATGTCCTCATTTTGAGGCATGGTATTTTCAGGTTACATTTAAAGCACTTGGGATTACAGGTGATGTAGTGGAGAGTTGACTTGACATCACTGGTGTTTGAACTAAGTTCATAACCTCTCAACTTCAGTTTCAGCCTGATAGTAACTGCACAGTC
This sequence comes from Baryphthengus martii, assembly GCA_013396935.1. Classification (NCBI taxonomy): domain Eukaryota; kingdom Metazoa; phylum Chordata; class Aves; order Coraciiformes; family Momotidae; genus Baryphthengus; species Baryphthengus martii. The sequence goes on along the minus strand of VWZK01016717.1, from coordinate 219,065 downwards.
TGAAACTCAAATATAAATGTCTTTTCTGGAGATACTCAAAATCTGCCTGGGTGCAATCCTGTGCTTTAGGCAAACCTGCTTTGGTGGAGGAGGATTGGACAAGCTGATCTCTAGAGGTCCCTTCCAACTGCAGTGATTCTGTGTGAAAGTCCTGGTTATCCCTAAGTCCTGTTTAGGAATTACAGAGCAGTATACACATTACTTGAATTAAGGTCTGTAATCATATTATTAATTTTCAGCTTGTGGTCCTTAGACCTTTCCAGACTGTCTTTGTAAGAAGTCTATGGGAGGAAAAAAGACTTTGAGAAGTTAGTTTGCTGTTAGTAGGCTTGTATTACCTATATTAGAGTCTCACTTTCTATAAGGAAGGAAGAAAAAAAAAAAATCTGAATTTTAGAGGAAAGTCCTCCAAGCAGTTATATTACTCACAGTGCCTGGAAATGGGACATGTGGATAAGCTAGTTTAAACCAAACTTTTTACCCTACCAGAAAAGTGTGAACAAGTGATGCAACCCTTAAAAAATAGGGATCGTCTACCCCAACAGTTGGGGGGAAAAAAAAAGCAAAGCACCCTAGGAATAAATCTCTAATACTCTCAAATGCCAGGCTTACTCTGCTCACTTCTTTTACTCTCAGTTGTAGTTGCCCCAGTGGACTCGCTGTGGTTTTGTCCTATACTTTTTTTCTGCGTGAAAGTTTAATTCAGTAAGTCTTATTCAGGTAGATGGTTTCACTGTGGCTTTGGCCATGGAATTAAAATAGATGAAAAGGTAAGAATATCAAAATCTGGTCACACAAAATGACTTTAACCAATTTCACTGCTCCCTGTGTTTAGCAGTTTTTAGAAGTTCTTATTAAATGACTGCTTCTAAGAGCAGCTGGAGCATGAAATTCAGTAGCGGAGAGTTGACTTACTGTGTAGCTTTATATAACAGGCAGGCTATTTTAGCTTTGGCTCAGTGCAGCAACAGTGTGGTCTTGCTTTCAGGCTAGAGCTGTTGTGTTGCTGCCTGGGTTTAGAGGGTGAGCATGCAGAAATTTACAGTTGACAGTATAGAAGTGCCCTGAGAATCTCAAGATGCAACTAGAATAAAAATAAGTATTTTATGAAAAGTAATAAAATCACGCTGCTTTTGCCTTTAGAAGGCAACATAGGTTTTATTGAAGCGTTTTTGTGTCTTAAAAAGTTAATGCTCACAAAATAGAAGGATATCTGCTTCAAGGAACAATGTTGGAAGTCTCTAAAAGCAAGCGTCAAGTTGCAGACTGTTGAGTTGCAGGGAAAGATCCCAGCAGGACAAGAAATAAAATTGTATAGATTAGTATTAGAGTCTCATTACTTATATCCTGAAGCATATAACGAGAACATTACAGGTGCTTCCCTATTTCCACACAGCAAACTTGACAGTTCACATACCAGGTTCCTTACCTCCTCCTGCTGCCTAGTACTGCTTCCCCTGCCTTTTCTGTTCTTAAGGGCATCCCTATGTCTGTGAAAATTCTCCCAAGACAAGATTGTTAGATGCCTTACTCTTCTTGCCCTGCCCCTGCCAGCAGCTGTGCGTACTTCTTTGCTGTGTTATTTTGAAGATGCTCTCTCTGCCCTGTATGCACTCATTTTTTCTTTCTGTCCAGGAAATAGTCTGGTAAGAGAAAAAAATTACACGATGTTTTGCAAAATCAAATGGAGTAAGTGGTTTAGTGATTCCCCCTCTCATAATCTGCTCCCTAACATGAAAACAAATGTTACTACTTAAATTTTTCTTTTAAAAAAGTGAATTTACGGCACACTAAAAAGAATTTATGGCACAGCATGCAACAAAGCTGTTAGTCTCTTGGTTTTTAAATGAACTACGGATGCAAGCTTTTAGAAGGAAATTAAATTCAAAACGGTTCATGCATGCATTTTTAATACTGTACAAAATTACATCAGAGTTTGAGCTTAGGTCATTTATTTCATATTTTTTTAGGTACTTATTTCACATTTTCTATTCCGTACTTACAGGGAATTTTTCTACAGTGAGTCACCTATTGATATACCTAGTCCAAAACCGTTGTATCCACTAGCACAAAAGGAGGTACTTCAGCCTGAGTAACTATGTGGAAATACTAAAAAATGTTTTACAGCTTAAAACACCTCAATGGTATTCATTGAGGAAGTGGATTTTGAGTCCTTGCTTAAAAAACCCCTCCTAATTAAAATACTGATTTTGTAAGTTAAAGTACACTTTTAAACTTTATTGTCTACTGTCCCAGCATGATTTTGTTAAATATTGTGACACTGCAGTATTTATATTCTAAATAAATATTTCTGTGCACACAGGCACAGAGCATACTAAAATACTTACACATGCAAGGAAAATATAAATATTGTGACTTCTCAGTGAAGGAAGTATTCAGTTTGTCACGCTGCTCCCACAGTATCAGCTTTTCTTTCTGGCCACCTTCAACAGTCTTGTAAAAATGGTGTAGGATTGTCTCGCTGCTTGGCTTAATATGAATTGCTACAGAAGTTGTGGATTCTTTCTGTCTTCTTGACAGGCAGGAAAACATGAAGCCATTGTAAAAAATGTACATGATCTCCTTGCAAAATTAGCTTGGGATTTCTCACCTGAACAGCTTGATCATCTGTTTGATTGTTTTAAGGTAAATATACATGTTTCGACTGTACTCAGGAAATGAGTTGTGAGATTGGATACAGATTTGTGACTTTCAAGGTCCGCTTTCTACTTATTTCAGATACTGTCAGTTTCCTTATGTTAAAAGCTGCCTTGATATCTAGCAACTGTGTGTAAAATACTTGATATTAAAAATCCTAGATTATGCTGTTCTTTAATGAGCATTCATGTTATGATTATTTTTTATTTCCCATCTAAAGCAAAGACTCATGCTAGTTTAATTGACAGTTTTGTTCTGATTTATACACTTTTGAGTAGTGCACATCTCTTGAGGCCTATGGTATTAAAGTGACATTTAGCAGTCCTATGAATACTTGATTTTTTTTCAAATAGAAGAAGTCATTTATCTTAAATATGTTTCTGCTATTGTTCCAAATCATTAAGTGTTGGTGCTTTAGGAAATAATGTTTTTCTCCTAGTGTTAGAATAGGTTTCGACAACTTTACTGGAGATCGCTATTTTAGAGCTTTAAGTAGAGGAGGTTGAGGGCTTCGGTTCCTTGCTCCCCTAACTTCCTCTTTTTCATGTAATAATTTTTCTCTGGTTAATACAGATACAGAATGAAACAGTCGCAGAAATATAATGTTGAATGTTTATAAACATATAATGATTTGATCGGAATCGCACAACAGCTCTTTTCTGAAAGTTTCTTACTGGCTTTTTACGTAATGCTAACATTGACGTTTGTAGCTTCCAGTAGCAGTGCTGACTTGTTTTACTGTTTCACTTGTAGGAGACGATGTACTGTACTAGAAAACGCAAGCCAACTTTGTAGACTCTGTTTTCTGGTTTTAGATAAATGCATCGTAGTCACGTTTTGGCTCGTGTGCAATTTGTGCTCTGATTAATGGTGGCCCTCTAGTTTGGTGAATATGGATCTGATGTTCTGTAATTGGAATACTGAACTACATACCCAGAAGTTCTATGTGTAAGCTGTTGCAAGCTGTGGCTGACCTTGAGAGAAGGATATAAAGTAATGTTATGTTGAAAATTATTCCTAAAAAGCTTAACTTAATACAGAGAGTGTTTGTTTCAGTCAGATCCAGAGGCATAAGTGATATTAAAATTTTACTCATTTAATGATTATAAGTTGTTTAAGAAGTCTTTTGAGTGTAAGCACTTTATATAGTTGCTATTGTTGTATCATTTGTTAACGGTGCAGGTTTTAAAAAAAAAAAAAAGGAGACTGGTTTTAATATCAAATAAAATATTTTCTTAGGCAAGTTGGACAAATGCAAGCAAGAAACAGCGTGAGAAACTACTTGAGTTAATTCGTCGTCTTGCAGAGGATGACAAGGATGGTGTGATGGCACACAAAGTGCTGAACCTTTTATGGAATTTGGCTCATAGTGACGATGTACCGGTTGATATCATGGACCAGGCTCTTAGCGCCCATATTAAAATCTTAGATTACAGCTGTTCGCAGGTGAGTAATCTGGTATGTTCTAGTGTGAAATCAATCACTCACAGTTTCCTTCCATCCCCCATGAAAAATAGAAGGGATTTGGTAATTTAACAAAAGTGTTCCTTATAATAAATTAATATACCAACACCCAGATACTTTTTAAATGTTATGGGACATTTTAAATAACACAGTTCATTTTTGGAGAGAGTGAAAATCAGTTTGTCTTTTTGCGATTGGTGACATACTGTAATGACCACACTGGAGGACTTGGAAAAGAAGAATACCAAAGTAAATAGGGGGAATGGAAAAGCAGCCTCCTTCCTGTCTCTGCATTTTTCTAAACTTCATTATGCTAATTTGTTTGAGTGGGTTGAGTTTGATTTTGCTTTTTTCCCAGTTAAGTTCTTACGTATTTTATATACTATTAGAAAGGAGCTAGCAGAGGAAAGTGAAAACTGTTACACGCTCTCCTTCCCCACCCAAACTTTTGGTGAAGTCTGCCAAAATAATAGTTCATTGTGGTGCAAAATAAATCCATTATCTTTCTTGACAGTCACTGGCAGGTTTTGTTTCTTAGTTGTTAAGAAACAGTGTCTCATTGTTTCTTGGTGTTTTATAGCAGTTTACTCTTGAGTAACAGTAAGTAGACAGAAATGAAAGAAGGGAAAGAGCAAATTATTTAAACACTGATGATGCTCTCTAGCTACAGGTTTTCTTAAATATGTGCTGAATGCTCAAGTGCTTGGAGACGGGGCATTTGTAACACTGATAGCTTTTGCCAACGCGTAGTGCTACTCGGACTATTTTCTTACGCTTGTATGCTTCTGAACTCAGTTGAATCTACTATTTGTGTAGCTTTGTACGTTCTGTTCTATCTTGGAAACAAAGTAAGGGAATGCTAATAGTTTCTGAAAAATACTTGATTTTGATTACAAATACTTGTTCTTCAAGGATCGAGATACACAAAAGATCCAGTGGATAGATCGTTTTATAGAAGAGCTTCGTACGAATGACAAATGGGTCATTCCTGCACTGAAACAAATTAGAGAAATTTGCAGTTTGTTTGGTGAAGCTCCACAAAACTTGAGGTAAGAATGGAATGCAAATAAAATCTTGTCTGTTAAAAGTTGAGTGGATTAGCATGAGACAAATTTTAATTTTTTATTTTTTATTTTTATTTTTTACAAGAGGCCTGGAAAGCTTAGGTACAACCATAACCTCTGTTTGAAGATGCTCTTGAGTTTGTTTTGATGTATAGAAATAGCCTCTAAAAATTCAGACACCTAGGCTCAGTAGGAGAGCATTCACTGTTTCCTCAAACATGCATTCATTAATTTTGTGGAAAACCTGGATTTGTTTTCCTGTTGTCCATGGAATTCCCTGCCTAACAATGGATTAGCTTACAAAATGTAAAAGTATTTTGGTGCACATATATATGTTATGAACAAACATACACACATGCACATACCCACACATCCTTAATCTTTGATGATAAAGTTATATGGGTCATCTAGTTTATATACTTGAAGTGAAAGATGATTTTATTTGTCTGGGAAAAATACTTCACTAATTCTCTATCCTGACTGGAAGAGATTAGAAATGTATTGAGTTTGGTTTGTTGGGGTTTTTTGTGGTTTTATGGAGTTTGTTTTTGTTTGTTGTTGTTTTTTCTTAAAGGAAGGAAAAATGAAAAGCTAGTGTCTATTTGAACTTGTTAAAATACATGTACTTCTTTTCATTATTTTAGATGTCTTTATACTACAGAAGTATCTGAGACTTTGTGCCCCTAACAGTTTCTGTATCCACATCAGAATTTCTACAAACTCCAGAAAAATGTTGTCGGTGTTGCATAATTGCTTTGTTTGAATTCTTGTAAGCAGATAAACTATTCAAATCAATGTTGCTATTACAGTCTGCTTACAAGAAGGATCAAGGCAGCGAAAAGTTGAAGAAAATAAGCCGTCAGTTTACACAGCACTATCTTCTTACTGATACCATTTTAAGGAGCTGTGATAATACTGCATTCCTGGCTTTTGGAGGCTTCTTTATTCACTTAATTTGCAACATATTTCTCAGTTTTCGTGACATTTTAATCCTTTACAATTTCATGTTAGTGATTGTTTGAGATTTTTCTAAGAAGGTCACAAAGTTAGCCGGTTTATTAGCAGATAAGTCTGGTTTCTGCGTCTTGCAGTCCTTAACCTTTTACGTGCTCTAAGATCCTGGCAAATGTAGCTACCTGGTTATTCGTGGTACTTGTTCTAGTTGAATGATTTTTAGCACAATGCCTTAACAAAGAGGTTTTGCTTTAAGTAGTTGTGAAGCAGAGCTTATTCAAGGCACTGGTTATATTTCTGCTCTCAATCTTGGGAGGAACCTAACTTCTTTTGATTGTAAAAATTTAAATTCCTTCTGTGGTACGTGTACATTTAAATGGCTTGAATATTTCAGCTTCCCCCCCCCTTTTTATTATTTTTTTTTTCTGTCAGACCATGTCTTCTATTTCTTGAATTTCAGGAAAGTCTGCATTGCAGTATGTAATAATGCCTCATTTTTATGCAGAATTTGAAAACGCGTATGGCAGGAAAATAAAATTTGAGTTTGTTTCAATCAGGAGACTTCTAAAGACTTCTTCCAGTGGAGAAGCCTTTGTTAGCAAGATACTGTTGGGGGAGTTGTTTTTTTTTAGTCAAGTGGTGTTTTTTTTAGTCAGCCCATGTGACTGAGAAACCTAGTGAGTGAAAACATCATTGTCAAGTAATTGTTGACTTTCCAGTCCTCTAAGTTTTCTGATAACTCTTAATGTTGGTACAGTTTGGAAATTTTAATGCATACATCCAATAGCTGTTCATACCAGCTTATCTTGATTGACTTAAAACTTCAATGTCCCTCTAGGATTTTGATCAAAAATAGATCAACACAGATGTTTGTGACAGTCTACCTAAAAAACGTTTCACAGAGCTTTCTGTGTAACATTAATCCCATAATCTGTATGCCTCTGTTTGGGGTGATTTGGTTGATTGGCACTGGTTCAGAACAACTAGGGCTGCCGATTCTTGGCAGAAAAAAGTATAAATTGTCTTAGGCCACTGGCACTGCAGAGATCGTTTTGAAGAGGAGGATTTAATTGTTGCTAGTTATTCGTGTAGTTGAACAGAGTGTCAAATTGGTTATAAAATCGCTTTGGCAAAATTTAGCTCCCTGACCACAAAGAAATGCTACGTGTTTTGGAAAGTTTAGCTTAACCAGAATTGCAACAGCATGAGAAAACAATTTTTATTTAGATACAAGGATTCTTACAGGTGCAAGGATACATATTAAGGAATAGTCAACCTTTAATGTACGAAAAATTAATGATCTTAATTTTATCTATGTTGGCAGATGAAGGTAGAGGCAGTTACATGTGCAGTATTTATGCTGAGCAAGTCATATGTGCAGATAATTTTTTTTTTTTTAAGTTGTTTGGCATTTTGCTTTTATCACTTTTCCAGTATGTTTGGGTTTTTTTTCTAGCAAACATGCATTCTAACTATGAAATGTCTTTCACTTTTGGTTTTTAGTATTTTCAAAGTACTGTAGCATCCATTTCAAAGTGCAGTTTTTTCTTCTTATACATTGTCTTTTGATATCCATTTAGTAGAAACACAAAGATGAGTTTTATTGTTAACTGAGGGACATGAAAAATTGAAGTTGTTACTGAAGGAATATTTCCCAATGGCAACATCATCACATGGCCTAATCTCAGACGTTTAAGTTCTGTAGTTGCATGCAGAGTTGCTTTAATTTCAGACAGTGTACTAGAAAGTCTTAGCAGCTTTTTTCTGTGCCATAAGGCAATCATCTTGCCTTTGACTCCATCCTAGAAGGTCATCAAGATAACATCTTAAATGTTGCTCACAAATACGACTCACAGCTTAGCTCATAACTCTAATTACTACAATTATTCAACTTCTAGAAGTAGTTACTAGCCAAGGTGAATCTGTATCCAAATTTACTATTTGTGCATGTGGTTGAGAAAGGAGATAAGTAAAAAATGTCTAGCACAGAAGATTTATTTAGTCTTCTGCTGGTAAGGCTTTCTTTTTGCTATACTTTGTAAGCATAATATTATCAGTATATGAATACACACTTCAAAAGCTTGATTCTGCAAACTACCCTGTCCTGCTTGTGCTTGTTCTTGTAGTTGTTTCATTATATGTTTCCCAAATAGTCAGTGTTTTTATTTAACTCTTATCCATTGTAAATGCATCTCTGTCTAGAAATAACACCTTGGGTAGTCACTAAAATAGAGACATCAAGTCTCTTGCTGGTTTAGCTGCTGGTTTATGCTGAACAAGGAGGATTGGTGAAGGTGGAATGGCATGTAATTGTAAAGTTTCTCAGAGTGAAAACAGGGAATGTTCTTTCTGTGTATATGAAGTCCTCCATATATTTTCTTTCTTATGCTTCGATCTGTTTCGTTTTCTCTCAGACCAATCGTAGAATAGCTTGAGTTGGAAGGGACCTTAAACATCATCGAGTTCCAACCCCCCTGCCATGGGCAGGGGCACCTCCCACTAGACCAGGTTGTTCAGAGCCTCGTCTAGCCTGGTCTTAAACATTTCCACGGATGAGGAGTCCACAACTTCTCTGGGCAACCCATTCCAGTGTCTCACCACCCTCATAGTAAAGAGCTTCTTCCCAATGTCTAGTCTAAATCTACCCTGCTCTAGTTTAAAACCATTACCCCTTGTCCTGTCACCACATGCCCTTATAAGAAATCCCTCCCCATCTTTCCTGGAGACCCCCTTCAGATACTGGAAGGCTGCTATAAGGTCTCCCCGCAGCCTTCTCTTCTCCAGGCTGAACAGACACAACTCCCTCAGCCTGTCCTCAATAGGAGAGGTACTACAGCCTTCAGATCATCTTTCTGGCCCTCCTCTGGACCCACTCCAACAAAGCCATGTCATCCTTGTGTTGGGGACTCCAGAGCTGCACACACAACTCCAAATGGGATCTCACAAGCGCAGACGGGCAGAATAGCTTTCCTTGACCTGCTGGGCATGCATCTTTTGATGCAGCCCAGGATACGGTTGGCTTTTTGGGCCGCCAGCACACATTGCTGGCTCATGGTAAGTGCTGCATCAACCAGCACACCCAAGTCCTTCTCCTCAGGGCTGCTCTCAATCCACTCATCATCCAGCCTGTATTTGTGCTTGGGATTGCCCTGACCCAGGTGCAGTGCCTTGCACTTGGCCTTGTTGAACTTGATGAGGTTGGTATGGGCCCACCTCTGCAGCCTGTCAGGGTCCCTCTGGATGGCATCCCTTCCCTGCAGCATGTTGACCGCACCACAACTCGCTGAGGGTGCCCTCGATCCCACTGTCCATGTTACCAACAAAGATGTTAAACAGCACCGATCCCAGTGCCAATCCCTGAGGGACTCCACTCATCAGAGGTTTCCATTGGACATTGAGCCATTGATGGCAACTCTTTGAGAGTGGCCGTGTAGCCAATTCCTTATCCTCCGAGTGGTCCATCCATCAAATCCATATTCTTCCAGTCTGGGTCTTTTATTTTTTTATTTTTTTTAAAATTTTTGTTTTAAACACATTTTGTGTTTTAAGTGGCACTTTCAAGCTGTTTTGGATAGCTCTGGGTATTATGAAAATCTTCTGAAGACCTCTGTGCTTAGCAGGCCAAATTCTGTTGTTTTTAGGTAACAAAATTGTTGGAAAGGTGTTGACGGTTCTGTGTTTTATGCCCAGATTGACAGTGATCTTTGGTCCAGTGAATCAGTTTGTCTGTTGTTACATGTACAGTGCAACCTAGTTATCAGCTGCAAGCTAATAATCGGCTGATCCTGGAATTGGGATTTCTTGCCTTCCCTACTGTTCTCATAAGGTGTGACAATACTGTAGAGTGCTGTAGGTCATGTGGTACGGAGACCCTGTTTCATAGGAAGGATGAGAATTCCCGTTGATAATCCATTCAGCTCATTCTGGGATTTGCTTTTGTAAGTGTTGAAAGAAAGGAGGACAGATCTGAAATCACATCTATATTACCTCAGAGTGGGCTATGGGATCACCTGGGTGGCAATACAGTGAGAAACATCTTCCTTGCCCTGTTTATGTTTGGTTTTTTCCTCTCTTTATCATGGAAGAGCAGTGCAGCTTTGCATTGTTCATGCAGTCAAGATCACTGCTCTGTTCTAAAAAATTGAAGCGTTTTGAGACTTCTGCAGAGGTGATTAGTCTCTAAGGTCTAGAATTTGATACTGTTCTTGGCATGTAGATTTTGGACACAAGCTCTGTATTTTCTCTTGCGGTTTACTTTTGTAATCTAAATATGCCTAGTATTGTTTAAGAGCAGCATTTTTTGTTGGATCTTGATAATAGACTTAATTTATCATCTAATTATTTATTTGACGTACTTTTCTTCAACTTCTCTGTTTTTTCTTAGACTGTATGCTCTGCATAACTGTTCTTTTTAATATCTGTACCAACATTTTTTCAGATAGATATTAGAAAAAAAACCAAATAATGCGGAGTTGTACAGAGTTTTTTTGAAATATTGAAAGAAACAGCGTGATTATTGGCTAGTGTTCTTTATAATTTTGAGACTACGAGCTTTTGTTTTGAAAATCAACCTCGTTTTACTCATTGTTTTAATATTAAATTTAGAAAAGAATATTAGATTGAGGGAGAAATGGTGGTTATGCATATTATACAGCATAACTGTAGTTACTCTGCAGTTGAGGGTCTCTGTAACTGTATAATCTTCATAAATTAACTGCTTTTAATAACTGATGAGAACGGTTGATGTGTCAGAAGAAAAAAAGAAAAATACTATCAGAGTCTTAATATGTTTTCTATTAGAGATCTTCTAGGAAAATTTGGAACCTGTATCAAAGATGAGTTCCTTAAAATGATTTTTGAACTGTTAGGTGCATGACTCCTTGGCTTTTCTCGTAACGCTTGTGTTTTAATTTCAGTCAAACTCAGCGAAGTCCCCATGTGTTTTACCGACATGACTTAATCAATCAACTTCAGCACAATCACGCCCTAGTTACATTGGTTGCAGAAAATCTCTCTGCCTATATGGAAAGCATGAGACAGTATGCTAAAGGTAAGTTTTAAAATAAAAATTGCCTCGTAAGTGTATGAAAGCTCCATTAGAAAATTGGAGTTAAAAGCAAATTCTCATAAGGAATTAACTATTAAGTGCATTTATTTTTTAGCGTCCATGAAGGTTGATAGCCTTTGTGGAGTCTGATATAGACATTTTGTTTCATAATTGAAAGTGTGGTGTCCTTTACAGGAGAATATGGGGAAGTGGCAGCTCTTGTTTATCTCTGGATTGATAAACATCATCTTGCCCTACTTAGGCTTAGGGTGGTTATTTTTGTGGAAAGTCGTAATAATAATCTTGGATTTTGTTCCACTTCTACTTTTGAATTTTTATAGACTCCTTTGAGAATTTTTTTTCAGTCACCTTTATTTGAAGACAATATTTGGAAATTGTCACGGAGAAGGACTTTAAACCACAAAGATACCATTTCTTTCTACTGTGCAACTCCCAGTTCTGTTTAGTTCTTTTTTGCTGCATTTATTATCAGCCACACTTTGGCAGCACATCATGTTATCTTTTATGTATTTCAGGCTGAATCCAACCCTTTACTGGTGAATTTGCACTCTTATTCTGGATTAGCTTTCTAGCTACCGAGATAGAAATAGGAAAGTGAAGGAGAATCCTTGTTGCACTGGACCACATTACTTTTTATATTGAATTAAGCCAACAGAATTGAGAGATTATTTACATGCCTTGCCCTGGCCACCATCTACTTTACTAACTAGGACCAGAGACTATTGTACCCTGGAATCCTAACATCCTACCACTCTTACAGTAACATTTCAAATATGACAGTATATTATGTAGGATATTTGCACATTGTAAAGCATATGTGTGTCTTCCAATGCTGTTTACCTAGACATTTATAATTTACCTAGACACCTTTAATTTTGTAATTCATTGAATTTAGGAGTACTTGATAAAAGATATCCAAAATATATCCTTGAAGACTTGTTTAAATAGTGGTGCTGTAGGAAGATGACAGTTTCAGCCAGGTATGGGTCAATGAGAATGACATTTAAGCTAAATCTGCATACTGCAGCTGTATTTCTCCATTCAGGAATATATGAGCGGGGTCATCCTCATTTAAGTTCCATAATGAACGATAGTATTGCACTCATTAATGTTAAAATAACACAGAATGCTTTATTCTCAAGTTAGACTGTCTTAGACTTAGCCTTCTCCAGGGAGATGGAATAGAACAAGTATTATTTTATGTAACTTCTGTAAGCTGTTAGAAGGCTCTTTAACTTTTCTAACGGGATGCAAAAAAATGCAATTTCATTTATAACAAACTTTCCATCTTAACTATATGGATAGCTTAGAATCTATGATTCTGTGATTTTTCTCTTTCTTTTAGACTTTGGCCAGCTGTGAAATCATGGGTCTGGCCTTAGGGTTAGGAAGGAAATACAATCAGCAACTATATTCTAATGCAATGTTATCTTTGTCCAAAAGTAACTTACACATGCTTTTAATGTGTGAACTGTTATTCATTGATTTAAATTATTTTTGAATACTGGAGCCAAAAGGTAATTTTTTACAATATTGTTTACCTATCAAATTCTTGATGACTTTGGCAGAAAAATTAGGTTGATGTCGTGCATGAATTTTTTCTTGTGCCAAAAAACATGTCCCGTTGCCCTGCCTCTCCCTAACTCAAATGACGCTGTAAAGCAGTAATACAAACATCTTCAGCACAATAGGAATTAGTGTGCGAAGAACTTAAATAGAATCTAATTACAAAGCAATTAAATTGTGCTTTCTTGAGATGCAGCTGCTACAGAAGTTCTACTTATTTGCATCGGAGAACAAAACCAGACAAACAATAGTGTCACCTTTTATATTAGTTACTTTATTACATGATTAGGGGCAGCCATAAAGTATTTCCTAATGTTCCAGATATTGTATTAACACTGTAATACACAGTTCTTGTGCATCTTCTCGTTCGGTTTCGGTTTTACATACTAAACAAAGCAGAACTTGGAGAACACAGAAACAACAGATCAGTTGCCCACAGATCTTTTTGGAAGTTAATGCCACAATTAATGTATAATTTGTGATTTATTTATTTTTTTTATTAAGTTTGAATTTGCTATATTTTTACTTTCCTTGAAGGTTTTCATTGCTGGTTTCTGTGATAGAGTCAGTGTTCCTGTTCCCCTGTTACTCACTAATAAATACTATTTTCTATCATACTCAGTTTATGTGCTTGACTTTTTAAGGTTAAGGAAAAGCCTAATTTATGTTTCAGGATTTTTTTTTTTTTTTCCATGATCTATGACTTTCTCTTCTACTGAACTCACCCTTTCCTCCAGCTCTGCAAAGTACTTTGTGAGATGGAACAACTGCTATTGCATTGTGTAGTCCTGAAGGAGGAGGCAACAGTTTCATCTTTTTGACCTTAGTAAAGATCTTTTGAACGTTTTCGGGGATTGCTAGCTAGTTCTCCTTTATCTTCTATTTTTCTGAAATAATAAAAAAATCCAAAGTGTTAATGAAATGTAATTATTTGTAAAAATTGTGCCGTATGATCATCTGTACGTGTTTTATCACTAATTACACTTAAACTTTCAACGAGTCATTTTTTTATCTATAATTTCTCTGTTCGTTTTTCTGCTCCTGTATGTAGGAAGAATTTTTAAGGTCACTCTTGGTCTTGCTGTGGAATGCACAGTGTAGAGAACACATTGGGAAAATGTAGAGTGACGTTGAGATGGAGAATATTTAGAGAGACTCAAGTTTTTTGGTAGTTTTTCAAAGCTCTGAAGTACATGCATTCTTTTTGCCTTTGGGCAACTGACTGGCCTTTAATACTTGTATTCTTCTATCATTGCCACTATTGCCACTTGGGTCTGTGAATTAATCTCTCTCCAGGAAAAATAAAAACAAAACAGATAGTTTCCATAGTTAAAACAAACAAACAAAACGCCTTTCCTACAACAAGATCGATCAAACAAAAAAAAATCAAGCACTCAAAACACTCAACGCTTGAAGTAATTTGTTTTAATTTCTCTGAAATATGCTTAGCTACTGTAATTGTTTCTTCTGCTAGATGCACAGCATATATTTCAGGTTTTCAACTTATAATACTTGGGAAAAAAAATTGTTCTGTTACTTGTTGTATTCTTAATTCAGAATTTTTTTTTCACATTTCTTCTTTTGATAATTGTCCATTTATGCTTGCTTCATTAGGATTATAATTTAAATTTTTGAAGGATTTCTGGCAGACACAGTATCTCCTGTTTTGTAGACATTACTTTACTAGTCTTTTGTTTTCCGTTTTATTTGATTCTTAAGCTAATAACGCCTTTTACACCTGTATATGCAGACTAATCTTTATGACGATTATTTTTCTCCTAATTTTGAAACACTGATAATGCTGTTAGACTTGTTTGGTTTGGTGTTTGTATTTTTTTCCCATCCTTTATGTAGTCATTTTCAGTTCAGAAGAGAAATTTTACTGTAAGTGTAGATGTTGTCAGGGTACAGTCTCCCACAGCTGGGTCATCTTAGTTATTTGCAAAGGTATACATATTGCATTTAAGAAATACAGCATTAATTACCTTATAATGCAACTGTCATTTCATCATGACACATGTTCATCATATTAGTAGTACAGATCAAGCTAGTGACAATACAAATCTAGATTGTGTCTATTTAAAAGACAAAAGCAAAAATGCCCAACCAACAAACACCAAACAAAAACCAAGTTATTGTGGAGCAAACAACTGTTTGTTAAACAAAATATTATGCTGAGATTGCAGGTAGAAGTTTGACTTCCTGTCTTTCAAATTACTCATTACAGGCATTTGGTTTTTGTACTTGGGAAACTTGCAGTAAATAAAGTTCTATACTTTACTTCTCTGAGTAATGTAATGTAATGTACGTAGCTACTTACAAAGATTTTGAAGAACTGTAGTCATGATTTCCTCTGGAGAGGAAAAACCCTAGAAATGGAAGACTGAAATTTTGGTACACTTCTGTGTTAAGTGTCTGCTTACTTAAAACTGGGGACTGAAATAAAGAAAAAATTATTTGCATAAGTAGAATGCAAGTTCTTAATTGTTACGTAATACTTTTATCATACTGAATGTTGAGCATATGTGTCTGTGCATAACTGTTTGTTGATACGATGATAGACCTCAGTAGTGTTTGTATATAACCCATTTTAATTTAGGATGAAATACTAACTGGTAGTAGGCTGCTGAAAATCATTTTCATATACCTTACTGAAAATTTACTGAGTTCTGAGTATTTTTAATTTTATTTAGACTAACATGTCTTCAAGCGTGTCCTGTCTTTTAGAGTCACTGTATCTTTTCTGAATACATTGTCTAATAAAATTTTTATATATGCAGAGCATGGTGAATACGATCCTCAAACAGTAAGACCGGGAAGCAGATATAGTCATGTGCAGGAAGTGCAGGAGCGACTTAACTTCTTGCGGTTAGTTTTAACTTGAATATTTGTTTAAGTTATGTAAGAATACTTGTTTATCTTTAAGTTGCTCTCTTCTCTTCTTTGAAAACTCAGATGCAAAAATACACTGAATGGTTTGGTTTTGTTTCCCCAGAGGGCTTCCATGGTTGTATTGGAATATTCAAATAAAGTTTATTATGCAAGGCTCTGATTCTGCACTAAGATTTGAATGGACTTTTTTTGTCTGTGTGAAGAACCCTACTGTCTGGCATACAATGTGCATGTGGATACAGTTGTATACATAGTGGGGTAGCTTAGCTGAAAATTTAAATTATTCCCTACAGGGGTATGTTCGTGTGTCCTTATTTATTGTACAGCACCAGATTTAAATCCATGATCATAAACTGGCATAGACTTTTGTCAGACACTGACACTGGGTTGTTGGCAACTGAGCCTTAGAAAGAGGCTGGAAGTAAAAAATTATTTGGATGACTTTTGGCCAGCTGCTGTTTGAGTAAAATAAGAAAACAAAGGATTTCTGCTCATCACAGAGCTGTAGTATGTTGATGCTTTTTAGGCAGTGTCTTCCTCAGCTTTTTCTTACTTGGTTTTAACCCTTTTTTTTTTTTTTTTTTAGAAAAAANACCCTTTTTTTTTTTTTTTTTAGAGAAGTAAAAACACATAAACTGCCAGACTATCGAGTTCTTAAGCTTTGTTTACTTCTACTTTTTTAAAATTTTACCAAGACTTTTTATGAATTCAGCTGTAATTGTAAACAGCCATTTAATGAAATTATGCAATAGCATATGGATAGAAGGCCTAATTTATCACTCTTGCGCATTACAAATTGTAACTACATTAAATTTAAGTTCACTGGTTGTTAATGTGAAGAGATTTATGAAATCCCATGGCTATCAAAAAGGAGTGCCATACTTAGTCCTTAATTTGTTCTACGTAAAAAAGATTTTGAATCAGAAAAATAATGCTGAAGAACTTTATCATTTGTTCTTCCTGAAACATTCTTAGTGTTAGCTCTCGGAATTAAAGCTCTTAATAATTCCTTAATAATAATTTAACACAAATGAAAACAATATTTAAATAAAAGAAAAAATCTCCCGTTCACTGACTTCTGCTTCTGGCTCTATTCCATGGAACTGATAACTTTATTTTGTGACTCTGCTAAAAATGAGTGCTAAAACATAATGAATGATTGCAGGAGTAATTTAATCTCTTAAATTCTGACCTGAGTTTTAAACTTAAGTAATTTATGTTAGGAGATGTGCATTTGTTTGTATATAATATGTAAGCATGCTTGATAATTTGTATAAAACATTTTTTGCCAAATTTTGTTCTGACTATAAGGTCTTGATCCATTCAGACTTGCTAAGAAATTACAGGGCTAATTATGAGTGGACTGATAAACGGTGTAAATAAAGTTTATGTGTACTTAATGATATATACATGTGTAATATGCATATTCACCTTTATGCTTGTACTTGTTACTAAATTGTGATTCTGGATGTCTGTTAGACAGTGCTGTTAATTGTCTCTTTGTTTTGCTCAAGATTTTTATTGAAGGATGGTCAGCTGTGGCTCTGTGCCCCTCAGGCGAAGCAAATATGGAAGTGTTTAGCTGAAAATGCGGTTTATCTTTGTGATCGCGAAGCCTGTTTTAAATGGTATTCCAAACTAATGGGGGATGAACCAGACTTAGACCCTGACATTAATAAGGACTTCTTTGAAAATAATGTGCTTCAGCTGGATCCTTCCCTATTAACAGAAAATGGAATGAAATGTTTTGAACGTTTCTTCAAAGCTGTGAACTGTCGAGAAGGAAAGCTAGTAGCAAAGAGACGAGCCTATATGATGGATGATCTGGAATTAATAGGATTAGACTACCTTTGGAGGGTGAGTTAATTGGAGGAAGCATCTGAAAGGTTAACTACTAAGTCTTTCTCCAGATCCTTTTTATGTTTAGGAATGTGTGGTTTATTAGTTACAGACTGAAATTACAAAAAGCTGCTTTTTGACACTGAATGCATGGATCTCGACTGCCCTTCTTCCTAGCAAGTATGCAAGCTGGTAACTTTGCAAACTGATGTTTAATGGAAAGTTATTTGAAGCATCGAGTATATTTGTGTATGCACATGAGGTAAAAAATTTGCCTGTGCTGTTGAAGAAGTAAGGATCATTCTAGGTGAATTATCTGTAGGTTTCTCTCTCGCATGCACATTAGAATTAAACTTTGTTTTGTGCACCTTTATAAACTAGTTCATATCATCTTTTCTAGTATGGTAAACTGGAGTCATTCCAGATTAGACCAAGTGATGACTGGTCTGATTCTTTCTCTTATATCCATAACTTTTTGCCTAAGCATGATTGTAGTTTTTCAGTAGGAAGACTGTCGTTTTTTGAAACTTACCAAATTTATTGGTGAAAAACGTCAGTATCTAATTCGATACTTAATTCTTTCAGAGTATTTCTAGTTTTCAAGAGCTGCATTAGAACCCACAGTAGTGCACTGTGTGCAGCATGATTATCGTGGCTGTGTTGTGTAAAATGTGCCGTGTATAAAGCAGGAATCTTGAGCAGTTTTGGTTGTGTCTTGTTGAAGGGTTAGATATTTTAATCACGGTGATAATAGTTAAAACCAGAGTAGATCACAATTTTTGTGCAAATAAGTTTTCACACAGTGTCTGTGTGCAAAGTGCCCACAGAACGTTAGTATGTTTTAGTTGTGGGAATCAACTTACTTGAATTTGCCTTGCCATTTGGCAGCATGCAAGAACTTTTTTGAAACTTCAGCCTGAGTATCCTGCAGGGATTGTCTGTAAGGGCTGCTTTCAGACCTGGTGGCACATAATCAAAATTTACGTTATCAGGTTAGAAACAGAACTCATTTGCCTGTCCCCCTTCCACCCACTCACAGGCATTTAAATACTTTAAAATTCTGTTTTTAAACATTCGATGATGTAGATCGTTCAAGCATCTGAAAAAATATTTCTCTCGTTCTCTGAAACTAGTGAAAATGGAAGTGTAATGTGAAGATGAATATATAAAACTTTTATTCTGTTTATAAAGCACTGGCTTTTTTTCTAGCTCTGAACTCCTTTAAGCTAGTTAATTCTGAATTTTGATTCTTACATAATTAACTTTAGTGTAAGTTGTATTGATTGTATTCTGTAACTAAGCATTTTAGTCACTTTCACCTCATAAAATAATTATACATACTGTTGTATGAAGATACTTAGGGAGTCTTTTTATTTTAAATTTTTATACCAGAAAGTTTTAAGATGTTATAATGCCCTTTTTCTTTTTTATTATGCCAGGTTGTGATTCAGGGAAATGATGACATCGCAAACAGAGCAATAGATCTTCTTAAAGAGATCTATACAAATCTTGGCCCAAGGTTACAAGTTAATCAGGTAAAAAAAAAAACAATAAAAAACAAAACAAAAACACCCGCAAAAAAATAACAAGAAAACTGGTATATAATATGATAGAAAAACAATGATAAAATTCAATTTGGTGATATTTTTATATTTGAAAACAGAGAATGATTTTCATGTTTTTGAAAGTATAGTCCTGAGTCCAGCCATCAGGTTGTGGTCAGTTGCAGAGTTAGAGGTTTTTTCTGATATGTGCAGACTGAACTGTGATAAATTTTTCATATTAAATTGATCTGTTGTATTTACTCTTTCTAATTAGAAAACGGTTCGTATCATAAATTTAGGTAAGCCTCTTGTTGAACTTTCAGTTGCGGTACTTGTTTGTACTAGTGCGTTCACTGGATGTGTCTGCTAATCTAATCTTTTTTTGTATCGTGTGCCTTACAAGGGGTCACAGAGTTTCTATATAATGGTCAAAGTGGGCTCTAGCAAATCAGGTATTATCTCCCTACATTAATATTGGCTGGGAGCTGCATTTCAGGAGACAGAGAGAAGAGATTATGAGTTTCTGAAAGGTCAGAGGAAATGAACTGTTGGGATTGTCCTCCAGACAATCTCCACATGGTAGCTTGCCAGTTGTAGTTCTTAAAACTCTAGTTTTCATAGCTGTCCTCAGAAACATTTAAAGTCTTCAGAGCAGTCAGTCTGCTAGGTACAGCACAGCTGCTCTAGGTGGTCCGTTTACAGCCATTCAAGCTGTACCTTAACTGTAGTGGCAGATGGGCTGTATGCTTCTTTCTTACTATAGGTCTGGTCTTACTAAGCATTCATAGATCTGTCCATCTGCACATGGTTAAATTTGACACTTCTAGGAAGTGTTGAATTTACTTAACATGCACACAAGTATTTTGTTTCAGTGTGGTGGTTGCTCTTCTGCTCCTGAGCTGCCTCTAAGAAAAGTGGTTACTGAACTGTGGCTTACTGCCATAGCTATGACTGTTAATGTTTCTGTTGCAGGCTGCTACCTGGAGACACTGTAAACTTTTTACAATGATTTTATGGTTTATACATCATTCTGGGTCAGGAGCAAGGAGATGTTTGGTATCAGGCAGAAGGAAGAGATTTGCTGCAGCTGCTGCCATACTGAGCGTAGCTCAAAATCCATTTCGGAGTTCATGCAGGAAAAGAGCATGTGTGGAACTTGATTATGTGACTGGGAGAAGGGATAGTTGTTCTGATGGTCTGTGAATGTTCTGTGTTCACTCTTAGTTAAATTAACCTGTACTAGGTTGTCAGCTAGACATTCGTTAACATAATCTGAGGAAACGAGTGAGACAAAGTCCGACTTCGTGCTCTCTGTGCAGCCTTTCACTTTTGATTTTAGTTCAAGTTTGCACTATACAGTTACAGCTACTGATGACATGCAAGATCTTTGAAGTGCACACTAGAATAAAAAAAACCCGCACATTGATAAATAGCTCTAATTCGAAGTGGAATAAAACAGCCTTATAGAATAACTGACATAGTGGCTTTTTGGTTTTTTTCTTTACTTCTGTTTGATTATCCTGATAAAAAGATGGGTTTTAATCTTGTATTTTGGTGTAATTGCACCATTTTTTTTAATGTAATTAGGTAGTGATTCATGAAGACTTCATTCAGTCCTGTTTTGATCGTCTGAAAGCCTCCTATGATACTTTATGTGTGTTGGATGGAGATAAAGACAGTATCAATTGTGCAAGACAAGAAGCAATACGAATGGTGAGAGTGTTGACTGTTTTAAGAGAATATATAAATGAATGTGACAGCGATTACCATGAAGAGAGAACTATTCTACCTATGTCAAGGTATGTGTAAAAACAGACTATTGTGTAAAATATTACTAATGTCTTTGTGATTTTTATATTGTAAAAGGGTTTCTATTCAGGGAACGTACTTCTAGAGTTTCAAAATTTTATTTTCTTTGCTAGTACGTGAAACTGATCTGTAGTAAAAGAAATAAATTGAAAGATCACACAAATACAGACATATATGAGAAGGAGAGCAGATCTGAGAATAAATTTATTTCTGATGTTTTGTTCTATAACTAGCACAATGTACCTTCTGGCTAGATTGTTTTGGATGTATTTCTTTTTTTCAGATTATTTGAAAGCATTTCCATTCTTTAAGTTCGCTTGGGCAAAGCTTCTTTGTTTCTCCTTGTCCTGTCATACAAAAACCTGTCATACAAGTTGTTAACATGTATCTTCACCTTCCAGAGTTGTTTACAGTTCTACTAATCTTACTTGGCAATTTTAAATTTAGGATTATGTTTTAAGTGAAATATTTTGTGTAAATTTCATATAAAAAGGGAGGAAGGCAACAGCACTTTGAAGTATTTTTCTTTTCTGGATACCTTCACTCTTCTTATATTTGTCTTTGAGTAAAAACTTATCTTAAATCCTAGCTACTCCTTTTTCAGCTCTCTTTAGTACAAAGTAAAAAGAAACACTTAAATCCAGTGTTGCATAGATGTTTTCACAAAAATAATACTTTATTTCCTGAGAAAGGACAGCAGAACAGAAACCTGTTCAAATGTTCCAGTGTTAGTAGCTGCTTTCTGTCAGACAAAAGTCTCAACAATACGTGAGGAATACACTGAGATTGCTATTATGATGCCACTGTCATACTTTTAGACATGGTGGAAGTTTGCTGTCCCCTTATTTTAAATGCCCTTTTTGTCAAGAAAATTAAGAGGTTACTGTTTCTTTATGATGTGTCAATAATTTGCAGTACACCTCAGCATTTTAATCATACACACTGATTGATTAGTCCTAACTAAGTTCTCTTGTTGATTGCGGGTACCTCTTTTTTTTATATGGGCTGCTTGTTTGATTAGACTAAGTTTTTCACAGATCTTGTTGGCAAGGAACTTTCGTGAGGAATTTTTGCCTTCTTTGTTGCATGGGATTAGGTTGTTGGGTTTATCTGGGCACATCTTTCCTAATGAGTTCCCTGCCATTGTGAAAAGTGTGATCACTGCTCATGTGAAAACATTTCTTCTTTTTTTGACCTCTTTAAATTTTTTAAAAACATTGTTTTTTACAATTGGAATTCCAATATAAAACTTCTAACAGCTTTTGACAGAAGGCATTAAGACTTGGTGACCTGATGGCTTTTTCTGATCTCGGTGTATTTAAAACTGAGTTGTTTTACTGAAAGAGCAAAACATAGTTGCCAGTCCGATTGAGCTTTATTTGCACATATTGATTAAGAAATTGCAATTTAGAGAGAAGATCTGAAATGTTGTAAGAGACTTTTAAAAATTATATCAATGTTACTAACCTAACTGGAAAGTTCACCATATGTTTAATGCACTTGTGTGGAATGTGACTTCTTGAAAGTTTCTGTCTGTGTTATGTTTACATAATTGCTGAGGCTTTCACAGGATCATGGTATGTAAAGATTTGATGTTTAAATACCTGCCACACAAAATAAAACAGGAAAAAAAATATATTTCATGAGGGCAGAAATAACTTTTATCTGATTTGTTCGTTTTTCAGAGCTTTCCGTGGTAAACATATCACACTGGTAGTTCGTTTTCCAAACCAAGGCCGACAGGTGGAAGACTTGGATATTTGGTCTCATACAAATGACACAATTGGCCAAGTTCGACGTTGTATTCTCAATCGTATTAAAGCCAATAGTGCACACACAAAAGTGGAACTGTTCATTGGTGGTGAGCTGGTGGACCCTGCAGATGATAGAAAATTAATTGGGCAGTTGAATCTCAAAGATAAGACGGTAAGTGTGGCGGGTCGATTATTTATGTCAGCGCAGATGTCACTTCCCTTTTGTGTATAAGGGAAAAATACCATGCATGAGATCACTTGTTTTTGTGAAATAGTTCCACTCCTGTATTATGCCATGAACTTCATAACATTTAATAAAGAATCTTCATTTTTGCATCGTATTAAAACTATGATTGTGTTTTTCAGCTAATTACAGCGAAGCTTACACAGATAAATTCTAATATGCCCTCAAGTCCAGATAGTTCTTCTGACTCTTCAACTGGTTCTCCGGGCAACCATGGCAATCATTACAGTGATGGGCCAAATCCAGAAGTTGAAAGCTGTTTGCCTGGAGTGGTAAGCATGTTCTGAAATGCACAGTTTGAAAAATAGTGTTTCCCTGTATTTTAACTGTTGATTTTTATGGGGATTTTTGTTTGCTTATTTTAAGATCATGTCACTGCATCCTCGATACATCTCCTTTCTTTGGCAAGTTGCAGATTTGGGCAGTAGCCTAAATATGCCACCTCTTAGAGATGGAGCACGTGTTCTTATGAAGCTCATGCCACCAGGTAAAATTTAATTTTGTCCTGTTTTATCTTGTAATATCCTGTATAACAATTTCTCACCTGTTATATGAAAATGAAGAAAAGGGAATGTTTTGCACCTTCTGGTAACTTAATGACATTTATGCATGACTGTTAAACTAATTAGGATTGTAAATGTATTTCCCAAGTACTTATATCCTGTCTGTCATACAAAGTTGCATGGCTTGCAGTTGATGCTGAGGTTCAGTGCCACAGTGCAGTTCAGTGAAGTATAAAGGTGGAGGAGCGTTATATTTTGAAGTGATTTTGTAGCGTTGCTTTAGGAGGATCTTTTTTGTACTGACAGAAATAATCGTTGCAGAACACTTCATAGTCTGATCTTACCTGTCAGTTCCCCTGCTAGTAACTTTTCTGATACACTTTAAAATTTTTCAGATTTATAATTGTAAATACTATTGGCTTGTTCTGGAGTAGTTTTGTTACAAAATGTTTATAAGTTGTGTTTTTATTTCAGATAACACTACAGTTGAGAAGCTAAGAGCTATTTGTTTAGATCATGCAAAGCTTGGGGAAAGCAGCCTTAGTCCATCCCTCGATTCTCTGTTCTTTGGTCCGTCTGCCTCACAAGTGCTGTATCTAACTGAGGTTTGTGCCTGTTCTTCAAAAATCTTTCTCTCTCTCTTTGGCAATCCTTTCTGTAATATTGTGGAAGGCTAAGATCAAATTCTCATTTGAAATTAACAATTCAAAATACTTAGCAGTTTACTGGGTGAAACTGATGTTTGGCCACTGCCATCAAAGCAGTGCTTAAGTAGTATTCCAGCATAGTCTTGTGTCCAGGCTAGAGCATTTCTGTTAGTTAACTCTGTATTTTGTGTTACAGGTAGTTTATGCCTTGTTAATGCCTGCCAGTGCACCGCTGGGAGAAGATGCCAGTGACTTCCAGTACAACTTCTTAAAAAGTGGTGGTTTGCCTCTTGTATTGAGCATGCTGACTAGAAATAACTTCCTGCCAAATGCAGATATGGAAACTCGGAGGGGTGCCTACCTTAACGCTCTAAAAATAGCCAAATTATTGCTAACAGCAATTGGATATGGCCATGTTCGAGCTGTGGCAGAAGCTTGTCAGCCAGTCGTGGAAGGCACAAGTACAATTTCACCGGTAATGTGAATCTTCCTTGCTGCAAATAGCAATGTACTCTGTTTTTCCTATTGTCTTCAGCAACATCTACCTACTCTTCATTGACAATCTCTTTGAGTGGGTTGCATGTCAAGAACTCATCATTTCAGATAATGTCTGATGATTCTAAAAAAGAAATCAATTTACTAAAGAAATCCTGTTTGACTGTAGCAACATTAGATGTGAGATTCATTTGCTCTATATGTGATTTTCAGTGGTTTGCATGATTGTCAGCACAGGTAACTTCCATTTTCAAGTACATTTGCCTCATAAATGCAAACTCTAATTCTTTTGAGCTGTTGAGTCTGTTGAAGGATATGCCTCTAAAATTATTCTATGTACTGTTTCTAATTAGAGCATAAAACAACAAAACTGACGTAGAGTCATGCCAGCCCTTTTTTCTATGGAAAAATATAAGTCCTTGGCTTGCTAGATTCCTAATTCTAGGAAGTTGCTTGTAGAAGATTGTTGCAGAGAAAAGCTAGGAACATTGCAGAGTAAAGTCAGTATTTAAAAAGTGTCTTGCCCTAAGATTTCTCAAAGCTCAGAAGGGTAATTGTAACACAGGTGTTCTGAATTGTGATCTCACATACCTGTAGTAGTAGATTTTATGCAAGTTTAATATGGCTAGTTAGTTTTTCTTTTGGGCAAATATGGTGTGGGTCACGATTTTTGTTTCTGCCCTTTTACAGTGGGTGTACGGCATAGAACCCAAAAATTAAAATTTGTTGATGTCCTCCTTGGACGCTTGCTTCAACATATTCTGGCTATTCATTCTTCTTTTCTTTTGTGAGGTTCCGTCCCAAATAGTTGTTTGAGCTATCAGTCTAAACTCAAAAATACATAGTAGGCTACCCTTCAGAGCATCTTCTGCCAGAATATTTAGTAAGATCCATCTATGAAGCAGAGAAGTACATTCCCATTATGTCTGAAAAAATATGTATCTGTTCTGGTTAGCTGCATCTGTTGGAAGATAATTCAGTCATTCTTTTTCAAGGAAATCAAAGATGATTACAAAGAGAAGATCCTTTTTCATGTCTCATGTTAGAATATAATAGAAACATCTTAAAGCAAATATGTTTGCCACCCTATCCTTCATCTGTTTAGAATGATGAGATTTTACTGCCCTGTTTTCTTAGGGTGACTAGCCAAAAGGCAGTTTGGAACACAGATAATATCAGTTCAGTCGTGAAGTGCTGTTTGAAACAGACTTTTTATGAAGGCCTGTGGAGATAGGACAAGGGGCAATGGTTTTAAACTAGAGCAGAGTAGGTTTAGGTTAGACATTAGGAAGAAGTTCTTTACTATGAGGGTGGTGAGACACTGGAGCTTTGGAAACACTGAAACACTAGAAAGTTGTGGACGCCTCATCCCTGGAAGTATTTAAGACCAAGCTGGATGGAGCTCTGAGCAACCTGGTCTAGTGGAGCTGACCCTGCCCATGGCAGAGAGTTTGGAACTAGATGATCCTTAAGGTCCCTTCTAACGCAAGCTATTGTATGATTCTGTGATTTATGCTAACCATTGAGGAGGTAGTAACATTTGTCCATGACTGCTGACACTCTCTGCTTAGTGTCGCAAACCTCTAACTTCAATTGATTTGGTGGAACAAACAGTGTTATTCTTGCTGTCATTGTCATCCTGTTTGAAGGACTTTGGTCTTGATATTTTTTATTGCTGCAGCACCAGTAAGAGCTTATGTTTTGGGATGGAGGTGAGATTTGTAAAGATCTTCCGTCTATCTTACCTAAAGCATAAGTACTATAGCCTAACTTTCTGTCTTGGCATTCCACCAGTACTTAAGAGAATGTAGTAACCGATATTATGTGTCTACAGTCTTCAATTTACTGTTTCTGCTGCTGACACTAGAACCTTTTAATATTTTTTTTTTTTCCTTGTTTTCATAGAAAATCAATGATGTTGTTAAACATAGTGTTGTGGTACATAGATTCTGATTTGCCGCCATATATATTGTGTTTGATCATTTACAGCCTGCTACTGGTAGCCAGTTGACTGTGTAAGCTCTACTAGTCTTCACTGGGAGTTTTGTAAATTTGTATACCCTGAATCCAGTGTCTTAATGAAGGTGACAAAGCAAAGGGATAAGACCAGTGCTAGGTGTTACAGAACAACTTCACAATGTGACTTTTGAACAGCATTTGAGATAGATATTTTTGACTAAGTAGTGCTAGAAAAGGGAAAAAAACCCCTCTTTTGTACTAAAAGTTTTAACTTGTAACCGCCGCAAGCAGTCTTTGCAAGCAGGTTTGTCTATGAGAAGAAAGCACCCATTCAGATTTGAGCTGTCAGAACTGTGATGCTCTGTCAGCCCAAGGAGAAGGAACTCTATGCTCAGACTAATATAGAAAAGATAAAAACTTGTCTTGCTGCTGTTTCTGTTGTGAAAGTACGACAAAGAGCAGGTGGGATAGTTCAGAACAGGATGTTTAAAATGTACATAATCATAATGAACACTGCAGCTGTGTTCTGTCTGGACATCATTAGCTACTCTAGAGGGAGATCTGTTGTTTCAGCAAACCTCTTTCCTACATCAACAGAAAGGGTAGGAGACGTTGTAATTTTAAACGTTCTGTTAAATTTAAATAATCTGACCAATAAACCCTCAAACCTAAGTGGTTTTGAGCAAGTGCCTCTCCTCTTAACTACTTGTACCGTGTGATCATACACTGTAGCATACAGTGTCTTCAGATGTGATGGAATTTATTTTTGAAAATGGGAGGGCTTGTTTTTCTTGGTGTTTACAGTTTCTGGAAGCAGTTTTCCTTCCAAGATCTTACCTATTTCTACCAAACCTTTAGATTTTCATATCTTTTTGCTTTCTTTTTTTTCCGTGTAAAAATAAGAAATACTTTCTTCCAGATAAACCAGGCTACACATGACCAGGCAGTGGTACTACAGAACGCCCTACAAAACATTCCTAATCCAACTTCAGAATGCATGCTAAGAAATGTAGCAATACGTCTTGCACAACAAATATCTGATGAGGTTAGTGATTTCTTGTCTGTATCAGCGCTTTTTTTCCTGTAGTAACTTTCTTTCTTATTTTAATCAAAATTATTGCTTTGTAAGGTGTGGATTTTCCTTCTAAAATGTCACAAACCATTTTAGGTAATGTTCATATGATTCATAAGCTGTTAAATAATTAAAACTATTTAATTTATTGTTTCCATATGCAATTATGAAATTCCATATCTATAGCATAAATAGGTTTAAGTGAACTAGGCAGGTTCTGTACGAGCTCTTTAATGGATTATAAATATTATTACACTTAGATCGGCATTTTAGAAGTTTGATGTAGTAGATTTTAAGAAGCTAATAAGTACATTTTTGTGATCCTTTCTTTTCTTGGTCTTTTATGTTTTGATTTCTGAGTAGCATTCTCTTCCTCCAGAGAAACACAGAAAATGAGAGGGAGCTTTTAAATTTTGAGCTTGATTTTTTTTTTAAATGCTGAAAGACACACTGTCAACAATTTGAGACTTTTGTCTTCGTATACTGAAAATTAAAGAAGTAAAATTTACTTTTGTGGAGCTCTTTGCATTCAAACACTCCCTTAAATTGCAGATATAGTAGCCTTACCTGTATGGTACTGTATGGTATGACTAATCCCCATTTGAATTTGGAATTACGAGTCATGTTAGTGATGACATTAGTGAATTCAGCAGGCGCTAAAATCGAAACTACTACAACTTCCTTTTCCATGTGAATCAGGTTCCCCTCAGTTTCCAGTGTGGAAGCAGTGTGAATATTGTTTTTCTGTACTGTATAGAATCTTTGCAGAGCTGTCTGCAAAGCATTTCTGAGGTATCTTAAAAGTAGTCGTGTGTTACCAACTTAATATTGAAAAGTACACTATTTCTCCTGAACAAAGAGCATTGTCTAAAGAAAGCACAATGTACAAGACTTCAAGACTGAATCATCTGCCTTCCATTAGTGGTAGTATTCCTTCCATAGGTGATTGTATGTGTAAAATAAGCTGTTTGAACTTTGATGTAATTAAATTCCTTCCACAGAAGAAAAGTCTTTTGAGGTGGGGTACGAAGACAGATTTTTAATTGTGCCTTCTTCCTCAGGTGTCCTTAGAGGACTTCTAACAAATAAATTATTATTCTTTCACTGGGCACATGAAAGCAAACAATTTGAATTTCTTTATTGATATTGCTGTTAAAGTATTGTCTGTAATTTTCTGAAATTATAAGAACTGCTGTAGACCTAAATTTCATATGTACTGTGGTTTACCTCTGAAAGATTTTTTTTATTTGTTTTTTTCTTTTAATGTTTTGATGGTTGTCACGGTTTAGGGTGAGGGCAGCCCACTAGACCTATATCACAATCTCTGTTAATTCCCCTCCTTCCCAAAAGGCAAAGAGAAATGGAGTAAGGGAAAGAGACTTACCGGTTAGAAAAGGAACCTAGAACAGCTTTAATGAAAATGAAAATAATAAAATGGAATATATACAAATATATACAGTAGCAGTATCTAACCCCATCGCTTTGATGACAAGTACGTCACCGTCACCACTGATGTTGTGGAGCAGGCTCTGGGAAAGACCCAGACGGGGCCCAGCAGCAGGCGGGAACCGTGTTCAGGAGCTGGATTCAGGAACACACAGATCAGGATCAAAGGCAGAATAGGCAGTCTTTCTCGAATGCCGGTCATTGATGAAGCGAGGAAGAAACAGGACCCGAGCTGAGAGCAGGCCTTGTGATCCCTCAGCTTTAAACTGAATATGACATATATGGGATGGAATACCTTGTTGGTCAGTTTAGGGTCACCTGTCCTGTCCACTCCTACCCACATGTGTGGCCTTTTTACTGTCTGCACCCCCAGCGTGGTGCACAAGATCCAGCCGTGGCCTTGGTCTGCACACCAGTCCCTGGCACTGACTCTAAACATGGAGCGTTATGGCTGCTGGAAGCAGGCACTGCCTGCAAAAACAGGCTGCTAACTTCAGACAGTGCAGTTAGTTAGAAGAGGATGAGCTGAAAAGTAAAATCACTGAACAAAATTGTTATGTTCTCAGTCAAACCAGGACAATGGTCAAAGACTCTTCCCAACTGATCTCACAATTTGTAAAAAAAATAAATATGATATGGTTTCCATAGGCGAGACAAAAAGCTACAGCACAGCAAGGAATCTTTCACCTTTTTAACAAATTTTGGTACTTTAAGATTTTAAATGTACAATGACTTGGATTTTTTTTAAATTCTTTTTTTGTGTGACAAATTTTTCTTGTGATGGTCTTACTGTAACATTGCTTTACTTATGACAAAGGTGAAATACCTATTATTTTTCTTGTAACTACTGTTAACGTCCATATCAGTAGTAAGAATGCACGTTGTTCAGGTGCTGTGATGCAGCTAGCCTTATTAGTGAAGCTTCTTGGTTTCCTTCCATCTGCTTTTAAAGATACGTATTTTTTGAACAGTTCTGCTTTGAATATAGACCCCAGATAGGTTTGGGTTTCTTTTGAAAGTTGATACAAACTATAAATGATGGTAGTTGTAATATGTTTTCTAATGTATGTAGATCGGTAGAAACTATTGGGTATTTACTCGGACTATGCCCAAATTACTGAAGAGTGATTTTGCGTTCATGAGATGTGAGCTCTGCTTTTATTTTAAACCCTGTATAACTTGAATATAGAACAGCATCTTAATATGTTGATCACATACTTGCTAAGTGTTAGTTTGTCTAACTAGCTAGGAAGATAAATATGGCGGGGACAAACTCTAAAATAACTTTATTTTCTCACATTGCGTAAGAGGCAAGTGCCTTCCAGATACACGCTTGGTGGTTTGTTGAGTTTTTTTGGTTTGTTGTTTGTTTTGGTGTTTTTTTTTCCCAAGTGAAGAATGTTTCAGCATTGAAATTGGTAGTTTCTGCTAAATCTTACTGAGAACTAAATAGTCGCTGGTTATTTATCAAAAACGATCACTTGTAATTCCTGATATTTGTAGTATTGTGATTTAAGAATCTATAATATATGTAACATACATTCTGCTTTTTATTGAAAAATGAAATACTATGCAGGTGAGGTACAAATTCTTTTCAAGATACATAATCCTTTTTTTTTTTCCTGTTTAAGGAAAAAATCCTTGTTAATTTTTAAACTTTTTATAAAATATATTTTGTGAGAGTTTAGAATCCATTGTAATGGTATTTTCATTTTAATATTTCTTTGGTTTATTTATCCTTTTTTCAGGCTTCAAAATACATCCCTGATATCTGTGTTATTAGAGCAGTACAAAAGATTGTTTGGGCATCAGGTTGTGGATCAGTTCAACTGGTTTTCAGCTCAAATGAGGAAATTAGCAAAATCTACGAAAAGGTAAGAATTCGTAAGCAATTTCTTTCCTGTATACCTGTTCTATTGCTTACAAAAGGAACAGTGTCAGCCAAGTCAGGCTTAACATATGATGAGCATTTAGGTAGGTAGCTTGGAGGTGATGTATTTCAGGATCTAGTATATCTCCTTTGTCACACAACAGTTTAGTTTTCTATTCCAAATTCCTTCTCTCAATAGTTATTTATTTATAACTTGACTCTGGTGTCAGTTCAAAAATGCATCAGTTCTGTAAGCTGTCGTAACATGTTTTCAGCTCAGTTAGATTCCATATCTAAATAAAGAATAACCATTACTTGCTATGCGAGTTTTTCTACTCTTCAAACTTAAAAGCTCTGTTCTACAGAAGTTAAAGTACATGTGCAGTCTGGAATGAGAAACAAGAGCTAATTGATCTGAAATTAATACTGAAACACTGGTAAAATTAATTAATGATCCTGTATGGCTTTTTTTCCTTTTATTATGTATATATCTAAAACATTGTCATGGTTTCAGATGTGGTTTATGCAAATAGTTCAAAGTTGAGGGTTATATGTTAGCATGTAATCACACACCTTGTGTTTAATGAATGTTGTTTACAGTTACATGAAATAGTAATCTGTATTTTGACAAGAATATCTACTTCAGCAAAATGCAACACCTTTCTGTTTAGCTTAGGTAGTGGTACAATGGCAGCTGCTTGTATTGCTGTGAGAATGACTTCAGGAAATAAACTGGATTTTTTTGATTGGAGTTTTGGTGGTTGTTTTTTTCGGTGATAAACTTGCAATAAAACGTGGGAGTTTTGTGGGATTTTTTTTATTCTTACTGATAAATGGACGTTTGTAATAAATGGCTGCATTTGATTATGCTAGGCAAAAAAGGAGATAAAAAATGAAGGGGGAAATTGGAAATTAAAGAGAGAAATTGCAGAGGTCAGAAGGGGGAATAAAGTACACTTTGTACTTTGTATGCTTCTTAATATTAAATTATATGAAAGTATTGCAGAAATAGAGGAATATGATGCAATAAGAGATACATTCTTAATTTAAAATAATTGTGTTTGGTTGTAGATAGAGGAAGTAACTCCTAGGGTAGTTTTTTAAAGATCGAATATACCAGTGACTGTCAAACACTGGTTTAGAGGAAGAGGTGTTTTAAGAAAAATGCTTTCGGTTTTCTAAGTTAATCACTAAACCTTAGACTCGTAACTCACAGGTTGTAGGAGCGTTTTCCTAAGTCTGTGGGGTGCAGATTTATCATTAAATGGTAGTTCAAGAGCAAAACCAGACTGATTTTTGTGGAATTAGGAATCGCACATCAGGATTCCTAAAAAATCAAAGGCAACTAGATAAATATTTTTTGAGAGGCACTTCAGAGCAATCACATCAAGTATGACTTCTGAAAGTTGTGAGCACTTTAAGAAGCTTCTAAACTTAACTGGTAAATTCAGTTAAAATCAGGATAAGCTATTTTGAGATCGTAACTTTTCTGGAGTTTCTTCTGCCTCCTGCCTCAAAAAATTTTGGTCTGGGATTCTTCGCAGTGGTTGAAGAAGAGTATGTGCAACTTTCAGTGGCGTCAAACTGCCTTTTCCTTATTAGCTCAGGGAAGGTTCATATCTACCTGAAATCCTGCAAGTATGCTGCTTGTACGGACCCTGTCAGATTTTAGTACTTAAAGTAAAATGCACTTTGCTGTTCTGCTGGACACCTGTACCCATGCAGAAGTGACTTTCTTTTCTAAACAGGGCTTCAGTGCAGAGCAAGGGCACTCCTGAGCTTGTTGAAAGTATTCTGGTTTTACTTTCGTATCTTGAGATTATAAGAATTACCACGTTTTGCCGCTGCAGTGGTCGTAACAGTCTCTGATTTTTCAGCTGTTGTGCAAAGACAA
The DNA here is from genome assembly GCA_013396935.1 of Baryphthengus martii. Taxonomy (NCBI): domain Eukaryota; kingdom Metazoa; phylum Chordata; class Aves; order Coraciiformes; family Momotidae; genus Baryphthengus; species Baryphthengus martii. Next base: position 186,323 of record VWZK01016717.1, on the reverse strand, counting down.
AATGTTGCCAGGCTAAGACATTGTCCTCTTCTGTGGCTCTTTACAATGTTGTCTCTGCATTGTAATCCTTTCTTTCTGACTATGTGATCTTGCTACCGTGGTTACTGATGAATTAAGATTAAAAGGTGCTCACATTCAGTTTCTTGAGAACTTTGTCATGGTAATTAATTTTGATTTAGATGGAGATGAGGGCCTTTTTTTTTCTCAAAATATTTGTTTTGAAAAAATAGATCAAAACCAACTCACTTGATTCAAGTGTTTAATTGAAAGAGTAAAGTAGGTACCATTTAGAAATATTATCCTTCTCTTTTTTAAAATAACCACAGCAGCTATGTTCAAAAAGTGTTTCTGAAAAATAGTGAAGTGCTAAATAAATTCTAGCAGTATTAAGAAGTTTTTGGTAAAGTAAGTGGTATCAAAGCTTTGCAAAACTGGGCTACGTGATGATTTATACAGCAGCGTAGCCTCTCTCTGTTTAAGTAGTAACTGTTTCCAAAGCTTTAAACTCCAGGTTCTGTGTAATAAAGAAAAACACGTAAAAAACAACCAAACAAACCCCAAATACAAGCCAACAAAAATCCCCAGCAATACTAACTGATGTAGCTTTTGCTGCAAGCCTTCCTATTTAAATTCTGGATCCTCGGGTTCATGCTTGGAATTCTCCTTTGAGAAGTACAGCACTGAAAGTTCAGGTCATCCCACAGAGTGTTTTAAATGACATCTGAGTGGAGTGTATAAAATAATTGGCACTGATAATCTCTTACTATACAAATTTGTGGTTTGTTTTTATTTGATGTGTATACCTTGGAGCTAGTTGGGTTTCTTGGGATTTTTTTCTACACTCACTTTGTGGTCTCCTGTTTATTTTCACAGACAAATGCAGGAAATGAACCAGACATGGAAGATGAACAAGTTTGCTGTGAAGCATTGGAGGTGATGACCCTGTGTTTTGCTTTGATTCCAACGGCACTGGATGCACTCAGTAAAGAAAAGGCATGGCAGACGTTTATCATTGACTTGCTATTGCACTGTCACAGCAAGTAAGTTTTGGTTGGTGGTTATTTAAATCACGTGTTATTTTTCGATTCAAAATTAATGTAAAGACTAAACACAGAGTAGTGGCTTCTTTCTTCATTTTTCCTGCAGTTGTCTTAATTTATTGTTTAGCAATATAAATCTGTAATTTGGTTACCTACCCTATAGTGGTAGCAGTATCAATCCTTTCTTCTTTGTACTCATAAGGAAGATATTGTCAAGCCAGATGGATGCCTGATAATGTGCCTACTGATGGCTTTTATTCTCAATAAGTTGTTCAAAATAATAGATACTTCATGTTTTTCAGAAAATTATGTGAATACTTGCTACATTAGAATATTTTAAGTGACTTAGGTGTAGAAGAATTTTCCTATACTTTTTCTGGTAAGTAAAGACAAGATACGGTGTTAGCAGTTTGAGGAGAGAAGGAAGTTAAGATTTAATCCTGTGTTTTTTTGTATTGGAGTGGTACACTTGTGACACATGTTTTACATTGAGCTGTCACACTGAAGCTGTCACCTGATGCAGTAGCAGTGTCTCGGTGGAACCCTTAGCAGTGTTGGGGGACAGACAGGGAAAACCAGCAGGAGCTGCCTAGAGCAGTGTAGCCCTGCAGTGCTGCCATAGAGTTCAGGAATCTCTTCTTATCCCCAAGCTATTCCTACAGATTTCCTTAGGCAGCATCTGCACAATACAGCATCTATATGATACACAACTTACAACTTCTAGCCCATCTGAAATTGTGACGTGAAGTATTGGCATGTGTATTTTTAGAAGCAATCCAGGTGGAAAGTGTTTGTATGTTTTTATTAAACTTAGTTACCAGTGCTTAGGACTGATACTAAGGATTTAGTTCTGGTTTTGTAAGATTTCTCCAGTGTTACTCCATAAGTGAAGTTATCATAGCCTTTCAGTACATCTGAAATGGAGTCAGATTATGGAATTCTCATATGAATTGGGTTAGACTTTCAGCACCATGTTTCAGGTTTTTTACTTTTCTAGATAAAACAGATTAAGAAATCTGATGTTCAGGAATATTCACTGTATCATCAGACTGTCTCTTTACAATAAAATATCTGTACACATTGGTGAAACTGTGGAGTGGTGTTATCAGAATCCCACAAGGTTTATTAGTTCACAACCTGTGGTGTAGGATGTTGAATTTTCAGCTTCACTGAAGCTTGTTATTATCACTTAAGTTAGAGCTAAGTTTAATAAAGCATGCTGACAAATATATGTTGTAATTTTACACAGTAAAAGAAACAAGCTGTCTTTCACTATTTTTGGTAATTTTCAAGGCTGATGAGTAAGAAATCACTGAATTTTATTTTTAAAACTGTCAACAGTTGATATCAAGTTACTGTTTTGACAGTAAGTGTATGTTGGCCCCATGTTAAATTTGCAGTACCGGTACCGCTGAATAGCCCATGCTGTGAATATTGTGATTTTTGATGTGGGTTGGAAGATCTGTCAGATTTGTGGCTTTTTTACATGATTTTAATTGTACAAATGTAAGTAATGGTTGATAATTTTTATAATAAATTTCACTGTAGCTGTCTGACTTTCTGGCATTGTATTTTGAATTTAGGTGACATTTCTTAAAGGGTTCACCAACATTTGCTTATATTTCAGTTTGTGTTCAATATCCACACTTGTTACCACTCTTTCAGGTCTTTGAAAACTGCAGATGCTCTTTGTGAGGATTTTTCTTTTCTAGTCATATTTCCTTAAGGAACTGAACTGTTGTTTCAAATTGGAAACTTCTAAATCTGTAAGTCTTAAATGGTTTAGGCTCTGAATTTCATTGTCAGGTTCTATCTAACATGGTTTGTGATGGAGGTGGAATGTCTTTTCAGGAAAGCATAGAGTCTTGATTTGCAGATGGGAATATCTGTCATGGTTTTGCCCATCTCTTCCAATGGTTATGGTTTTTGCTGATTTGAGCTTTGTTGCCTGAATTTGAATCCCAACTATTTCATATTGTTATATCTAGTGAGTAGTTGACTGTTGTGCTTGTCTTCCTAAAATATTGGAAGGAACTAGGTGTGTTCCCAAGCCAGGGCTTCTCTTTCCACAAGTTTTGTTGGCATGTCAACCCAAGTCTGAACAGCAGTGGCTTCATTCCCTGGGTCTGTTAGCTTTTTGCCCTTTAAAATAAGAGTAGCAATAACAGGTGAGGTTTGTTTGAGTTTTTTTTGTGAGAGGGGATAAAATTTTTAAGGACTACTTCCATCCAAATGGACTGCTTCTCAGCTCCTTAACTCTGTTTTATTTTTCCACCAGACACTGTCAACACAAGAAGCTAACCCTTGAGCTCATTTCTTTCATATGATTGTAAAATTTCTGATATATATGATAACCACATTTCTAATAATGAACAGTTGCATTCTCTGACAGTTGGAATAGCATAAACAGGAGTAGAAATGGAAGACTGTTTTGAAAATTAAGATGGTGGAGTTGGACTAAGCTAAAAAAAACCAAGGTCCTCTTCAGAATTAATGTGGAAACAAATTAGTATTTGCAGTGCCAAGAAAGTTTAGCAAATACCAGACAGAATTTTGAATATCCTTCAACTTTCAAGTATTGTTCTCTAATCTCCTACCCTCAGTCAGAGAACAATGTAAGCAAAAATATGCATGTAAGAAAATGGTTTTGGTTCACCGTAAAAGACAAGGAAGATGATCAAATTCAGATCTCACAAATAGAATCTTTCCAGAAAGGACCAGATGGATTGGGGGGTTTTTGCTTTCAGAAGCTGAGATTGTATGGAAATTCTGCTCTTTCCTCATAGCTTAGCTGTGCAACCTATAAATTGAGAAACAGAACGCAGAATGTTTAATACTAAATACAAGATTAGTTCTTACTGTCTAAGGCATTTGATTTTATAGGGGTGACCCCTGAATACAAGACTGGCTTAGTCAACAGATAGCTGAACAGTTAGTCCTAAATCATCCCAGAACCCAGAAGTATGCCGCTGATGGCTGCAAAATGTTTGGTCATCATACATATATGGCCCATATAAATAAAAATTCTTACTGCCTGTGTAAAGCAGTGACACTTACACCCATTGAAGAGGCTGGCTTCTGTTAAATAGAAATCTGTATCCTGGAGCTATCAGTAGGAGGGGATTCAGGTTGCCTTCTTTAATGAAGGCATTTGGCCTCCAGCTGTTTCACCAGGTGAGTGTGAGTTCATCATGGAGCTCAGCTCTGCGCTGTCATCATGGTGTCTGACATGGCACTAGATGCCTGCGTTTAAGCAGCTGCACCCGTCCCATGGTTCCTTAAAAGCTCTTAGATTGTTGTAGCCTCACAAAAATATAATACCTATGTTCAAATACTGCGTGCTCCTTAGAGACATAACAGTGTGAAGAGTGTTTTTTCCTTGGTTGCACTTCTCACTTTTGGGAATACCGCCTTTATCTATTTCACTCTGGTTTTAAGTGCATGAGCCTGAGGAGAGTCTATGTGATCGTGTCTCAAGCAGTTCAAGAGTTGCATCTTGAAATAAATTTCTGTGAGAATTTTTATGAAAACGTCATCTTAGCAATCGTCCCACACAATGTCAATTATTATTAAGAACAAAACAGATACCCCTCCCCCACCCGATGGTCCTCTGCAACTCAAAGCAATACAGTAGAACTTGCAAAGATCAGAGGAGGGTGAAAAGGGAGATCAAAGCTCTGAAATGACTTCCATCGGAGAAACAGATTAATAGCTTGGGGCACTTGTTATTGGAGGAGAGATAAATGGTGGGAGGAGAATACCACAGAGACCTTTTAAACTCAGAAGTAGGAAAGGGAGAATAAATAGAGAACAGTGTTTCTTTGTATAAGAACTTCTTGAGCATAACTTTAAAGCAGTGTAAACTTTCAATTTGGAAATAGTTTGAGGGGTACTTTCATGAATTTGTCCAGTGAGGGCTATGAAATACTGCTTTTGGTAGTCTTCCTGAACCACAGATTCATAGGAGCTGAGAGAACGTTCTGGAGAACTGCCCACTGCATGCTTCCCTCTTCTTGTTCATTTGCTTTGGTGGATACCAGAGAGAGGGTGGTCAGCTAGGTGCATCTCTGCTCTGACCTCGTGGCCATTCTTGCGTGTCTGTGAAGCACAATTAACCAAGCAGAAAGGGCTCTGAAGGAAATGGGGCTGAATTCCTTTGTGTGCTTTCCACAGTGAGCTCGTGGGCAGAAAACAATGACAGCCACACCAGAAAGACACTGTAAAGTTCAGTTTCTTATTTTGAGATACTTATAAATAAAAGCACAACGCTCATTTATATCGCCTCCTCATACAAGCAGAGTTGTTTCTAACTTTTTTTTTTTTTTTTACAAGATACAATACTCAAACAATTCATCTTGCGACTTGAAAGGATAGAGTTTGCCTTAGGGGAAAAAAAAATATTAAGGCTTACCCTTTCCTGTGTTGGTTACTTCAGTGGTTAGACTAAGTTCTTAGATGAAAAATTTATTTTTATTCTAACTGCTTAAATTTTCAGGGGGTCATCTCTTCTCATTTCTTATTAATGATAAATGTTGATAGCTTCATAACGTGGTCAGCAAACCACTGTAGTGGTACATACGAGCAATTGTACCTGGGTAGTTACTGTTTTGTCTTTCAGGCACGACTGGTGTTTGATTAGAAAAAAAAAAAAAACACAACAAAAATTATTTGGGATTGCAAATTGCTTGTGTTAGGCAGTAGTTGCTGGCAGTTGTGGAAGTTTAGTTGTTAGGTGCTGATAACTTTCTTTTTCTTTTACCTTTAAATTGTGGAATATATTTTGTAATAGTAATTCCTGTGTCTGAAATTTCACTGCAAGGAGAAACAGTGTGATGGGTAGTGAATAATTAAAGTACTCCCATTTCTTACGTTATGTGCAATTTTAGAAAATGACATTAAGGAGATAAGCACAAATTTAATTGGCTGATTTTTTTAATGCTCTGTTTGGATAGGGAGATTGAATTTAATGTTTCTATTAAATGATTTTCAGAACTGTTCGTCAGATGGCACAGGAGCAATTCTTTTTAATGGCTACAAGGTGTTGCATGGGACAGAGACCTCTCCTTTTCTTCATTACCCTGCTGTTTACTGTTCTAGGGGTAAGTTTTTAGAGGTAAAGGCTTCAGCAAAATGTGAATTTCTGTAAAAAGTAGTAAGACAAAATAACTGCAAGAAAAGGCAAATTGCTTTTAACAACAGTCAAGGAAATACAGATTACTTTGACCTTTATGCAAGCAGAACAGTCACTTTTCATTTGAGTTAGATGAGGGGAAGGGGGACTTTTTTGTGTTTCCTGATAAGGACATGAACAATAAGCTTTAATATATGCATTTGATCTTCAGTGAATGCTAACCTTCAAGTAAAAATCATTAGCAGATTAGACAGATACCTGGAGTTATTGTCTTCTTTTGCTGGGCCTGCCAGGGCTTTTCAATTCTGCATGCTCATGGCGCTCTGGAACATGTTGTCACTTCAGTGTTTGTTTCCCATTCAGGTATAGAAATTGCCACTAAAACAGTCCCAAAAATCGTTCATGAACACCTAAATACAGTTTTAAACTTGTACAAGGTTAAAAATTTGCTTACATGTATTTCATATTTACTGACAGTTTTAGGGAAAATATGTTAGCGTTGCACTTTAAGTAGAAGCTTGTAAGAACTACAGAACTTGAATTTTCTTTTGTTTATGTAGAGTACTGCAAGAGAGAGAGCGAAGCATTCTGGAGACTACTTCACTCTCTTAAGACATCTTCTTAACTATGCTTACAACAGTAATATTAATGTACCCAATGCTGAAGTTCTTCTCAACAATGAAATTGACTGGCTTAAGAGGATTAGGGTAAGTTTTAGGATCAGTTTGTTTCTGATAATCAGCTTTTTGCTGCTTTGTAAAGTACAGCTTCAAGCTTGGTAAATGTGTGTTATTCAAACTACCCTAACTTTATCTTAAATGGCAGGATGAAGTAAAAAGAACAGGGGAAACAGGTGTTGAAGAAACTATATTAGAGGGTCACCTTGGAGTAACAAAAGAGTTGTTAGCGTTCCAGACACCTGAGAAGAAATACCATATTGGTTGTGAAAAAGGAGGTGCTAATCTCATTAAAGTAAGTTCAAGTTTTTTGACTCATGGAGTTTTTTGATACTTTTGGGGGTTTTACTATAAATAGGTAAAAAGAAGCTTCACATCTTGTGATCTGTAATTATAAAAGGTTACAATTTAACTGTTTGACGAGGGCATCTAATTGGAGTTTAACTTTTTTTTCTTTAAAAATATTTTTTTACAAAATTACATGCTTCATTCATAAGAGTGCTTAATGTTCTTATTCTTTGGAACCCCTGCGTATGGAGTTACTGTGACCTCGTGAGCTGTTACTCCAAGACTGGGCAAACATCATACAGGGATAGTGAGCTAGTTACAGTCCTGTACAGGTTTTATTACTCCTGTATTGTCTTTTCTCCACACGTTCTTAATTAGTGCTATTAATGTTTATGGCAGGTTTGAACAAATGCATGACATCTGAGACTCTTCTTCATCAAACACGTTTTCTTTGTACCTCTGATAATATATAGCAGAAATATTGGTGGGTTTTTTTCAGGACTAATTGATAAAGAGCTTTGTAGATAATACTGGTTTGGCAAAAGAAAAGTTTTACCAATTAAGAATAACACAGATTTATTTTTAACTTGTGATGGGCAGGTGGCTTTGCAGGGAACCACTTTAGAATGGAGTTACTCTATTCTAAATGTAAAAGCTAGTCATGGTTTGCTCTCAATTTTAGCTCTTGGGGGTTTAAGTACTCCTCTGGTTCCCAGAAACCTCTTTATTTAATAACTGTTATTTTTATAAAATAATATGCCTTTCTGTGGTAACAGGTGATTTCTTTTTTTTTCTCTCTCCTGTTTTTTTGTTTGTTTTTTTTTTTCTTTTTGTCCCCAGGAGTTGATAGATGATTTCATCTTTCCGGCATCCAATGTTTATCTACAGTACATGAGAAATGGAGAATTGCCTGCTGAGCAGGCCATACCAGTCTGTAGTTCGCCAGCTACAATTAATGCTGGCTTTGAACTACTAGTTGCGCTAGCAGTTGGATGTGTGCGAAATCTCAAACAGATAGTAGACACCTTGACTGAAATGTATTACATAGGTACAGCAATCACTAGTATGTAATACTTTTAATTATTTTCTACTTTTTAATGTATATGTTGTATATAAGTTTTTTGTTTCAATTATCACTTGAACTAGACACTGAATTTTTTGGTTGGTTTGTGGCTGTTTTTAATGTTGCAAAATCAGGTTGTTAAAATCTAGAAAAGTTTGTCAGTGTAGCCTTTATTTGTTCTTCTGTATGCAGTAAATGTACTGACTTGCCTTACATAATTGCATCCAAGTTCCAGCCCCAGTCACACAGTCTGACCCTTCCTACCCTGATCTCTGACTACTCCCCTTTGTCTGTACCAGCTCCCAGGAACCTCATTCTGTCTGTATCTTCTACTTGTGTCTCATCGTTTCAGGCTCTGCCTAACCAATCCCAGAACCTCATCAGGTATCTTCGGCTTAGTTTTAGTACCAGTCTCTTGGTTGCTCACCTAGTGTGTCATCCTTGTCCACACACACAGATCTACTGTCCTGTTTCCGTTTTTAGTTTGGTAATTCTCTGCTTGTCATAGTCCTTTCTCTAATGTTTGTTCTCTCAGTTTTAGTCGTGTCTCAGCAGAGCTCTGCGCTTGAACTTTCTCCTTCTCGATGGGGAAAGAGTATAGAAATCACTCTATGTGACAAAAACTTGCAAATGTTAGTGTTTCAGAAGCCAGACATCATCTGGAACTAGTTTTCACAAGAATGGGAGAAGGCTCATACTTAAGACATATTTTTGTCATTAATAAAAGACATGTAAGAGTTTCTTAAAAATGAACAAACAGGAGCGTGTTTCCTGCAGCGCTAAATGGGATAGCTAAACCATTGTGTCTGTAATATTAATGGGTAGGGGGAACCAAGCCACACCAAAAAAAACAAGCCAAGCAAACCCAAGCTCGCCTGGGAAGACAGACTGGGAGAGTTGGGGTTCAGCCTGGAGAAGAGAAAGCTCTGGGCAGACCTTACTGTGGCCTCGATACTTAAAAGGGGCTTATAAGAAAAAGAGAGAATTTTTACCTGTAGTGACAGGACATGGGACAATGAATTTAAACTGAAAGAGGATAGATTTAGATTGGACATAAGGAAAAAATTCTTTTTGATAAGGATGGTGAGGGACTGGAACGGATTGCCCAGAGCAGTTGTGGATGCCCCCTTGTTGGAAGTATTCAGGGTCAGGTTGGATAGGGCTTTGAGCAACCTAAATTAATGAAAGATATCCCTGCCTATGACAGAGGTTTAGATTAGATGATCCTTAAAGATACCTTCCAGCCCAAACCATGCTGTGATTTAACACAATGTTTAAACTTTTAGAGTTTAGCAAAACTATAAGCAATGAGAAGTTGTATCCCATAGTGGGAATTGTCCGCTACCTTTCACAATGGCAGCGCTACTTGCACGATTGGTAGTATCAGTGAGTCATTTGAGGTTTTTCAATCTCTTCCTGTTTGGTTCCATCTCAAATGAACAAAATGAAAAGGGCAGCTTTATGGTTTTCTCCCCTACATCAGCCTTTTCCCTCTTTTCTATTGGGAAGTAGCGTATTTCTTAGCACCTAACGATTAGAAGGATTCTGTGACATTTTCTTCCACTGAAATATTTAACAAGCACAGTAGAACGTAAGATTTCTATGATATGTCAGACAGAAAAGAGAACACATGTATGAACTGTGCATGCTGTGTGTTTCATATACCAAGTAACATGCATGCTCTCAATTTCGTGTACATCAGAATTTTTTTGTTTTAAAACCGTAACAGGTTAGGGTAGGAAACCTGTGACGGTACAAGTACTCTGGAAGGAAGTGAGAGGTCTGAGGGAGAAGACTTGGGAGGAAAAAAAAGCCTATCACTAATCTTACGGATAGCATTATCTAAAACTTTGCCATCCTGGCAAGGAAAGTGAGGCATAAGTGAAATATTGTCACTTAAAAAAGAGAAGTTTGTGAAAGGCTTGTAAATTGGTTATGTATTCTAGATTCTTTGGACTGAGTTCTTCAACTAGAAAACTTGCTGATATTAAGGGAAGACTTTTATTTGATACGTAAATAGACTGAATTTTTGTCTGGCCACCTTTTTAGTTATGCAATAAAAGAAAACGATTTAATGTTAAGATTACAAAGAGAACTATTGTTCATACAAATTGTGTTAATTTTAGCAATTAACTTCTCTGGTGAAACATTTGTTTTATTAGATTGCAGCATGATACAGACTAATTTTATGTAACTGCCCCTTGTACTGCATTGATGGTCTAATCCTTTTATAACAAAATACTTCCCTAATCACATTCTGCTATTTTGTTTTAGCTTGTGAAGCACTTACAGAATGGGAATATCTACCACCTGTTGGACCCCGACCACCAAAGGGATTTGTAGGACTAAAAAATGCTGGTGCCACTTGTTATATGAATTCTGTCATTCAGCAGCTCTATATGATTCCAGCCATCAGGAATGGGATTCTTGCAATTGAAGGCACAGGCAGTGATGTAGATGATGACATGTCTGGAGATGAAAAGCAGGACAATGAGGTAAATTGAATTGGGTAGAACTTGCTTATCTTTAACATAGAAATATTTTTAGGAAAAGGTTATAACAAATTTAAGCTGCTAATCACTTTGTTTTTGACTGCTGGCGGTGGAGACAATGGCATAGTATTTCTTACTTGAATAGGCATACTTCCAGAGAGGCAGATCAAAAGATTAAAGTAGCAGGGTTTGCAGACTTCCTCCTTGTGAATTTGTACTTGAAAGCACCGTACACCACTTCTAACACCAGAACTCCATTAATGCATGCAAAGACATTATTTGTTTCTTCACATGAGAATGTGTGACACCTTAGATTGTTAAATTAAAAAAAACCCAAAAAACTAGCTATGAAACAGCTACATAGCAAAGTTAATTGCACAAATTTTATCCTGCTTTTCAGAGCAATGTTGACCCGCGAGATGATGTGTTTGGTTATCCACATCAGTATGAAGACAAACCAGCGCTGAGTAAAACAGAAGACAGAAAAGAGTACAATATTGGAGTTCTGAGGCATCTCCAAGTAATTTTTGGTCATTTAGCAGCTTCCAGGCTACAGTACTATGTACCAAGAGGGTTTTGGAAACAATTTAGGTAAGTAGAAAATTTAGTGTTTATATCTGTTCACTGGACCACTGACATGGAACAGAACTAATTTTTGTAGAAGTGATAGTTATGTTAAGTGTAAATTAGCAGAACTTGTGCAGCATTGTTTGTTTTCCTACCTTTTCACCATTCTGTGGAAGTCTCTTAATAAAACAAAGTTGACAGCAAAATGATTATTTTGAATTCTAGCAGTTACTGACCTTGATATTGAGACTTCGAATCAAGTGTGAAGTTATACACAAAAGCTTGGGTTTATTTACCACTAAGTAAGTGCCAGGGATAGAGTAACAGGTGGTACATTATGTCACAAACCAGTAAATAGTTCTGCACGGCAAGAGAGAGATTAATGGCTTGAATAATATTTATTTTTTTTTTTTAAATAATTATTGGAGAACAAAAAAATATTTGACGAGAATGTGCTTTTGTTTTCAGACTTTGGGGTGAACCTGTAAATCTACGTGAACAACATGATGCTTTAGAATTTTTTAATTCCTTGGTGGACAGTTTAGATGAAGCTTTAAAAGCTTTGGGCCATCCAGCAATGTTAAGTAAAGTTTTAGGAGGGTCCTTTGCTGATCAGAAGATTTGTCAAGGATGCCCACATCGGTAAGCATTTAAGATTCTTCTTTCTTACACAAAACCAGCTTATGTTTGTATACTTAAAAAAATGGCTAAAGAGTCAAGACTGGGAGTTTTTGTGAGATATTAGTGGTTTGTTTGTGTTTTAAATCTAATAGAATTTGCTACCTCGCTTTTTCTACAACCTTAACATTAATTTGTCTTCATGTGCCTTGAGTTACTTGAGTAGAATTGCTTCTATTTAACAGATTGTATGTGAAGTGTTGTGTATTGATTGGGGAGGAAAAGACGTGGCTTTTTCATGTTAAAAGTGAAAGCAACTTAAGGACTTAATGTAGCATGTTAAGATTTTAAGACATGGCCAACGGCTGTTTCTGTCTTCCATAGTGTGTGGATAGACCTGACCCAAGTATGAATCTTTAGTTCCAATGAGTAAAACTCTGTTCCTACTATGTAAGCAATAATTAAGGGAAATGGTGTCAAATGTTTTATCTTTTTCTTAAGATTTCATTTTTATCTTTAATTTAAAATGTGAATACTGAAATTTACCATCATATAGGATATGTAAAAAAAAAAAACAAACAAAAAAAACCCAACAAAACAAACCCATACCAAATCAGACTGAAAATCTGTATCTTGGTGATGATTATCGATGGCAAATGCTTGGTGAAGGAATAGAACTAGGCATTTTACAATTATACTTCTCTAGGCTTTTTTCTACATCTCTTTTGAGGTGGATGATTAAAATTGCATGCAAGATGGCCTAATGATGATCATCTTCTTTTTCAACAGTTGACTTTTTTTATTATTGTGTTACATTTTGTATCGCTAACAGTTGGCCTTCTTACTGTTTGCTACATCTTTCAAATCCTGTGTGATTCTTAAACAATATAGATCTCTGCACATTACCATTGCAGTTTCTCTTTATTGTGAATGTTGACCATTTGCTGTTATCCTTCCATTAGCAATTAAAATACAGGAAAAAAACACTGATACAAACTGATTTTATTGTGGTAATCTTTCAACCGCAGTTGAGTTTATCTGTGAATTAGAAGAACTTATGATTGGAACATCTTAAGATTCATGAGTTAAAATATGTGACCAGAAGTAAGTTAAAATATTGCAAGATAAAATTAAAGCACTGATTTTACTTTGTAAGCAATGGATAATTAAATGGAAGATAAGATTTGAAGCAATGTGAGTTACCATTCATTCCTGGTTTTATGTACTATCCTGAAGTGTTACCTGTCTTTTTGGAACTCTGCTGGATTTGCATAATTGTACTTCTTAATAAAAGTGATACCCTGATTGCAGTTTAGGAAGGAGAAAACTGATGGTAAACTAAACTGTTGAATTTGAGGTGTGACAGATTAACAGATTAGCTTTTCTAAATTTGTAAATTATTTAATAGATGAGTTGAATATTACTGGTGTAGTTGCTTTTGAGTGTTTCTAAGTATTAATTTATTCACTATTCTAAACCCCTTTGTATGATTGCTTGAGAGATCGAAGAAATAAGATCTGCAGGGTTATGTAGTAAAAGATGTAACTTTTAAAATTTATTCATCGCTTCTTTATCTATTTTTTTTTAATTATTATTAAACAAATAATTGTTTCCAAGATGTCTTAACTGGTTATCTCTCAGGTATTACTGGTTCATTGCTAGGAATTTGTTTGAAGGCTGTTATCAGAACACAGTAGGTAAAAGCCAGTCATAAATACGCAAAGTGCTTTTATGAAGACAGATATTCAGGTTTGTTCAGCTAGAAAAAATGAAAAGGAACTTTTTTTTAAATTGGAGTCTATTTTTACTGTTATCTGTAGATAGGATACAATATTTGTGATTATGAGTCTAATTCCTGACTGTGAAGGTTAGCAATGGTAAAAATACTCTACTTTGCTATCCATGCTTCTCTAGTTTAAATGGGCCAATAGTCCATCACACTACTTCAGCTGCTTTAAAAATGACATGTGCTAAAAGATTCTACTTCCATAATCTTTTCAGTGAATTTGAGACATGCAAGTCATTTCTGTGATCTTTATAAAATAGCTATAGTTAGTGTAGATCAAAAATTAAAATGTAAGGTAGTTGGAGGAAGACTGCATTAAAAGAGCTCAGGTCTGGTTTTAGTGCTTAGCTCCTTTAGCCAGATGTTGACATCAAATGCTGAATAAAACTTTTACAGTAAGGTGTTGTGAAGCACCTGTAAAACGTAAATATTGAGCATATTTCTACCTTTCTCTTACATCTGTCTGTTCATTGCTAGGTACGAATGCGAGGAATCCTTTACAACTCTGAATGTAGATATAAGAAATCACCAAAACCTTCTTGATTCTTTGGAACAGTACGTCAAAGGAGATTTATTGGAAGGTGCAAATGCATATCATTGCGAAAAATGCAACAAAAAGGTAATAATTCCTTATATATTAAATTTGCGTACAGCTGTCGTGTTATATGCATACTAAGTTCAATTTTATTTCACGTTCAAGGAAAAAGACTATCCTTCAAGTACTGAATTTGGTTGTTGGTAGGAATACAGGAATGGAAACTCTATTGCTGATAACTCTTCATGTCCTTTTTTAGGTGGATACAGTGAAACGCTTGTTGATTAAGAAGTTGCCTCCGGTCCTTGCAATCCAGTTGAAACGATTTGATTACGACTGGGAAAGGGAATGTGCAATCAAGTTCAATGATTATTTTGAATTTCCACGAGAGCTGGACATGGAGCCTTACACGGTGGCAGGTGTAGCTAAATTGGAAGGAGATGATGTAAATCCTGAAAATCAGATAATACAAAATGAACAGTCTGAAAATGAACACTCTGGGAGCACAAAATACAGGCTTGTTGGCGTACTTGTACACAGTGGCCAAGCCAGTGGTGGACATTACTACTCTTATATTATCCAGAGGAATGGTGGAGATGGTGAGAAGAATCGGTGGTATAAATTTGATGATGGAGATGTGACAGAGTGTAAAATGGATGATGATGAAGAAATGAAAAATCAGTGTTTTGGTGGAGAATACATGGGAGAAGTATTTGATCACATGATGAAGCGTATGTCGTACAGACGCCAGAAGAGGTGGTGGAATGCTTATATTCTTTTTTATGAACGTATGGACACAATAGACAAAGACAATGAACTAATAAAATATATTTCAGAACTCGCTATCACCACTAAACCCCATCAGATTAAGATGCCATCAGCCATTGAACGAAGCGTACGGAAACAGAATGTACAGTTCATGCATAATCGTATGCAGTACAGCCTAGAATATTTCCAGTTCATAAAGAAGTTGCTTACTTGTAATAGTGTCTACTTAAATCCTCCTCCAGGTTAGTACATGAGTGCAATAATGATACATTAATTTCTTGCAAGAAGAGTTTTGATTTGTTTTGTCAAGAATTTGTCTAGCCAGTGAAAATTTTGTGCATTCTGCTTTGAATACTGTTTTCCTGGATTTCTGCAGTTAAACATCTGTTGTTGAGTTGTTCATCAGTGATAACATGCCAGAATACTTAGCAAAAAAGTGCTTTGATAAGCTATCAACTACTACTCATCTTATGTATTGTTATGTTAAAATACTTACGTTTGCGGGCTGTTCTGCTGTTCACTCAAAGGTGAGATGCTGAATTTCTAAAAATCGGACGTATATTAGCCTCCCGGACCTATCTTAAAGCTTACGTTTTCAAATGACATAGAAGCTAGAGGCTGCTTTGATCGAGTTTCTTGTTAAAATTGAAACACAATGTCGGACAAAATAGTAATCTAGAATCGGTTAAATTGTTAAAAGTAAATTGCTTTTGCTTTGTCTACATGTCAGTATTTTGATTTTTTTTTTTCTTTAGGACAAGATCATCTGTTGCCTGAAGCAGAAGAAATAACTATGATTAGTATTCAGCTTGCTGCTAGATTTCTCTTCACCACAGGATTTCATACAAAGAAAATAGTCCGTGGCCCTGCTAGTGATTGGTATCTTGTCTTTTAACAATAATTACGATTTTTGGAAGTTTGATGTCTGTTAAAAGATCCCAGTTACATACATGTGACAACAAAAGGTGTTAGTGGTCTGTCCCATTTTCCCATTCCCCACAAAGACATGGTCAGGGTGCACATGAAAAGCGAAGGAAATTTGAACAGAAAATTCTGGGAAGAAAATGAGCCTTAAAATAAGCTGCTGAGCTGAACAGCTTCGAAATTAGTTTTCAGACATCTGAAGTCTACCTTTTGTCTGTCTTTTAAAAAGAATATGGGAGTAGAATCTATAGTTAGCTCAAAACTAGTAGGTTGCGTGTTCTGACCAATTCAGAATGGTTTGAGTAGTTTTTAAACAAAACTCTTCGATCCATTTGTGCAGGGTTTTGCATCTTATGTTTGTATTCTGTTTCTGAAACATGTTTGTAGTCTTTTAGTCTCTGTTAGCAGAGTGCTTTATGTACATTTCTACGGGGCCTGTAATTCAAATCTGTAGTATAATAGGCAGTACAATCTTCTTCATAACACCACAGCATTTTAACCTCTAAGCTTGGTTATTCTATGCTGGGGAGAGGAGTGTGGATTACTACTGGTAGAACTAGGGAGAAAATCTAGTATTCATGATGACCAGTAGTTTACCAGCTGCTAGTAAGTAGTTTTAATATATGGCAAATACATACCTCAGGTTTTTCTCCAATAGCAACTTAGGGAGTAGCTAAGTTACTCCTGTTATTTTCGGAGGTCAAGAGGAGTTGAAATATTGCTGCAGGAAGGACAGAATCACGCAAGACCCTCTCTGGAGCAATTTTTTTTATTGTTTCCTTTTGTTTTTTTTTTAGTGCTGATCTGTAAATGAGAATGTAAATTCCTGATAGGTAACGTATTTAGTTACCTGTCTTGTACACAGCTCATGAAATCCACCTCACGTGTCCTCTACTACTGACCCTCTACCCCAATTCCAATACAGAGGGAGTGATGGCTGCCAATTTAGGACCCACTTTGAGCAGTAGTTTGGGAGTTAGAGAATGTGATTCTGTCTTAGTTCTTACAGGTGATAGAAGAAAAATACTACAATTAAATGTTGGGCTTTTTTTTAATTGAAGTATCTTTTAAATTTGTGATTGCTAGTAATAGAGCGTCACTATAAAAACTGCAGTTTATCTGATTGTAAGCATTTTGTGAGCATAAATGTTTGGGGATCGCCTTTAACATATATTTTCTTCAAATTCTGTAAAAAAATATATCTGCCAAAATACGTTAATGTCTACATTTGGTCATAATATCTCAGTTGTGTCGTCTTCTATTTCAGGTATGATGCACTATGCATCCTTCTTCGTCACAGCAAGAATGTACGCTTTTGGTTTGCACACAACGTTCTTTTTAATGTTTCAAACCGCTTCTCGGAGTATCTTTTGGAATGCCCTAGTGCAGAAGTGAGGGGTGCATTTGCAAAACTTATAGTATTTATTGCACATTTTTCATTGCAAGATGGACCATGTCCTTCACCTTTTGCCTCTCCTGGACCTTCCAGTCAGGTATGTAATTTTCGAAAGAAATTTTCTAACTTCTGAAACTTGTTCTTCTGCATTGTAAGCATTTAATGTAAAGTAAACCCACATCAGTTTTGACAGGAAAGCTGTGCAGTCCATTTTGCATTAAATAACACATTGTAATTCTTGTTGCTCTCAGAGAGGCTCATTTTTCTCCCTGCTTGTAAATCTCTGATGAAGATGAGTAGTGAGAGCTCTTGAGTTGAGTTGTGAGTATGAAATCTGCAGAAGAGAAGTAGTGGCTTATAACAAAGTAATGTGTAGGGGAGTAAACCCTTGATTTTTGTTTAGAATTCAAAAAATAATCAAAAAACCCCACAAACAAAATGCATGAAATCATACAGGAGTTTCCTGTTTTCTTCGCCGATATCCTGCAACACTAAAATTGTCAAAAATTGTAATTTTGCACGGGAATAGACATTGAATTGCCTCATTTTGTACACTCAGAACTGACAGACAAAACGCCAAAAATCTCAATGCAATATTTGTCGTAACAATGTTTTTGTTTGGATTGCTTTAAAATTTAAAAGATCAACTTTTCTGAGCCTTTGCTTTGTCGTGCTTTTAAGGTCTATGGTATGATACTTTTTATTTGTATTGTTCTACTTAACTTCTTGGAACATTTCCACTACTGTATCCAGCAAAAGAATTTATATTAAGTTAAAGATACATGTACTTCGACAGTGTTTTGTTTCATGAGCTATTTGAGATGCACCTCTAGAGGTGATTTGGTTGTCTGTCTTAGTCTGTGAAGTTCACAGTGGAACTGCAAATTCTTTTATGAGTATTTAAGCCTAGCTGCTGCTGGAGAAAAGGCTTAATTAAAAGCTTTCATATGTGCATAATTTCTTGGACTTACATGGTATTTAGTGGTGGGAGTCTTATTCCCTGAATGTCAGTCTTTATGTAAGATACAGAGGACTAACTGCTAGTATTTTGAAGCTTCTGTGAATCTCTTGCCTTTTAAGCAATTCTGGTTTTTGCCATGGTAGAAAGTGTAAACTAAATACGGATTTGATAGGTTCAACCACTAATATTAAGACTTCTTTTTTATAGACTTACGATAACTTAAGTTTAAGTGATCACTTACTGAGAGCGGTACTAAATCTTCTAAGAAGGGAAGTATCCGAACATGGGCGCCATTTGCAGCAGTATTTCAATCTGTTTGTGATGTATGCCAATCTAGGTAAGCAAATTACACACTTTTACTGATGATACTGAATTAAACTGTTTTTTATTAATGATTGAGTTACACAGGTAACAGCAAGAGAATCCAGTTTTTCAGCCTCAGGCAGATTGTTATCATTAAATGTCATATAAATGGTCTCTAGAGCACTTGTGTACCTCCTGTTTAGGACTTTAGTCTTCCTTTCATCCTTGGAAGATTAACACGAGATGCTTAGAACAATAAGAGTGTGTCCTCCTGAGAGAGCATGGGGGTGAAATAATGTCAAGAGTGATCGTCCTTTGGGCAGGGTTTGTTTGCAGGAAGGTCCTGAGGCCTGAGAAGCATGTGGGGCTTGTCAGCTGGTTTGAGCTGAAAGAAATTGAGGAAGATAAAAGTTCAGAAAAGAGAGATGCATAATTCTTCTTGGAAAGGTCAATACAGGTGCTCATGCTTTGTCTGTATATTCCAATTATGGCCTTTCAATATTAATTTTTCTAGTTCACCTTTGAAGTTCACAGCTATGAGTGCAAAATACTGATTCTGTGTCTATTCCCTCTAAAGACTCTTTGTGAGGCTGAGGAAATAGCTCAATCTGTATGTGTTCTTAGATGTCATTGTTTTTTTCACTCTCAGGATGACAGAGGGAGTTGCAAATTCGTGTCTAGTGACTTGTCACAGAGCTCTACATTCTTGCTTTCCCCAGTTATTAGCATGTTCTGCTGGGGGCCCATTTCTCTTTCACATGTGGTAGCTTAAGTGACAAAGCATCTGTCTTCAGCAAGTTATAATCAAAATACGATACTCTTCCACAGTGGTAGTCTGTTTTACTCTCTTTTACTCTAATAAAAGATATTTTCATCCTTTTATGTAGAATTGTATCAAGTTAGGAGGTACGGTTCCATTGGAGATTTTAGAAAGTGCCTGCAATACTGAGCAGCTCAGCCAGTGCTGGTTATTGACTCATGCAAGCAAGTTATAAATGTGGGTTTCTGTTAGATTACTGTGTGGCTAAAGTGTTAAGCAAGTGTATCAGTCCAAATGGAGTTATTTCAGTGTTTCCACGTAGAGTTGACACACACACAGTTCTAGAAGCTCTTTTGTGTGGGTAGACAATTATAGAGGATCTTAATTTCCTGTCTGTAAAATCAATCTAGGTAATTGTGTTAATTTAATTTCATCTATAATGTATGTTACTTTATATACACTTTGTCTACCATAGTATTCTGTCAGGCAGGGCTCCATCAAGAGCCCCAGGGTGGACTTAGTGTCACTACAAAGAAAAGAGATTCAGTTCTTCTGCTCTAACTTAACTTTTCTTCTTTACTAACTTTTCATAGTCAGTCAGTGCAGTTGAAGCCTCTGACGAGGAAGGCATTCGGAAGCCAAACAGGAAGGCATAACTAAATTTTATTTGTGGGTCTGATCGTTATCACAATCTACCCTGGAAAGATAAACATGGAAATATTAAGTGGTTGTGCTTGTCTTACTACTGCTAGCTGAAGGCTTCTCTATGGTTGTAGAGAGTTAGTTCAGCAAAGCCACAATACAACATTCCTGCAGCACCCCAACTTCTGTGAAAAAGCTTAAATTGTCTGATATTTTGAGAAATCAAATAATATATTGTTCGTGCCAGAGCAAGTGAAAGATCAGCTCTACAAAGGATGTAACTGCAAAGCTATCTAACATAATCAAAAAGATAACTAAAAGAGCCTCTGCTAAGATGCAGTCTGGATTCCTCCTTATTGGAAAGATGGTAGGTGAGGTCCAGTTGCATTTCATATTAAGCAAAAAAACTTGGAAATACATAAAAAATCATGACTTTTAACCAAACTGAGAATCAGAATACAAGATCAGAAGGGACATACCAAATTTGCTGGTAAGTACTTGTGTAGTATGTGCAAGGTATTCTTGCAGTGAAACCAACTGTTATGTTTGGATTTTTTTGGTTGGTTTGGGAGGTTTTCTCATTTTGTTTACTCTTAAATTGATTTTGTCAATCTTATCTACACTTACTACATAGTATGCCACAGCTGGAAATGACTTAAATTTGTAAATGATGTATCTAGGACACGATGGAAGAATAACAGAATATACTGTGGGGAATATTCATTCTATCCTGGGCCTCAGAATAAAGTGATTAATTTTTTGTCCAAAAGACTTCTTCGAGATTTTGCTATTAACACAGGTAATAGTTATTTAAGTGCTAAAGAGCACTGTAAAGGAATAATTGTAATTTTCAACTGACCTTCAGTGTGATTTTTTTATCTGAGTATAGTTTTCTTGTGCATCTTTACTGGCTTGATTTTTTTTTTTTTTTTCCCCTGAGAAAACATAAATGATGGTTTACAATAAATACCAGCAGCTGAAAAGTTACAAATCATGTAAACAGTAGTTTGTTTGGTTGGTTTTTAAAAAGTATTGTTAGTCCCAGAAACAAGATTTTTAAAAATTTTATTTCCCTTCCCTCCCCATAAAGGTGTAGCAGAGAAGACACAACTTCTGAAACTGAATGTTCCTGCAACCTTCATGCTTGTGGCTCTGGATGAAGGTCCAGGTCCTCCAATTAAATACCAGTATGCTGAACTGGGGAAGCTATACACTGTTGTGTCACAACTGATCCGTTGTTGCAACGTGTCCTCACGGATGCAGTCTTCTATCAATGGTATAATGAATTTTAAGTTTTCCTTAGATTAATTGGATGTAAATGTCTTTTGTGTGTAGCTAGCTATTACGTGTTAAATGAATTAGCTGGAAAAAATGTTTGCCTTTTATGTTTAGCAGCTCCTTTTGTTTAAAGACAGGAGTCTCTTTGTAGTAAAAACTGATTTGCTCTACTAAGGAGCACGAGAGAGAAGTCTGTTCTTTATTTTTATGCTTCTTGGTTTATTCCTTAAAGATGTAGGAAAAAAAAGAGAGTAGTAGAGTAGTTTGTTGATTACAAAATAGTAATGATTTTAAAATAGTTCAAGCTCATTTTAAAGAGTGGCATAAAGATCTTTTGATCTTGATTAGGTAATAAAATAATAGATTGCTTTCATGTTACCAGTAGAAAAGTGATCTGCACAAAAAGAACACTGTAGCAGGCTCTGAAGTAGCTAATACTGCGTATCAGTGAAGAAATCTTGGATTGTTGTGGATAGCTCTTGAAAATTATTTGATGCTTGTTCGCAATCAAGATGAGAAACAGAAGCCAGCACTTTAATTTATAAAAGATAAGGAGTCAGCTACAAATCGGTCAACCACAGTAGAAACAATTAATGTCTCCAGTAGTTGAACAGAGTGCAGCTATTTTTGAGAAATGGTGACAGAATATTTGGCTACGTGGACTTTATAGCCTGTATATGTACACATTCTATTAAGCATATTTTAGAAAACCTAATTAGGAATTTGTAGAGAAGCTGTTTAATGGCAAACTCATTACAGCTTGATGTGTCACACTATAAAGTCAATAGACTAGAATGCACTATAGTAAGATTAATGAACTGAAAATTTTACTGTGCTATAATAAGCTTCAGAACCATTTGGCAATTTTTATTTGATTTTATTTCCAGTGCATTATTTGAGGCTTACACTGAAAAGATACTCTCCTTATGAAAAATAATTGTGTATTCACTGTATTCATAATGTTGTGCTAAAAAAATTACTTGATACGAACATTACTCTGATGACTAATTATGACTGCTGTTTGCAGAGTAAAGTTTTGGGTTTTTTTGCTTCAGCATGTCATGCTAGAAAAATTCTCCCTTGGACTTCTGGGCATCTTCAAACAATAGCTCAAAACTCTTAAATTTAGAAACATCAGGAGCAGTCTTTCCTTGCACAAAATGAAGCTTACTAAATGAGACGTTTTAATTGTTATTCTTTCAAGAATGCATTGCTTCTCTCTACACAAGTGATTCAGATTGGACTGTACTGGCAAAGATACTCTTTTGAACCCTTTCCCATTGTCTTGTGAAGTAAATGGACCTTGTGTCCTAAAATATGATAGATTTGGACTGTGTTACAGTGAAGCAGATAAATTCAAGAGTTAAGAAGATTTCACTGAGGAAACTCAGTAATTTCTCTTCTTGCATACAGACATGTCTCCAGCTGTTCTGCTTTTGATTGTCACTCCATTATCTTATCTGAGAGGAAGAAGTAGCTCTCTCAGGCAGCAACTGCCAGGCTTCACAATCGGAAAACTTAGTTATTTCATAGCATGGCATTTTTCAATTAAAATCAGCTGTTAGGAAGGGATTGGATTTTTTTTTTCCTCCGTTTGTTGTTTTTTGATGAATTACACCTATTTATATTTTGTTGTATCTACACTGAAAGTACTTCAGTACCGTTTCATCTGTAATAACTTTGTTCTAGGTAATCCCCCACTTGCCAACCCTTATGGTGATCCTAATTTATCTCAACCTATAATGGCACTTCAGCAAAACGTAGCAGACATCTTATTTGTGAGAACTAGTTATGTAAAGAAAATTATTGAAGATTGCAGCAACTCTGAAGAGACCATCAAGTTGCTTCGTTTCTGCTGTTGGGAGAATCCTCAGTTCTCTTCCACTGTCCTCAGTGAACTTCTTTGGCAGGTAAAAATAATAAGCTAGGGGAGAGATGGGAATATAAATGTATATGATGCGAGTTTCTATATTTATATATAGGAATATTGTATTAAATACTGAACAGATGCTCAATAAATAAACTTCTCTTAAGATGACATCCTCTGCCAGTATTTACACTCTTACATCTGTACATCGTGTTGGAGTGCTATGAGAAGTCCTTTTATGAGTTCAGGAAAACAATGGGCCTTTTATGAATTAGGAGCACTGTGTTAAGGATGGAAAGACTGAGGTGGTCTTTATGTATTGCAAGAGCTTTTTCTAAGCTTTTCTGTCATTATCCGTGGAAGAGCTTCATACATTGCATGGAAAGTTAGAATAATTTCTGAAGATCTCCCTTGTATTAATTTTGAGTACGTTCGTAAGGTTCTTTTTTACAAGTCTGCAGAACATATTTGACTTAAGACTCAGGAAAGAATCTTTGGGACTGTCTTGATTTTTCTTTCTGGTCTCTGTAACGTTAGTTAAAATTTTGCACTCCAAATAAAATTTTTTACTTCTGTTAGCTCATCTTTATATTGGCCCTTTGTTTCCATGTAAACATCACATTTTTCTGTCCTATTATTTGGCACTTGAAAGAATCATAATAAAAATCAATTTACTAATGTTTTGTTAGCCATACGTTTTAGGATGACCTCTGAGTGTACTGTTTAAAAGTAGCAGTATCAGTGAAAAATAACATTTTGTATTTTGACTTTTCTAAAGGTATTTTACAAGGTAGCTGCTTTAGCATCTCGTGCTTGTGGCTTCAGATTAGTTGTGTTAGGACCTCATGAGGAAACATTTTGTTCTTTAAAAATCCTACTATATTAAAAGCAAACTAAGAGTAACAAAATAATAACCTCTCAAAGCCCCTGACACAATCAACTTTTTTTTTAAAAAAAAAAGGGCGTTGTATCTTGGAATATGCTTTAAATTACAACGAACTTCAAATGAATGATGTTTTTGTAATCTGCATATGATTGTGATGATGTTCATGTAATCTGCATACTTCAAGGCATGTTTTCTTATATTCTTTGCATATTTATTTTTTAAGGTTGCGTATTCATACACATACGAGCTTCGGCCTTATTTGGATCTGCTTTTGCAAATCCTATTAATTGAGGACTCTTGGCAAACTCACAGGTTAGTATTTACCTGCCTTTTTATAACTCAAGATTATTATGCTTTTTACAGCTTGTTTCCCTAGTGATTCTTTTACTAATCCTTTTAAGAGGTTTGTTTTAAATACATATTAAAATAAAGTACAGAAATAAAGATTTATTTTTTTTTCGTTTTTATATCACTTTTTGAGATAAATCTACAATTTTTCTCTTTGACCTTCCTTACTATTGAGAAATTTGCTAACTAGCAAAGATTTTTCACTTAAAAGATAATGTGCCATTTAGGCTAAAGTCACTGGTCTTTGTTGTGAGATGCTTAGGCTGATTCTTAGAAGCATCTCATTCAAGGTCCAGTGATAGCCTGGTCTTACTAAGAAGCCAGTCAGTCATAGTAGTGATGCTAAGACACTCATCGAGTGTGACCTTGGAAGGAAAGCATATTTCATACATAAATATTCTGTATGTGATCACATTTCAAGATAATTTTAATGTCAATATATTAAATATTCATGCAATTTCAAATCTCATTTTTATATGTCTACAGAATAAGACTTTAGAAAGTTGAGATTAAAAAATGTAATTATTGCAAATACTATTTGAAAGCATAGTAATTTTTTTGAGAAGTTTTATATAGAAGTAGTAGTAATTGAGGTAATACAAAATATATGTCTTAAACATGCTTCCTGTCAATATTTTTAAATGATGCTCTTTTATAAGTGAATATCGGTAGTATTGAATTTACTAAATTTGAGTATGAGCACACTTGCTGTGTGGAACAAGGGTTTGGAGTGAACTCATGTATTTGAACCTGTAGAATTAGACTGAGCTCTTAGGATTTTACCACTTGCCAGTCTTACTTTAGAACATACTCTAAGAGAAGATGGTGGTCTGGCTTACCACTCTCCAAAACATGAAGGCTTGAGTTGGAGGGATTTCTTTATTTTCTTCATAGGAATTACAGGTTAGGTAAGGGACAACAATACCCTTTATACATAGATTTTTAAGTTTTACATATATGCCTATATGTAATGTTACATATGCATTACATATATGCCTATATATAATGCAGTTTGTTTGTATTTTCTTTCTGTACTTCTGTAAGATGTCTTTAAGTCCAGAGTACACTGGAGTCTGGGTGTACTTTAGAAGATGTGAAGTAAAATAATGTATTTTAGGGAGAAAATGCAGGTGAGAAATCATGGAATTTTTTGTTTGGAATAGTGATGTGTTTGAAGTAACAGAGTAATAGGAGGCCGAGTGTTTTATTAGGGCTTTCACTGTGCTTGGAGATGTAGATAATTTCATATTCCAAATTGCAATCTCAGGAATTGTGTTAGGCTTCAGCAGAGTGGTATTAAGTGGTCAGCTGCAGTCATCCTTTGATTTTTTTTTATTTTTTTTTTTTGCTGGAACTTCTGGCAGAACCTTGAACTACTGATCTTTGTCCTGCTTTTGGTTTTCCTGTGATAATCATAGGGTTTTAATGATCTTTGTCTTATCTTCAAAAAAAGAAAATAAACAAACCCAAAAACCAAACAGCCCCCCCAGCTAAAAAGCATAACTGTCGACAGTAAATGGCAGTCTCTTCTAACATTCAGAAAGGAAACATCATCTGATCTTGGACAGTACGCGTCCTTTGGTGCGCCCTGTGTTTTTATACTGTGGGGTGACTGCTGCTGTTCTTTGGCTTCAGATCAGCGCTCATAAATTTCTCTTGATTTGACTAGTTCATGTGCCAAGTTTTGGTTAATAGTATTACAAGCGCCATTAATTTAAATCAGCTGAAGTAAAGCTCATCATCGCTTTATAGAGGGAGCCTAGGTTGCCGGCTGCCTGGGGTCTTATTCGCTGACTGTTGCCGGCACTATAAGGAAAGAGGGCTTTTCCTTACAATGAGTATAGCGCTTTGAGTTGTCAGCGAGAGTTTTGTGCCCTTCTCTGGCTTTTTTCAAAGCCAGAAGTATGTAAATACTCAGTTCTTGCAGAGTTTCAGGGTGGCAGTCCATTCCTTTATCCCTTGTTTGAGAGCAGTAGGCACAGAAAGTAGGCTTAGTTCCAGGAAATACCCAAGTCCCTTATCCCCACGCATAAATGTGTACCGTTCATTCCTCCTCAGAGGAACTGTATCTAAAAGAGTGTCTTTGAGAAGCATAATTACAATGTAAGTAACCATTCTGTTCCAATTCTGTAACAACCTATTGGGTTAACAGGTCTATATTATAAATGCAGTTGGTTTTAAAAATAAGTAATAAAAATTAACCAGTTAAAGTTGAGTGCTGTGATTAGAATTAATCATGCTTACATATTTTATATATCTCATTCAGAGAGTTTAAATATTACCAAATGTGCTAAAACCTACATATGTGTCTATTTAGTTTTCTAATTTAAAAAAAAACCTCGTTATTACAACCAGAAGTCAGAATATGAGCTATCCCTTTTATAGTTGCATTGCAAGTGAAGCCTTATTTCAGATATTGAAACTCTAATACTTGAATTTCTGGGCTGTTGTTTTGTTTTTTTTTGTAGGATTCACAATGCACTTAAGGGAATCCCGGATGACAGGGATGGACTGTTTGACACCATTCAGCGCTCTAAGAATCATTACCAGAAAAGAGCTTATCAGTGTATAAAGTGCATGGTAGCTCTCTTCAGCAACTGCCCTGTAGCCTACCAGATCCTTCAGGTGATACCTTTCATTCTCTTTCTTGCTGATTTTTTTTTTTTCCAGTTCTATGGGTAAAAAGAAAAAACCACCAAAAAAACCCCAGAACAACAAAAAAAACCAAACATAAACCCCCAAAAAACCGCACGTAAAAAAATCTAACACACAAAAACCAAATCACCGTTGTTCAGTATTCATCACTTCGGTGAAATTATAACTTCCAAGTACAACTCATTTGAACCTTTGTATATTAGAAGGTGAATACATGGAATAGAGAGCAGTTTGGTGGAACTTGCACTCATGATTCTGTGATGCAGCTGCAAATCCACAGCCTTCATTTCAGATTTAAAGTTTCCTTTGTTCAAAAAAGGGTATTGCAGGGAGTCTTAACAGCAGCCTATGTTTTGGCGGTCTGCTGTTCTTTGATAGGTGGTATATTGGAAAGGAAAAATATTTTCTCTGTTCTTCAAAATAGGGATCATTCTGAATTGTTCATTTTCCATTTGCAGAGCAATGGCGATTTGAAGAGGAAATGGACCTGGGCAGTGGAATGGCTTGGAGACGAGCTTGAGCGTAGACCATACACTGGCAATCCCCAATACACCTATAATAATTGGTCTCCACCAATACAAAGCAATGAAACATCAAATGGCTACTTCCTAGAGAGGTCACACAGCGCTAGGATGACTCTTGCGAAAGCTTGTGAACTCTGCCCAGAGGAGGTAAAGAATTAATTTGACTTTTGGTAAAAAGATCTGAATAAATTGCTTCTATAAAATAATTAACCTTAGCAACAGTCTCTGCTCGCTATGGACGTAACACATTTTATAAGTATTTTATAAATACGGATTTCTGATTTTACTAGTTTCTTACCTACTCCTGTGCATTTTTCCACGTTTATTACTGTTTCTGTAGACATCTATCACCTAAAGAACTAGCAGTATGGAATTGAAATTGACCATTTAATGTGGATTATGAATGGGCCCTGTTTTTTCAATAATAATATGTTGATAGTGGGGGTTTTTTATGTACGGAAATACAATGCTAGCTATGGATGACACAGTGGCCTGGTATTTTTCGCAAGCGTATCTGAAATGGTGACTTGTTTGTAGGATTGGTTCCGGGTAGAATAATTGTAATATGTTTTACGTAAGTAAACTAAACTTTTTTTCAAACTTTAGGAACCAGATGATCCTGATGCTCCAGATGAACATGAGTCTTCTCCACCTGAAGATGCCCCACTGTATCCCCATTCACCTGGTTCTCAGTATCAACAGGTAAAAGCTCAGAATTGAACCATTTATTCAGAGTTCCAGGTTAGCTTTTATTAGCATTTGTGGTAACTTAAAATGAAGGCATTTAGGCAGAAGCATGCTGTTGTCAAATGTCGTACTTGGACAAATAAAGATAGACCTCCATTTTGCCATGAACAGTTTCACCACCCAGAGTCTCAGGTGAGAATTTTAATGTTATTAGATCAGGGATTAATCATTCATAGAAAGAGCAGGGGAACAGATGTCATCATAGTCCATTGTATCCTGAGTTTGATTCTGTCGTATTTGTTGACATTGATAATATTTCGTGAGTTGATTTCTTGTTTTTAAAAGAAAAATCAAGCCTCGAGACCTGATTTTTCCATTTGAGTGGTTGGAAGGCTTTCAGAAAAATGCGAATGGCTTGGTTATCTATAACTTGTGCTATGAACACTGATCTCTAAGTCTAAGTACATATAAAATCTTAACATTTTTATGTTAGATGGCTGCTTTGTTAATACCTTACAGTGGAAAGCCAGATCTGAAAGAAATCATACCCATTTTTTTTTTGTTGAACTGATGAAATTAGTAGATCCCCTGTTTAGTTGCCATTTTTTTGTTCCAGTTCATTTTATATATTCCAAATCTGCTAATTTAATTTCCTTTCCTGCCCAAACCCATTTTCCCTTCATCTTGCTTTCCTTACTTGGTGTTCTCAGCAGAGCAGTTGGTAAGTCATGAAGATTTTCCCACTCCTTTCTGAGCTCCTGAGTTCAGACACATACCATAACCTCACCATTAGCTGTGTGACGTGTTCACTTTCTTGCAAGAGATGGCATTTCTCACTAACACACAATCCTCATATTCCTAGTTTCTCCACAGTTGGTTAAACTCTTCAAAACAGTAGATAGGTGAGATGTTTTCATTTGCCAGGTGTGTATATGACTCTTAAAACTGAGGCAGAGCATCTGCAGAAAACTACTGGTCTAGATTTCATTCAGTTCTGTAACATTATAGTTTTGCCTCTTAAAAATTGAAGCATTTTGCATTAATACAGGTTTGCTTTTTCCATTGTCTTAAGAGAAAAAATCAAGCTGGTTGAATCTGGTGATAAAATGTGCACTGTCTAATGTCCACAGCACACAGGCAGCCTCTTTTTGTCTTCTTTTTTTCCCTTTCTTGCCACTTTTGCTTTGCATGTAACTGTACGTTATTCAATAGATTGCTATTGTAACTAATCGTTTTATCTCTACAAGTTGGAAGTTTGTTTACATTCTGTGTCAATTAAAAAGGTAAGTCAAAGACACAGTTCAGAGGAATGAAGAAACTGATAAGTGTTCATACAGATATTACTACATGAGAAGTTCGGTGTGCTTGAGGTTGCTTTTCTGTAGTCTGAATGTAAAGGGGGACAGCGAGTAACTAGTAAGGAAACAGCCCGCAGGCTTCACGTCCCTTGAAAATGTTTATGCTTTATTGCAGAATAACCACGTGCATGGACAGCCATATACAGGCCCGGCAGCACATCATATGAACAACCCTCAGCGAACTGGCCAACGAGCACAAGAAAATTACGAAGGCAGCGAAGAAGTTTCCCCGCCTCAGACAAAAGATTAGTGAAATGCACATGATCAATTAACTGGCTCCATCAAGACTGTGCACCCAGGCCTTACAGTCCAACCTTTCTCTGTGTCTGGCTAATATTTAAAACTAGAAAAACTATTCCTAATCAACATGGAGTGGAGAGTCTATTCACTGTCTTATCTGCAGAAAATTGCTGTCAATATATAACCCGCCTGCAGTGGAAAGTGTATAGTGTTTTGTAATAAATGGCCTGATGCTAATGTGTAAATGGCAAAGGTGTATATAGTATATTAATGTTTGACTGTTAATTCTTGAGCAAGAAACATTTTTTTTGTCTTGATGAGACTCACAGATCTACAAAAACAAAAAAATAATTTCTTGGTATATCTGCTGCGCTCTGCAACCAGTGTTGCCTGCCTGACGGCAGTCGGATCAACTCCTTTACGAAAAAGTCTATCCATGTCAACCACAAAAATAGTTTCATGTTAATTCTTTGCCACTGGAGTCGATTTTACTATGAGCAACGTAATGGCTGGTAACCTTTTAATTATTTGGTTGATGTGGAAAATTGGTGATGTAACATTGTTTCTAGATCTTTTTTCATTGCCTTTTTCATTCTGGTATTAGGTTAATCACTTTGAAGCTATAGTTATGCTGTAACATTTAGCATGGCTTCACACCAAGTTAGTGTAGCCAATGAGGGGGGAAAAAAAAAAGCGACAGCGGTTGTCCCAATGTGACAACTGTATAGCTCAGAACTTTTTCTTCTTACACCTAGACTATAAAACGGGGAGAGAAAATGTGACAAAGAAGTGGTTTTCAGTTTCACATATGTTCCTCACATCTGATGTTTGGCAGTTCTGTCTCTGGGTGGGATAAAGAACACTTAGTTTTCAGTAATAGGAATTTAAAAGATTTAAAACAAATATGCAAAAATTTGCTATGCCAGGATGCCTGGAGCATAATAGACTGTATTTGGTGTGCTTGTTTTGTTTCTTTGGTAGAGCTTATTAGATAAACTTCTAACACTTTCCTTCTACTGCATCCCAGTGAAGTGGAAGTCAACAAAATCACACAGTACTTGTGAGTGCCACTGCACCAAGTTAACTTGCTGGTTTTCTGCTCGTTCACAGTTCTACTTGAAAGCGAGAATTGTCTTAGCTCTTTATCCATTATACAGGAAATCTTAACATTAGAAGCAGGGTTTGATGATAAAAGAAACTACTGGTTAGTCAAATACAATTCTGAGGTATCTCTATTCCAGAATAAACATTTGTTTAAAGACTTCAAGAAAACGCATCAGTAAATACTGTATTTAAATGAAAATTGGTAACTTGAATGTGTGTAATTTTTTTGGAACCTGTCTAAAAACCAAATACCCCTGCAAAACAGATACAGCCCACCCTATACTATTTAAATATTTTGCTGTTTTATTTTATAGAAATTATTTTGCTGAATTCACAAATAGAATTTGATTTAAGAAGAATGTTTTGTCCTGTGGTGTGTGTTGTTTTTTTTGAGTTTTTTGGTTTTGGTTTTTTTTTTTTTTTTTTTTAAATGGACTGCACAGAAAGGTGAATTCTGTGCAGCGGCTCTATGCTGAATTCTGGAACAACAGTCACGTTGAGATTCTGTGCACAAAAAAAAAATTTGGCCCTTAAGAATAAAATAATAATCAGGACAATTACACTGTAAAAGTTTCTTAATGTGATTTATCTTGTACTTTTTGTATGTTTTTATATATACATATATATATTTAATGAGCACAAGCTTGATGGTGTTTTTTACAAATGAGTTGATAGAAACAAAGCTGCTTATCAGTTTATAGGTCTGTAGTTTTGAAAAGAACAAAGGAAAATTTGGTCACAAGTGCATTCTTGTGCATTTAATATAATAAGGAAGAGACATTGAAGATTTTTGAATATGCTGTGTAGCGATGATCACTTTTATGCTTCCATGTTTTCCCTAGTGCTCAAGTTAATTCAGATTTTTTCATAGTTTTTTAGTAATACCATTTTACCTGGACTTAGTAAATTTGGATAAAGTGTTCCCGTTTATGTTTGGGAATGCTCGTTGGAGGTTTTAACTCAAATTCTACCCTGAGTACTCAAGCTGAAATAGTCCATATTTATTTGGACCAGTAATTGTTAAGCTATCTCAGAGGCGATTATTATGTATTTTTTACTATGTAGGTAAAACGTATAATGTGCTAGTTCAGCCTTGCCAACTGTATTTGCTTTTGATAGTGCAATGATTGTAGAGACATGTCAAACCTACGACACTTTAAGGCTGTGACTCTCTTCAGTCGATACACACCCCTGTCCCCCGTGGGATTGAGAGTGGCTGCAGTGGCCGTTTGTTTTCCAGGCGGCAAATTGAGAGTATTGTGCATCTTTTGTGAGTTTGAAGAAGGATAGCCTCTATCGCTTGTTGCAGCTGCCGCTTTTAAAGGGATAGCTACAGTAAAAGGTGCAATGTTTTCTTCACTCTGGGCAAAACAGTTTTGAATTGTACTTAACATACTGTACAAGCAAAAAAGTTTCGTATGCATGTTACTGTCACAGCATTTTGGCAGCGGTCATTTTCAGGCGATACACGGTACCTCATTGTTCATGGCACGCTTTAAAATAGTAGTCCTCAAAGTGCCTAAAGATTTAATTCCTCCCCCCCCCCCTCACTAATTTCAGTCCTGTTTTCTGTTCAGAACAGTTACTAGGGAATCTCTGGTCTTCCATAAAACAAGCCAATAAATAGTAAAGCAATTAATTACTCATGTTCCTGACAATGTAACATCAAACACATAGAAACTGAAAATTTATGGGTGATGTTATATGGTGGTTAAAGTGTAGTTTGTCCTAGGGGGAAATCCGTAACCTTACGATGCAGAATTTCTCCCTCTTATACATTTGGATTGTACAGCCGTATATATGAAAGGAATTCAGTTACTGTTAGTCTGTCAGTAAACGTACCAAGTTTCGGTCACAAAGTTGGTCACCGACACCTGTGTTATCCCAATCCCACTGAAGACAATGAGATTGCACAGGGTTCAGTCAGAGCTTATTTGCTGTGCAGTACCTGATTTTGTGGTGATGCACAAGCAGAAAAGGACTCTGCTCGACTTGGAATTTTTCAGATTCTTTTCCCTGCTAACTACCAGCTCTGAAAACTGAAGTTCTCTATTTTTAAAGCTACTGTATCTTGCTGAACTTGAGCCAGAAGGAAATGAAGTTCCACAGTGACTTTTTTTTTTCCTCCAGAGTGAAACTTTATTTTAGGCGACGTGAGAAAATTGTGTTACGGTAATTGCTATTATGCCTTCTCAGCCACTTGGTTGTGCCTAGCTCGTGTATTTCAGCACATGTGTCATGCAAAAAGCACTTGCGGTTGGTCCCAAAACTTTCTATATGTTTCCGAAGTTCTAGAAGAGAACGAGATTAGCCATTCTGCCAGAGCTAAAATGGGCAAAATTGGCTGCTGTAGCAATTTACTTCAGTTTTGGTTTCAATAAATTTTGTCTACCTCTGAGTCTGTTGCCAGAGTTGAACAGGGTGATAAACTTACGTCAAGGCAAAGTGGCTCAACGTTTGTGTTGGCATGTGTTTCAGTTACTAGGCATCGCAGCGAGACTTTCATTGCAATGAATTTAGCTTCAAATGAAAGCTAAAGACTACCTATATAAATTACTGGAAGGAGTGACATGTTAGGAAATTTGCAGAGTAACCAATTAAGTCTTTCAATATCTTAGTTACACCTCGTTAGTCCACACTGAAAACAAATTCACCCCCCCTGTGGTGAAAGACACACCTTAATTTTTGGGAAGGCGTGAGATGCTGATGCTGACCTCGCATTTCTTAAGACAGGTGTGGGATTTCCCCGTTTGTGAGCCTGCTCCAGCACGGTGTAATCAGAACAACAGTAATTTTGGCTCCCCATCTTCTTCCCTCCTGTGCTCTCCGTCATATTTGTGATACCACTTTTCTCACGGGCCTGAGGTCTTCGGACTAAAGTCTAAACCTGCCTTCTGTTTAGAGCAAGACTAAAGCAGCTTTCTGGGGGAGAAGTAGGAACTGTCTTTGTAAATACTGCGTGCTGCACAGGGGTACTGCTATAATCGGAAAGCAAGGTGGAACAAACCCAGCTACATCTTCCTGTGTGATTGCTGTTCCTCTTGCACGTGGTCTCGTGAGGAAAACGACAGCACACGGCTCTTTAAAGCTCAGTGCATTTTCTTTCAGGCTTGCAGCTAGAATTAGTCTACACTAGTGCAGTAAAAATAGCTCTGCAGCAGCACGAGCAACGTGCCCTATATATGGCCTCCATACTGTTCCAGGGTATTCATTATACCTTCCTTCTATTAGTCTTTGGGGATTGTCACGTTAATATATTGATTTACACTGAGACTCGCCCTCCATTACAGACTAGACAGCTCTACTGCACTAGAAGAGTTTTAGCCCAGTCTGGGTGCTATGTAACTTCTTCAGGTTTGTACTATAAATGCCCTTTTATTTCTAAGGTATAAAAATTTTCTTTGGACTAACTTTTAAAATGTTAAATAGCTATTCTTCGGTCCCTTTTTACGAGAGCAAGTGTTCAGTCCTGCCCCTGTTAGTGTCTGTTACAGTAGGCTGTCCACAGACAGTGTGTTGGCATAGATTCCCGCACTTTACAGGGTGAGGCTCTCTGGATTTATCTGATTTTTTCCAACGCAAGCTGTGGCGCATCCATGGATTTCAACGGCATTTGCATGAGTCCTGCTGATTTCAGCACCCTAAGAGTTGAAGCTGGTGATGTGTGGCAAGGATCAAGCCAGATAAGTCAGCAGGTGGCACAAAAGACATCTGTCTGATTTGCTTGATTTATAGTTATTTGCAGACAGTGAACTCGAAACCAGCACGGAGAACCGATTTCTGAAGAACACTCTCCTCAATAAGGGCTAACTTTTAATCAGTTTTTAAATACCCAACTCTGTTTTTAGCTGTAGAATTCCTTAAAGCCTCTTTTTTGATAATGAAACTGACCTACAGGCTGTTTCCATAGAATAATTTGATATAGCCTTAATTACATCAGCACAATTCTGAAATGACAGTGTCATTCTCCAGTAATCAAAATAACGTGCAAATGTCTTCTAGTTTGTAACAATGAGCTAACTGTGAATAATGAAAATAGAAGGGGAAAAAGTAAACAGGTTCTATGGATTCATCCAGTATCGAACTATAGAAGAACATCCAGTGCAGGAAAATAAGATCATTCTCTTTTTCTGTCTCTGTACTGTTTAAAATGTCTGGTATTGTTCGTCTACATTCTTAATTTGCAGCTGCTCTTCAGTGACTCGGTTTGTATTGCCCTAAGCAGTGTCAGCTGCAGTGTGCAGCTTCCCGATGCATTTACAGTTACATCCCCTTTAGTCCTTAGCAGAGCAAAATCTTTAAAAGTTTGGTTTTCTTGTGCAAGCCAGTTCCCTAATCCACATTTCCATTTGCCTTGTTGCTATGTGCTGTTTCTGTTTTCGTGCAATGACCAGGACTGGATGAATGCTTCCGAAGTGTGGTTTCACCCGAGCCATTAAGCAGGCAGTTATGTTCCTTCTTTGTAATGGTACCTCTGTGGATGCAGCTTTTTAAAGATACTGGCCTTTTTTGTAACTTTATTGAAATGCTGCTCCGTTCTTGTCCATCACTCCTATATGTGATTCTTAGCGAGTTTTTCACTCTGGATCGCCAGGATCATTTTCTATTAAATATTTTTGTGTTGTCTTGAAATCAAATCCCTTCACTTGCCATGGTGTATTTTATCTCCTACCTGCACGTGCTGTTCTGCCGTTAGCTCCTACGGAAGAACCGCATTTGACAGGCAGCCTGGCTGTCCAGACCGAAGCCTTTTACAGTGCAGTAGCAGCAGTCACGGCCTTGACCGGGTGGGCTTTGTCATCCCTTAAATCTTCTCAGCATTTATGTGGGCTGTGCAAGTTTCATGCTGCTGTTGGCAGGCTGGAATTCAAATAGCTTGTAGCTTATAAGGAGTTGTTTGGGATTTCTTGGGGTGTTTTTTTTTTTTTTGCTTTTCTATCTTGAACATTTAGTTCCTATAGGTGAATAAAAATAGTGGGTCTCGCTGGAATCGACTTCTGAAAAGAAGGCTGATTGAAAACTTGGACACTTCTTTATATACTTGATTGTATTTAAATAGCTGGTAGGTGCTTTAGAGTCCTTAGACTTCTGGAAGCAAATTCAGAAGCTTGGAAACATGAAGACAAGGTCTTCAAGATTTAATGATTCTCACAAATTCTATCTGCCTGTCCTGCTGCGTGATTAAGAACAGGTGAGATAGAAATGGAAATACTCCACTGAAGAGAGAGAGAGGTCACGTTATGTGAAATATTTTGGGAACTGGGAATGTTGAGTGTGCTTTGCCTGGGCTCACACACACCACTGATAGCTGCTGAGTGAGAGCCCTCTCAGCATGAACTGTTCTGAACCACAGGCTTACTCAACCACCGAAGAATTAGTTTCTAGCAGGAAGTTGATTAAGCAGCATATAAAGCAATTTCTGTTATTTTTCTTTTCTGAGATCTGTACTGAGTTGAATCCCCTGAGCAAATAAAGATAGGGAGTGGTCTGAGTGAGAGGCTTCACAAGCTTGTTCTGTTAATACTTTCTACCTCTTGATGTTCATTGCAGAGCCGCTGCAGGCTGGTTACGCCGCTAAGTGGCTTTAGCAGCGTGACAGTTTCTTTTGGGTCAGGCCAAAATGGGTGCAGAAATAGCTGGGCAGGCACAGGGCAGTTCCTGCCTCCCCTTCGGGATGCGTGAAATCATTTGAAACGCGACTCCAAGAGTAGGTATGTGTATTTGCATCAGAATGAAGGAACTGGCATTTTTTCAGGTGGCACTAGGTGGACTCACAAACACTTCTACTCAGTCTCTCATGCTACCTCCTTATCCATGTGAAGTAGCATAAAATCCTTGTGCAAATAATACTATTCAAATAATGCAACCACAGGGAGGTGTATTGGTTTTGAGCGATGCTGATGTGGTGAGAGTGTAGAAAGGGAGCGATGTCGGAATGTGTAAAGCCAGTATTCTGCAAAGAATATTATTGAGAAATAAATGTTTCCAATCGCTACCGTGGTTGTGTGTAAGACTGAAATGCTGAAAGAGAACTGTGTAACCCTCCCACTCCTAGTCTGAGAGAGACCTGGCATTGGCTCTCTGAAAGATTCTGCAACCTGAACCAAAAAACTGCTGTGGGAATGTACACTTACCATATAGCTGTGGAAGAATACTTCAATCGTGTCACTTCTCTCGGTCTTCAGAGCAGTCAACATGATTTTGATGTAGGTTTTAGATTATGTGTATATAAATATGATTGAAGTACCAACAGCAAACCATAAATAAAATGTGGACTTAACTGAAGAATGGGCTAGTGGAGGACTCTTGTGTTGAATTTATTAAAGTATAACAAAGTTGTTGATGGAAGAGACTTTCTGTGATGAAGACAGAGAAATAAAACTGGGGTGTCCTCGGTTTGGGAAAGTAGGCAGGTTCGCTGTTGCCTTTGAATCTGTTACAGCGCATGCGGACCAACCTGATTGCACCGTAGTCGCTGGAGAAGAGTTGGCTGCATGGGAACATTCCTGGGGGTCACTCCACCTTCCTGCCTGCTGAGCACCAAAGGTGCTTGCCTCTCCTCAGTACCAGTGTGACTTTCTCATTCCAGGTTGGCAAAAGCTGATGTAGGCTGCTGGACAGCTTCTGTTACCCACGTTTCCATAACGAGCCGATTGCCTAGTGGCTTTGCTCTACCAGAGCAAGGGCCATCACCTAAAAGGAATTTGAAGTGGGTGTATGGAGAGCGAGTGGAAACATCGGTTTACTCTCTTTGCTCTCAGCACTGGCTTTGAAGATGTGTAAATGAAATTACAGAAGAATGACAAAATACTAGGAATTTGTAGTACTAACATTAGATAAAAATGATTTAAACAAGACATCCGTGGAAGTAGGTATCAACCAAGTTTATCATAGCCCTGTTCAGGTGATGAAACCCATTGGAGTGGATGTGCCTGTGAATTCTCTGGATATTGACCTGTTAGCAAAAATAAGAATTCAAGATAAATTTTGAATCGTTACCAGCTTTTGATGAAGACAGTAAAAACATAAAGCAACTCCCACAAAATGTGTTCCGACATTTCTCTGAGAATTTGTTAATGCCACAGGACGAAAAAAAAAGAGCAAGCGCCAATTTTCAATTTAACTTCTATGGAAACTGAAATATGTAGTGATTTATCAATCAACTGACTCCCTAAAACCTTTTATAATTTAGACTCCTGTGGTTTTTATATTACCTGAAAATATGGCCCAAAGCGTTTCTCTTGGATTTGATACTCGCTTACCTCATAACTTCAACAGTCAGCATTATAATTTTGTTGCTGAAGCTTAGTTTCCTTGCTTCTTTTTGCAAAAACCCTCTGGATGGATTTGCTCTGACCTTTTTCTATATAACACAGTTTCCTTGCGCCTCCCTCCCTGCACTGGTGTGTAGCAGGCTGTGGGTCCTCCAGAAATGCAACCCCCTTCTGATTTATCAAGGGAGGGAGTCAGGCAGTTTGCTAGTGCCCTGGTAGGACTGGGAGATGGGTGGCACGGAAAACACTGGAGATGTGATCCTTGCCCGTCTCTGGATGACGTCTTGCTTCTGCCTTGTGTGTCTCGGCGCAAGTTAGAATTGCGTGCTGTCTGCGCAACAGCCATCAGGCTGCTGAGGTGTCAGTGGAGCAGTAGGTTAAAAAGAGAACAGTAATGTTAAATGATGGTGTTATATTATGATGAAAGAATTTGTGATACTTGTTGATGCTTATGTAGGACTTGGTGTTTCTTGATACACTCTTAAGAAAGTTTAAAGACAATGTTGTTTGGTCTTTCACTAGGTGGAAATTGGAAGCCCTTCTAAAGGAAAACTTTTTAGTGCTTTACTGGTATGTGTCTTTTTTTTTTTTTCCCTTCAGCAAACAAAGCTGTATACTTGAAATAACCATTGAAATGCCTGCATAAACACCATGTATTTCTTTAAAGAAGAGTTTGCTTCAGTTCAAGATTTCTGTTGTCCTTATAGCCATTTACAGGTGATTTTTATTACTATTTTACTAATAAGCATGTCTGTAGTTTTTAAAGTTTGACTATATGTGTAGTAGCTCATGTCCTCTGTGCAGCATTAAGGCTGGGAATCGAGACACTCATCCATGAAGTAAGTATCCTGGATATAAACTTTGTTAGCAAATATCTGTGTCAAGCTGGTAAGAACATCTGGTTTGAGCAAGAGGTTGCTGAATATTATATACATTTAAAATATAATTACTAGGAGTGAACATAAAAGCACACAATGTTACAGGGGTAGGAAAAACACAATACCGTGCAGGGATGTTTCTGTTGAACATTGTTTGCATTTATTTTGCTAATTTGCATTCAAAAGTGGGGTTTTTTTATATTAAAGCTTCTTTAGTAAAGCTGGGAGCTCGTAAGTCCATCTACTTCACTACCAGCTGCCTCTCCATGGTGCATCAAGGGGCTTGACTTAACACCGTGGAGGCTGAGGACTTCCACGGGTGTCAGTGGCCTTTGTGCCACCTTCAGTGTACGTGTGGTGCGATTCCACCAAGGCGGGGAGTTCCTGCAGCCTGATTCTTAGAATCGTAAATTCTGCTCTGCGTATAGGCACAGACACAGGTTCTCCACAATTTCTTCAAGCACCGTCTTGCATAAAATGCCACCTCTGGCTTCATCTGCTCCTCTAGTTCAGTTTGTCTGAGTAGTCCTGTCCTACTGCTCTGAAATGTGCATGGCCCTGGAGGGCCACTTCATTACCTATTCACATGCTTAAAGCTTTGATTGAGCAAATGGACCTAATTCTTCTTTGGTTGATGGGCAGGATCTCCCTGTTCAGCATGGTTATGGGGTCATGTTTGGAACATACTCTTTAAGATTTTTCTGAACCCTGGCTTCCATTTCCAAGTAGTCTTTAGAAAGGAAGCAGTTAGAATGTGTTGTGTGCATTCAGGCCTAGGGGATGCAAACATGAAAGATAAGCCTCTGATTTGTAACAAACTTCATAAGAAGAGACTTTGTTTTAATAACAGTTACTTGCAGCAAGAGTGACTCTTCCTTGGTTGGGTGAACAAACTGAAAGCTTCAAAATCCTCATACTTACTGTGTGAATTTAAAGAGGCTTTCAGCATTGCGTCATGTGCATTTATATTAAATGTGTTTTTAGCTTCCTTTGGCAGCATGGTACTTATTTATTTGTGAACTTATTCCATAGCTATAGGCTGTTAGCTGTGAACACCTGACAGTCTGTGGACTACCATCGAAGTCCGGGATCAGCAACAAAGGCAGCAAGTATTTTACCAGTCTACCTCTCCCCTAGAAAACATACGAAGTCAACAAATTCAAGCGTGGTTGGAAACCATGGTTTCTAGGAGTCCTTCAGGTGTGTCTAATGCGAATTGTTCTGTAAGTTCTTTGTACTGACAGCCTGAAATTACAGCTTTAATGTGAGAAAACTTCTGACGTACTGTGAAATCTTTCTTAACTTGGCTCTTGTCAAGGTCGTCACTTGAGCGTTAAATATTTTCACTGTTCTTCTGATACTGTTTTGGAGTGTTAAATTTAGATCCATGACATGAGAATACGAGCATGTACGGTCTTCTGATCTCATGGCAGACACGTGAGACAGCAACTTTCACAAACTTTGATGGTCTTGTGGGTTTGTATCTATAAACAGAAAAAAAATCTGTCATTGCTTTTTAGATTTTTCCCAAATGTGATCTGATGCTTTTCTTCCAGGTTGTGTGGTTGGTTTTTTTTAATCACATTTTTCACATGCATGGCCAGCTACAGTATTATTTTTGTGGGTGGATATAGAAAATAACTTTTCTTTTTGCTTGGCATTCTACTGGATTCCTGTCAATATACCCTCATAGTCATACATGGGGGTCTGGCACAGGCATTTCAGGATCAGTGGTGTTACTTTGATTGTTATATGGGACCAACCCTGCCCCTTAAGGGAGAGAATCTCTTGCTCCGAAGAGCAAACGTGCTTTTGGATTCCATATACCTTGTCATGTCTTCCAAAGGGATCGTTGCTGTATGATGTTTGGGAACGTATAGCCCATAGAGCAGCACCCTCAGCAGGGTTCAACTGAGATGGAGTTAATGTTCCCCATGACGGCTCTTATGATGCTGTGCTTTGTATTGGGAGGTAGAAGGTTGTTGATAAGATGCTCGTGTTGTGGCTGCTGCTGAGCAGCGCTTGCGCTGCATCAAGGCTGGCTTTCCAACATCTTAGCCCTCAGTGGGATTGAATGGACAAGATCTTGGGAGGGGATACAAGCAGGACAGCTGACCCAAATTGACCAAAGAGATATTCCACACTGTGTGATGTCAGCTCAAGCATAAAAGGGAGAAAAGGAGGGAGTGGCATCCGTTTGAGAAGACGCTTGTCCTCCGAGCAGCCCCTACGTATACCGGAGCCCTGCTTCCTGGGAAAGGCCAGACAGCGCCTGTTGATGCGAAATAGAGAATGAATCTGATTTAATCTCTGATTTGCTTTGCTTCGTGCATGCAGCTTGCTTTCTGCTTTCCCATTAAACTGCCTTTATCATAACCCATGGGCTCTTCCCATCTCATTCTCTCTGTGAGGGAGGGGGGAGTGATCGAGCAACTTGGTGGGTACCTGGCGCTCAGCCAAGGTCAACCCACCATGCAGGAGCTAATCACAACAGGCTGAAGGACAAGACTACAGAAAGCCAGCGTTGAGAACCTGGACCTGACCACTTCTCTCTGGTGCTGGCTTGCAGCAGTGGTGTTAGTGGCTGGTCAACACAAGACTGGGAGGTGGTGATGCAACAGGCAGGGGAAGCACACTTGTCCCTAGAAGTCAGTTTGTTCTGACCTGGGTACTCCTCCCAGCCCCAGAGGGAAGCCCCCAAGAAGGGTGTGCTGCTGTCCCCCAGGGCACACACCAGGCTCAGCAGCACAAGTCTTGGCTGAGCTGCAGAGCAGGCACTGGTGCTGCCCCAGTGCACCTCTCCAGCAAAGCCAGGTGCTCCAGAACGTGAACAGGAGTCTTTGCTTTAGGTTTGCCCAGAAGTTGAGCTCCAGCTGCTTTGACAGCTTTTTATTTTTTGTTCTCTCCTTCAAAGGCGGCGAAAAAACCACACAACTTGTCTCACTCCCTGGCCTTCCCTCCAAAAAGCTGGCTTTTCACAGGACAGCTGCTCTTCTGAGTAGCTTCCTACCTGTGTCATTACAGCAGAAAGAAAGATCCAGTCATGAAAAGCTGGACCCCACTCCTGAATGGCCTACAAAGGAGAGAATTTTGAAGCTGTTTACTGTTCTATATGAACTTAGAAAACTGAGCATCCTTTAACCATCTCTATTAAGAGTCCTAAAAACCAGGTAACGGAGGGTTTATGTGATCAGTCCGTAATGCTTTGTCAAGCTTAAGCAACCATGTACCTAGGCCAGTGTTAATGTCACACTCGGGCACAGCAGCATCTACACCATGTGTTACTTGAACCTGTAGTGCCAGCCTACACACTGAAGATGCTGGCGGAAAGAATTCTCGCTCTTTACGGCAGGGGGGAAAAAAAACCCCTCATCTCCACTCACAACTTGCGCTGTTGAAGTTGAATGTTATCCCTATTTTTTGCCACAATTCAGCAACAGATTAACGTGAACCTCACACAAGCCGTTTTAAAATTTTATTCTGTAAACTCCATACTGGGTCTTTAGTTCTCCTTCTCCTGCACAGTCTTTGTTCCACGCAGTCTACCCGTACGACGGGCAGCAATGAGACCAACTTTGCGCCCAGCAGGAGCATCTCTCCTGATGGTCGAAGGCTTGCCGATGTGCTGATGGTTACCACCGCCAAAGGGATGTTCTACAGGCTGTGGAAAAGGAAAGCGAGCCGTCAATATAATTAACATAAATGAATAAGGAAAATTACATTTACAGAAAAGTAATAGCAACAGGAATGATTAACAGCAATAAAAGTGATTTAAGGGAACAAAAAAATATTTAGCTGCTTCATTTCTCACGGAGTGCAGTGACTATCAAGTGCTGCTAACGACCCTAATTAACTGTGCGATTACAGGGTAACCTGTGATGCCTTCTTACCAGGTACATGCCAAGACTCCTCCCCAGATCAAACAACTCCTTTCTGAACCACAAGAAAAATGAAAACTCTAACTGGAAACAGACTCACGTTCATGGCCACACCACGGACACGCGGCCAGCAGTTTCTCTTTGCCTTGTACTTGTGATAGGCACGGCCGGCCTTCAGGATGGGCTTGTCAATACGGCCTCCACCAGCAACAATTCCTGGAAAACAATTGCAGGAATGGTAACATGCAAACAGAACAGACGCACAACAGAAACAGTTTAAGCACAAGGCTAATTCTTAACAATATCCAAGTTCTAAAACTAAGCTTCTAAAGCTCAAATCTCAAACAATCCCAGCTGTGTATTCAAACCAGTATTTTCCAGCCAGCACCAACCGTGAGATTAGACTCAAGCTACTCAGTCACATGTTAAGTGGTCGGCAAGGGGACCGGTACTTGAATTCCCGCTTTTCAACCCATACGTACAGGACTGAGTTGTAACGCTTTCTAAAGCACTACTGCGTTTATTACTAACATTTCTTGGGTGATGTTAGCAACAGTTTTTCAACTACAGGAAGTACGAGTTGAAAGAGCTGAAGGGACACCTTGTTATTTCATGACTGGGTTAGTCAATTTTACTAGAGTAACAGACCAAATGATTACTCATTTTGGCGTCTACTATTCAGAGGCAGGCAAGCATCACTTGACTGGCAGCTGAGATGGCCGCTGTACACAGTCAGCAAGTGTACAAGCTGGGAGAACTACTTCTTGACAATGGTAATTTCATGCATTGTCAGACCTTCCAGAATACTGCACCCAGAAGCCAACACCTCCAGCAGCTAAGCACCTCCAGCAGCACCCCGCTAAGCTGTTCCTGTACCAAAAGCAGGAACCCATCATCGATGCCATTTTCTGCAGCATTTCTTCCCCAAGGACTGGAGAAGAGGTGGGGCAGTTCCATTACAGCCTGAGGACAATGAGCATCTACTTTCCTGTCCTCTGGCTAGGTTGAACCACCTCTAAATTTAAGTTACCATGAACCAAAAGTACTGCAGGCATAACACACAAGTTAGGCACCTGTGCATAGACCGGACTCATGAACTCCTGGGTCCAGCCTGTAAATGCTGCTATTTCTAAGATTAACATTAGAAACCGGTGCCCTGTTTGAAAGCTTGCTTAGCATTACATAAACTCAGCGCCCAGACAAGTTCATAGTTGTCACTCCTTACCAACAACAGCTCTGTTTGCGGAAGAAATCACTTTTTTGGAGCCAGAAGGCAGCTTCACCCTGGTTTTCTTTGTTTCGGGGTTATGAGAGATAACGGTGGCGTAGTTTCCGGACGCACGGGCCAGCTTTCCACGGTCACCAGGTTTCTCCTCGAGGCAGCACACGATGGTGCCTTCTGGCATGGTGCCAACGGGTAGGACGTTGCCGATGTTCAGCTGAGCTGCAAAGGGCAATCAGAGCACCAACAACTTCACTCCGGCTCCTGCACTTGGAAGCGCAGTTCTACTGAACATGGGCCTCCGGGCACAGAAGGGCGGGCACCGCAGCACCTCGTCAGTAGCAGCAGGCAAGGGGCGAGGAGGGGGTGTGCTTTTTATTGTTTGACTTGAAATACAAGTTTCACGTTCAGGGTAACGGAAAGGCAGGCAAATGGGGCTCTGGATAGAACAATCCAGCCACCTGA
Source organism: Baryphthengus martii (assembly GCA_013396935.1). Taxonomy (NCBI): domain Eukaryota; kingdom Metazoa; phylum Chordata; class Aves; order Coraciiformes; family Momotidae; genus Baryphthengus; species Baryphthengus martii. The sequence goes on along the minus strand of VWZK01016717.1, from coordinate 141,708 downwards.
CAAAACCTGCAGTTAGGCTTGTTCATCAGAACAGGCCACGTGAGACGGCAACCTCCAAAAAGGAGAGCTAGGTTTGGCTCGAAGCTCGTGGAAGCTACCGCTTTGGGGTGGCTCACAACGGCACTTCAACACCCCAGACTTCGCGCGTTCAGGTAACACCTGCTTTCATGTTCCAACACCGCCCAGGCAACGCGCTCCCGTGTCCCAACTCACCTTTCTTGCCGCAGTAAACAAACTGACCGGTATGAATGCCCTCGGCGGCGATGAACAGCTCGGTTCTTTTCTTAAACCTGTAGGGGTCACGGAAGGCAATCTTGGCAAGGGGAGCGCCTCGGCCAGGATCGTGGATGATGTCCTGTCGGAATGCAGATGTGCTTTAGAACGGGATACAGCGTTTGTCGTGCGTTCTGCAGAATCAAAGAACTAGAAAATCTGGAGATGAGTACTACTGAGATAATCCTCACTGGCATCCCCCTTTCTCAGAGGGATCTTCATTTCTCTCCGTGCAAATGAGTTAAGAGTCGCATTTGTAAGAATACAGCCGCAAGGATCTACGTATCGCAAAATAACAACTGGGTTGAGCGTGCTGCTTGAAACTAATTGTGTTTGAATAATTTTATTCCTGACATTCTGTGATATCAGATCTCTCCATACTATGAAAATCACTTCCACTATTTGCCCGATCGCCTTTCGGCAGAAACAAAGTTGGACACAAGCAGCAATTTCTCGCAAGAGTTTTCTAACCTTCCGGTAACAAGTACACTGAAGTAATATAAGGCCCTAAATGAGCAAGCATAGACTTATTGTTTCCGTCTCTCTTGAAAAAAATATGTCAGTTCTTCTCCTGAAATACACTGCGATTCCAACACACGACCATCTATTTAGACTACAGCTCTTGAAGACATCCCTATTTCCTAGGAAAGCTCAGATGTTGTTGGTATCATTTTTCCTGCTGTTTTCGACCCTGCTGGGCAAAACTCTCCACGTATTACAAAAGTTTCAGTTAAACCTACCTATCTACTCTTTCTCCTCAAACTCAAATGATGGTAAGTGTGATGAAAGTTCCCTTTACAGCCTGAAGACAGTCTTGCTCTAAAAGGCTGAACTGAAGAGACGGTGAGATTTTCAGATAATCTAGCTAAGTACCCAGCAGCACTGTCTGAAGTCTAAGTCACTGACACCCAAAAAACACCTACAGCACACCTAAAACACTGCATCATACCCCAGATAAACGCACTGCCTTACCCCCACTGCTCAGGTCTAAGATTATTCCTTAGTGTTTATAAAGACTGTTTGGTTTGTGGGTTTTTTTTTAAAGATGCAATCAACTACATGGACAAACCCTTGTTTAAGGAAGTACAGGGAGTTCTTAGGTGATATAAAAGCACACCGACATTCCTACATCAGCAAAGCCCTAACAGAAAATCACACTGCTGTCTACATGCTGCCAGCTTCTGTATTTAAGTGCTGTCACAAATCCAAAGCAGTTTAACATTTCAAGGAGCACGACTTATTTAACAAAACATGAGCATTCTGAACAAGGAACAGCCAAACGGCTTCCAGCACACCTTTCAAGACTTCAGATCCCTTGCACAAGCGAGGTGTAGGCAAAATTATACTTCATGGCCCTCGGCACTCAGTGACAAGGCCACTGAGGGCCCTCCGTCAGCCGCCTATCCCCCCCACAGCGGGGCCCACGGCACCCGGGGACGGGCACCCGCCGCGAAGGACCAGCTCCTACCTTGACGATGCCCTTGATGTAGCCGTGCCTCTCGGCGAAGTCGACGGCGCGGAGCTTGGCCGGGCCCTTCCTGTGCTTCACGTGGGCGCGGAAGACGGAGCCCGCGCCCTTCCTCTGGCCTCGGATCACACGGCCCATGGCGCCCTGCAGCC
>VWZK01016717.1:112000-139417 GCA_013396935.1 Baryphthengus martii | reverse complement strand
GGCCGCGGTGTCGGGACGCCGGGAGGGTTTGCCTGAGCCGCCCGCCCGGAGAGCTCTGTCTGGGCACTGCCGCTCTGGGGGCGTCGTCTCGGCCGCGGCCGGGGATTGCCACTCCCCCGCGGGCCTCAGTGCCAGCGGGAGCCCGGGGCTCGGTGCAGGCAGGCCAGCCAGCAAGGGCTGCTGCTTTGCTGTCTCGTAACGCCGTTCGACGCAGCTCTGACGGGCAGGGGAGGAACTGCCCCCGCACTCCGGTCAAGGGTCTCGAAAGTTTATTGCTTCGTGTCTTTGTTCGGTTGTTTGGTTTGGTTTTTTTTGAGGCAATTACTGTTTAAAAATTCGGAGGTCTGATGGTCTGTTGCCTGGAGACCTCGCATAAACAACCAAGTTCCCCGAGCCGAGAGCCGTTCCTAAAATAACCTGTCCGTTCCAAAGTCTTTCTTAATTAGCTGGACTGAAGATGTTTGCAGAAAGAGGCTCCGTGACTGATGATATTATTTTTTTTTTTCAAGATTTTTGTATTGTGCCGTTTTAACAGCTGCAGATTTCAGGCTAGGAAGTGACCCTGCAGCTGTTTTAAGCTGCTTTTGCCATATTTTTATCAATATTAATTAGGGCATAATTGAGATATTGCAAAACGGAGGTAATCGTCTTAGTGTTCTTAATCAACTTGTGCTATGCCCTGGGAGGGGAAATGAAAAGTGCCTTTAACTTCTTTAACACTCTGCTAGGTTTTCAGCATCGGAGCCACTTCTTCCCAAAGAGGTCACCGCTGATGACCCCATTCACCAGAGATGGACTACTTCACTTCAGTTGACTCATTGATTATAGAAAAGTTCATCAGTGTAGGCCCATGTATGCAGTTGTTCTCCTTGTCTTGAACTGAGGAGAACCTGAGCACCCACAGTTATCTTGATAAATAAGATGTCCCACATCCGTCTTCCCAGGACAAATGGAAGCCACATCCCTCATGACATGCCAAAAAAATCCTAATACCATGGGCTCTGAGTCACGTTGCTTGTCAGATTCAGCCCCCACAGGTAAAGAGGTTAGCACAGCCAGTTGTCCACTCTGCGCATCTCCTGGGGGTTACTGTCCCCCCAACAAACAGCCAGAGTGTCAGCTTCTCAGCCGGAGCTGCATTTGACATACTACAGCTGGGCGTATTATGACAAACTGCCACTTACTTTGATTTACACCGATACACTTGAGTGTGAGTATCTAGAGATGTTGATTTATGGCTCCCGTTGGTTTCATCTGTGGGGATTAGAAGCATCGCTAGTTTTTGCTACTAAATCTAACAAGGATCAGAGCCTTAAGGAACTGTCTGAATTTCCACATAATGCCTGTATAACCAGCAAATTACATCGATCACTCCTCTTTCATGTTCTAAGTAAGGACTTGGTAATCAATTATATAAGATAAGTAGTTTTGTAATGATTTAGTACGCTCATTCACTTTATTATCTTGTGTCAACTATACTCTCTAATCATTTTATTACTATTTAATTCATGGTGCAGCCTTGCATACTGCTATCACCATCTGTGAAGCTGCAACCTTTCAGTTAGATCGTGGGCTTGGCCGATCAGCCTCGCCGCTAAAATGTTGCTACAACACAGAGGGAAAGGCTGAAACTGGAATAATCCCTTGCTCCTCCCTACCAGCTTTTTAGATGTTCTGAATGTTAGAAATGTCTGTACCGTAACTATGTGAAGAACTCCAAGTGCAGCATCACAACCAATGTCACTGTTTCAGCCCTTTCAGTAACGCTGAATGGTTATTACCTATTTGTCTCACCTCAGGCTGTGTTGATGCGTACCTCTGGATCGGAGCATGCTGTGTGCCCAGGGTTCCAGTGCTGGTATCGTCCAAGCTGAATTGTTCTTCCATCGGAGAAAGGCAGGAGGAGGCTGGGAATGGTATCCATCTAGGTCTCATCTCTATACGTGCTCGTAACTTCCCTAGGATACACACTTGGATGCAAACCCCTGAAAACCTCCAAAGCTTTTTAGCCTTGATGGAGTCTGGCAACCAGAAAAGATGTGCAAATAGATAACAGAACTGCATCAATGATGACGTAGCTTTATAATTGATTTCTTCTGCTATAAGGAACAATGTTAGCTAAACACTTTCATCATTAAGGAATAAGAGCGTTGTATTACCTGACCCAGCCAAGCACGGTCTAAACCCACAATAAGGTTAAATATTTTGTTTAGCAGTGCCTGGATCCAAAGAAATGCGAGGAAGTTGTTTACATCTGATTGCAACTAAAAAATGCCATCCAGGGTTTGTCAGAACAATGCTCCCACGAGTGATGCCATTCAAATCTTGGTGCTGAAGAAATACGAGTGTTGGGCACTACCAACGATGACTATTCAGTTAAACTCGCAGGAGGCAGAGGCGATGCCATGGTTTGGAATGAGCCCGTTTCTCTCCTCGCTAAGCCCCCGCTCCCTGAGCTGACGTCATCTCCCCAGAAGCCATCTGTGGGGGATTGCGCTGCGTGGGGAGGAGGTGGCAGTGCCAGAGGTACAGCAGGACAAGCCCACGCTGGACAAGACAGCGTGAGGCACGGGGCCGCTGGTGGTACAACAAAAGCGCCGCCCACCAATTCAGGTACTGCCTGGCATTGCCTACCAACAGGGCTGCTGTGCAGCAGCTGTCCTCTGGTGCAGCTTCCAGTCCTGAGGTTTTGGCCTTCAGGGCTTCATCCCTGGCGACTGCAAGATGCTTTGCCTTAAGATGTTACCGGTTTTACCGGCCGCCTTGCTTCTTTGCCAGGAATTACAGCCGCGTGGGAAGAGGAGCAGAGGTAGGGCCAGCATACTGGATTTTCCCAGCCAAGGCCTCTTTTCCCACCAGAACTCAGGCTGTGCTGGAGCTGGGGGAACTGGCTTATCTGCCTAAGCATTCTCTGAGGCCTGGCAGCAAGCACAGGGATGTCCGGATAACCCAGGCACACCCTGCGCAAGGGCCACGGTCTAAGGCTCTCTGGAAGCCTTGGTGCACGTGCTTTACGCCTCCTAGACGTGCGCACAGAAATCTGGATGGCAGTCTGGCAGTGCAAGGCGAAATAGGGGATGTTTCCAAAGCACAGCTGCTGCACATCACAGCCCGATATTTTGGCAGCAACTTCCTTCTTTGGTGTATTAAACTGCAACACTCGGCTGAGGTGGCTGAGGCATGGCCCGGTGTCCTTGCTACCAGGACAGCAACATCCAGCAGCACCCATGCTGCTGGGGAAGGCCAGATCTTAAATCACCATAGCTACTCCCATGGGGCTGCGTCTGCCAGAGCCCTTCCTGATGTATCTCCTGTGGCTGAAAAATTTACTGGGATAACAAAGAAAGGGTAAAAACTAACACCGGTCTCCCAATTCTGGAAGAGTTTTGGCAGGGTCATGGGTACGCTGCTGCAAATGCAGCACGCTACTTGCAAAGTGGGAACAAGTCAAGGGTGTGTTGCCTTAATTAATCCTTTCATGACAGTCCCAGGCTAATTTGCTAAAGGTTAATTGCACTGTAAATAGCAAAAGGGGTGGTGTCCTGTTTGCAACAGATGGCAGCCACCGAGAAATTTTGATGAGACTGCTGTTTGGAGAGGAGAAAGAAGCAGCGAGGTTTCTCAAGGACCCTGCCTTGAGAAGGGAACTGAGAAGACCCCAATTCTATCTGTGCATCTTTTGAAAGGGAAGGAAAGGATGGCTGTAAGATTCAGAGGAATGTTTCCTCTCTGGGAGTGGTATGCTACAATGAAAATAATCCTAACCTCCTTCAGGTGGGCACATACTTCTGTTTGTGGTCTTTTTGACCTCTGAGGGGCTTTGCATGGGATTAGGAACCGACACGTGGACTCCAGCCAGGCTGCAGCATCACAGTTCCAGTCTGCAAAAATAACACAACTGCTAATCCCCAGCAAACACACTCCGGGCAATCCTATTACCATGGGCTGCTGCTCCCAGAGCAGGGCACAACGGCTGCAAGTCACCTGCTGCCACGGTGGCAAAGGGCGGGCCATGGAAAGGAGCCACTGCACAGGCTGTTGAAGGGGCAAAGCCTCAACTCCTGCTATGCATCCAGAAACACTCCCTGGACTCCAAAGAAACATCCTGGGCCTGCAGTATCCTGTATCTAAAAGCAAAGGAGCCCTTTGTGAGGATCTTCTCACAACAGCCCCCCCATAACACCCTCAGCATCCTGACGAGGCGCAGGCCACTCATCTGAATTCAACCCTTCTGGCTTTTCAGAGGAAACAAAAATCTCTCTGCTGAGACACCACAGGCCTCCGTCCCAGTGACAGCTCCCAAAATAAATACCTTTGTTGTCTTCAATGGAATTTCTCCTGAAAGGACCAGCTTCTGTTTGTTTTCTTAAACAAAATACTCTCTCTCAACTGTACTCAGCTCCCTCCTCCCAAGCTGGTCTCATTCCTAAACCCTGGAGAGAGTTCCAGGAAAATTACTTGAGCTTTCCTTTCTGCTCTTGCATGAAATAGATGAGGTCTCTGGCCTCATGACAGCCACTTCATCGTAACTAAATTGCAGATCTTCTCTAAACCTTTGCCCTAGATTTAGCACAGGGTCACCTGGAAGGAATCCTTAACTCTTCACAGGGTTTTGTGTGTTTGCAGATCATAATTTGCCCGGCAAAAAATACGTAGAAAAATGGCTGAGGCCTACCTCATCTGCACGCTCAGCCTGTGTTCCCTTTTGAGTTACTGCTTTCACGCATCAGTGCAAGAGAAAGAACCGGTACCCCTCCCGCTTTGGTGATACGGCCTTCTCTGGGCTTACAAAGAAAGGTGTGGCAAAGGCATCGCCCACGGGGCGTAAGTGACTCCAGCTGCGCCAGGGCAGGTTTTATCACAGAAGCACCCGGGTAAGATTGGAACCGTGCGCAGAGGAAAAGATGCCAACTGAGTGACTCTGCTTTCTTACCCAAAAGGGAGCTGACTTCTGTATAGCCAAGCCTCCCTAGGAGGGTATGAGTTTGCAAGCGTTTAGTGTTATTCGCCGTCTAATGACGGTCTGGATTCTTTGCGAGAGGGGAGACCCAATGCTGCAGAGGTGGAAAACTCCCATCAAAACAAAGCAATTTACACTTAACAGATGGGTTTAGCAGTGCTTATTAATTAGGTTCTGGTGACCTCTAGAGGCCTTTAGTCCAAAGCACCTGATTTCTGAGGATCTTTCCTCTTCTGGAACAGTAAGTACGACAAGAGTTCTGCTTTATTTTCTTTTTCAAACCAAGATTAATTTTAGCCTTAATGGGGAAGGTATTGAGGAATAGTAATTGATGGTTATTCTTTTCCACCCACGGAAAATGGTAATAATAACTCCTTCTGTACAGCAAGTTCAAAGTCTGCACAGTAACTTTTGTACGTATCCTGGAGATTCCCGTTTTGCAAGAAATCTTCTTTATGCCTTGTCGACTGAGAGACGAGCTACTTCTCTTTGTCATCTGCAGAAATATATTCAACAAACCACCGATCCTGGAAAAATTACCCACCTATCTAGTGAGGCAATCGGGTTGCTTACGTGCATGTACATTACGTGTGCTTAAGATGCAAGCATTACACGTGCATTAAGGTGTTTTTGCAGAGCACAGCCTCTGTGGACTAGTCCTTGCAAGGACGAGTGCTCAAATATTGTGCTAGACCTCTCAGATTAGAGTATGACCATTTTTCTGAAACATTCTTTTCAGCTGGGAACAGGTGAAAATTGACAACCCACCAGATTCAGGGCCAAGCAATACTGTATGTGGGAAGATTACCTTCTACCTGTATTGTAAAACAACAATGACATCACCTGCAGAGAGAGTGATACAAGAAAATGCCTAAGAAAAAATGTGTGATTTTAGTTATACATCCGGATAACCTTTTTTTTTCTTAATGAGACAAATAATAGGGGCAGCTGATGGAGATGGGGAGAAATCCATGGAGCTAATCTTCTTTCCTCTTGAGCAGCTGAGATATGGGATTGAAATTGTACCGAGGAAATAAGAGAATTGGACATAAGAGAATAAGGCAGAAGTGCAGCGAGACACTGCCCAGAGAGACATTGGGGAGTTAAGAGAGAGGTTTAGAGCTATATAGAAGCTTAGCAAGAAAAGGATAGCAAAGCTGGAGGAGGCAAAGCATATCTGCAGCAATGCACAGCTCAAAAAACTCTTTAGCAAACTTGCAATCCTACAGTGATGTGTGGGAGACCTCCTAAAGATTTCTAATTTAAGAGCACCCAGCTGTACTTCCAGATTTAGTTATTAGTTGCCTTTTCCTACCCAACCCCCCAGAAAAATTGTTTTTCTCTTTGCATTTCCTAATGGACCTCCTACCAACACTTTAATGGCAGCATTTGTTTGGTGACAACATCCCCAGAGGCTACAGCCAGGGTAGTTTGTGCATCCATCTTAGAAACCAAATAGAATAGAACAGGAGTTTCTCTAGCTTGATAGATGTGACTCATAAGAGAGGGGGGGGGGGAAGTGTATGTTTTGGTATTTTTTGTTTTCTTATGGCATAATGATGAATGACCTTTTTTAAAAAGAATTTTTTATGTTTTTCTTGTGTGGTTTGAATTTTGTTTTTTTCATAATTTCTCACTTTGTTCTTACTCTTTTTGTCATGTAGGCAATAGAGCCAAAGGGATTTTGTGCCTCAAACCAGAAAGGAATCCGAAAGTACTGAGGGGAATTAAGAATGGAGTAAGGGGAGAAAGATTTTTAAAAGGATTTTAAAAGAATTTTTATTCAGACTGAGTCAAAACCCTTCTGAGATTGTTTGAATCAAAACTCATGAGAAACACATGGGAGGAAAGCTCAATTTGTTAAAGATCTGCATTCTCTTGTATGTGCAACCTACAAAATTAATTTGATTCCATTGGTCCTCTGAGAAGTCCTCTAGAGAAAGAAGGCTGGGCGTGGGGGGAACCTTTCTTTTTTGATATTTGTAAGATAAAAAGAAAACCGAGCTCTAAGGCCACTTACATAATCTTTGTAAAGCACTATGAAGTTAAAAAAAAAAGAAAAGGCATTTCTTTTGTAGTTACCAAGAGATGCTGGCTCTGTATAGTGCACAAGCATTTTTAATTTACACAGGTTGGTTGACTGGATACTTTTGATCAATAATAGAACAGTGCTAATCAGAAAATGACAGGTACTTTCCATGTGGACTTTTTCTGGGTAAAACCTTTTGAACATTTCTAATTTCTTAACTAAAAGGGAGAAAAAAAATATTGCTCCTATCTTTTCTCTAGATACTGTTTTTCCTGCCTTTTTCAGAGATAAAATAGGAAAAAGAGTAAAAGATGAGTGAAAAAGAGAAAAAAAAAAAAAGAGAAGTGAAACTCCTCCTGCTGCTAAGTAACTGTTGGATTTTTATTTTTCTTTTTTTCATTAAATATGCCATTACATTTAAAATTTCCATTTCCAAATGGAAAAAATGTGACTAGCTCCAGATATAAGAACAATGCTTGAGGGTAGGCCTAAAGAGAGCAATAAATCAGAGCAGAAAATACTTTGCTGGTGGAACACATCATGATTAGAACATAAATAATCCTATTTTCTCTACATGCAACATAAAATAAACACAGCTGTGTACACAAGCACACACACATACACAAGCTTGTGCACATACACACCTCCGGGCCCCGTTTCCCCAGGGCTGTTCCCTGATGGCAGGAGAGGTGAAGGGTTCTCACAGAGGAGACGGTGACATGATGTCTCCTGAAAATCTCAATAAAATAGAATAGTGGAGCCAAGCTCACAGAGAGCACTCTGAGATGTTACCAGGAGGAAGCAATCCGTTGGCTGCTGGCCAGCAGGAAACTGTACCAGTCGCCACAATAAAATGCTTCTTATTTCTTAGTAATCATAACAATCCCAAAATACTTGCTTCTCTGTGGCAGGATCTCACAACGGAGGGTGGCCTGAAGTTGGGACTGCACTGAGAGAGGCTTTGCCAGGCTAAGTGTCTACTCTGAGCTCTACTCCAGAGCCCAGGACCATCACGCATAGGTTGCCTGTGTAGGTTAGATGCTTGTATGAGGCTGATTTCAAGGACAACATCTGGGCCTCCAGAGCCTTCTACCTGACCTGGTCTCTCAGGAGCCCATGGCTAGCACACAGCAAATTTGAGGCTCACGCTGCTGAATCTGGTGTTGCTGCGCTGGCTACGTGCAGACCCATCTCATGGGCTATGGGAGAGAAGTTTCTCTACGGGTTGGGCAAATCCAAAGCACTGCAGGTGCTGCGGGTGTGCTTGTGCATACCCACAGCACCCTGTGCCTTCCCAGTTATCAGCTCTGTACAAGATTTTTCCATTTTGAGCCCTCTTGCTGGCCTTTCAGAGTTTGCTCTCCCAACAGGCAAGGTATTATTCTTCCTTGTCCACCTGAACATTTCCTTAGTAATTTTTGGCACCAGAAATGAAATGAGCATTTTTTTTTTTTCAATAACATTCTATGAGGAAAGGTAGCTTCAGTGTCTTTGGGGATGTTTCCAAAATCCAGCACAGGTGTAGACCTGGAGTGGCCATACAAGCAGGCACAATGCTGGGGCAACAGCTTTCCTTACCAGTCCTGAGGAACTTCCAAGATGAAAACAATTCCATTCAAAGCAAGTCTGAGGCATTTACAGGGATCTTGGGTGGGCCAAAGCTCTTTTTGCAGGGAGAAAAGCAAGTTCACGTACCTTCCAGCAGAACTTGCTGGGATCTGTGTGGCAATTTCCTCCCTCTTAGATCTTCCAGTAAATTTTTCCATGACAGGCGTAATCCAACCTAATCACTTCCATTTGACCCAGTTTAATCACCACCTTCCTGAAATGGAGTTAATAGGTGCTTAATGCTAACCAGCAAGTGAGGAGGATGGATCATAAAAGATCTTGGAAAATCACTCTGCAGTTCCTAATCCACTCCATTTTTTTTCTTTTAATTCGTTACCCCGAGTTGGTAACTTCTGAGGCCCGTACATCTTGAGCTCACTAAGCTAAAAATACTGACTCGCCAACGATAGAATACTAATGAATCCTCCACGGGAAAACTAATCTGTCATTTCCCTCCCCACAGGAACACATACAGGTAGTTAGAAATTTAAAGATTTTGTACAGCCTCTCTGTCTGTAATGCTGTACACTGAGATCTTGATTCAGGTACTGTAGGCATATGTTTTCATTCTTTCAAGATTTGTTTTTGGCTTGTTATTCCACATCTGTCATCCTGCACTACCACTAATTTTAATTTTGCTTTGCGAGTATGACAGCATTCATAAATAGAGTCTCTTCTTTTGACATGGTTTTGGTTTTATTCTTTCGGATATACGTCAGGGAGCAGCAGGAGTGGGGTGCTCCACACGGTGGGACGAGCTGGGAGCCCTGGGTAGCTGCAGGGCCAGGTAGTGCCCTCACTACCATGGTGCAGACCCAGTCATGGTGCTCCCAGGCCAGCTGGTGCTGGGGTAGGGGTCCCAAGTTAGGCTTCTCAAAGCAGCTCAGGGCCATTAGTGCGTTCAAGGCCCTGACGACTTCACAGCAGGATAGCAGTACTGTCCTAATTAATGCCAAAGTCTGCTTCTTGGTTTAGACTACTCTACAGTCTCATGAATTCACATCTGTCATGTCTTGAAATCTCCTGTAAGCTAGGGAGTAAAGAGTGATGTTAATATTCCAAACAGTAGGTCATTTGAGCTGGGGTTGTCTCCTCCTTCCTCCAGAAAGCTAATTTTATGCATATTTCCTTGTTCTCCTTTGAGTGACAACATTTGTAACCATTGCACTGCGGTGATATGTGCACTCCAGGAGTGTGAGTTTGGCTAACTGTATGTGTAAGGTACCTCATGCTCGGTGCTAAGAGCATGAGGGAGAATGTGCCTAAGTGGTCACCTCCACTACTTTTTGACTTGAGACAGAGTTTCTTGCTGCAGCAAAACCACCGTTTCATAGCAACTTTATGCATATATCACCTAATTATAGCAAAAGTTGTTTTTCTCCCCTCTCTGCTACCTGTTGGCATCCCTTTTTTGGCTTGCATATTTTCTTTTCCATTTCATTACTACCTTTTTTTTAATTATTATTAATTATTTGTTTGTTTGTTTAGGCTTTAAACATGGATTTTGCAAATAGTAAAGACACTTAATACCTTCATGGCTTGGAAAAATCTCACATCCCAGGGCTGAGGCCCTAGTGGACTTACACTGCAACAATCTCAATTGCATGTTGTCTTCTCATGTCTCACTGATGATACCATCATCCTCTCCACCTTTAACACCAAGCTCATCTGCTGTTCTCCTACTGAGAAAAGGACCTTGGCATCATCTGTGGCTAGAGTGCCTTTGCTGTGTTCAGCCTTGTCGTCAGTTTCAGGGGTGAGTGGGATTCAGTATTCACACAGATATCCTACCAGGGCCACTTCTCTCATGCCCCAGCTAGAGGTGGGTATCACAGAAGAGCTGGAAGTCTTCCTATTGACTGTAATTCTTGGCTTCTTGCTACTGGAAACTCACTCATTCATGGCAATGTGGCAGTTTAAGGCAGAGGCTCAAATAGCAGAGACTTATCTTACCACCCTAAGACTTCTTGTGTTATACTCTTGTCTCTCCCCAAACCAGTGAGACTGAAGATGAGGAAGGATTCAGGGGCAGCTCGAGGACTTGTGCAGGCTGTGCATTCTCACTGCGGGCACGATTGCCAAGGAACGGGAGGCATTATATCCCCACAAGCACTGTTAGCAGAGAAGCGGGTTGCGTGCAGAGCCATCTAGCATGTGAAGATGGTCTATATTTAATCCTTTGAAACTTCCCAAATGAGAATTCTTTTAACATGAACTGAAACCTCTGACCACCATAAAATGCATGGTAAGGTTACATGTCCCCGCTTCCTCCCTGTTGCGCAACACAGCCTTCATACTTCTTTGTTTGAATCATCAGGTTTCCACCCAGTCTCCTGCAGCGTTACTACACAGTAGGGAAACAGAACGCGTGTTGGACAAATCCTGACAAAGCAACACTTGGATGTAGGTCAGAGACAGCAAACAGGAGTTACTTGTATGCTATACCTGGCTCCCATTCAAACACGGAGCCTGATGAATTCACGCTAGCCCAGACATGCAGAACAGCATCTCCCTGTTTACTTTCCACAGAAATTTCTTTTCAGACAGTACCTCCAGCTCCTCGTTTCTGTGCCCTCACAGCTACCGTTCGCATAGACTGCCTGACTGCTGGCCACCCCCATGGCAAGCAGACACGCTTGTGTTGCTCCTACTAGTAACACAAAGGACAGAATTCACCGCTGACACGGGGCATGTTTGAACCAACAAGAAACACGCTTACCTCTCCTTACTGCAACTGCAGGGCTGCCAGTATGCTGCTACTCACTCACCCATTTACCATGCAATACTGCTACAACTATTGTCATAGAGCAAGCAGCAGACAGTGCTGAAACTCCAGCTGCACATCCTCAACCATTCAGATGGTCTAGCTTGGCCTCCTGCATAACTCTGACCAAGAAAACCTCTGCTGAACCTAATACCTTATGATGGACTACCAAGACTCACAGGGCACGCAGGCCTCTGTGCTGCTGACGATGGCAAATTCATCTTTCAGCTTTTGTCTCTCACACCACTGTTTCTTGATCCTTTCCCATTTTCCCCTGGTTGCTATTGGTTCCTGGTGGTAGAAGCAGACTTTCATTTCTGTTGCAGAATTGGTAAAGGCTTTTAACTGTGCATTTTATTCCGATTTTGTAGAGGCTTCAGTTTGTAATACCTTAACTCGTCATTCGCTGATTGTTGGAGTTGAATTTTGTCCTTTTTTGTCTTCTGGACCAACTCAAGGTCCCTTAGAGCAGCTCACTCTGCAGTAAGGAAGTTATGGACAAATATTACAAATCTTTTGGTTAATATAAGTATTATTATTCCGTAATAAATGCATGATGACGTTACACATTTATAGGGACTATCTTTACTTATACTTTATATTCAAAATGGAGAAGTACAAATACCACAAACACACAAAATATGCTGAATTTAGCCATAAAGTATTTCTCAGCTTTGCCAATTCCTGATGGAAAAGATATTAAGTCATACTGAAAATGTAGTAGCCTCACTTACAAATTTAAGACTGATTTGGTCATAGGAGATTACATAGATAATAGTGGTTTTTTATGGGATCACTTGGGATTAGGTGGCATCTTGAGTATTTTGTCAGGCCGTACCAGCACCAGAAACCAATTTAGCATAGCTCTATTTGTTCTTCAGCTTATAAACCCGAAGTTTAAGAAGTATATGCCTCAATCTTGAAATAATTTTCAGTGTTTCTATTGAAAACATATGCGAGCTAGACACAGTCAACCACAGTATGATTTCTCTGAGACGTATCTTAAGCTCTGAAGGGAAACACACAGCTCCTCTCTACAGCACATGTCCCCTCCAGCTTCTGCACCTGCATATGGGTCTGGAAGGCAAAGTTCATAGAATGCAGTAACCCTTGTCTTCCCAATTTCTCTCTGCTTGGTACTTTAAAACAGTCAACTAGATGGGGTTTCCTTCATGTCGCTAATTCTGTTTGCTTTCCTATGTTTTTGGGCATCCTCTTCACAGCAACCAGAGTAACTTCCCATGGATATTTTTGGTCCACATCTAGAAGTCTGGAATGGGGCAGTTAATTCGGACCCTAGTAGTTCCTGAATGGTGTAATTGTTGATTTGGATGTATTCACTTCTTTTCTTTTCTACCTTTATTGTATATTGGTACAAAAATAAAGAATCCTGATGGATATTTTTAGTGTAAGTTCCAGGGACTTTGGCTTTTTCTCAAGGGTTTAGATGGGGGACTCCGAGTTTTTCGTTAGCCAGTGCATTGTCTGTACTGGTGCCGTACCTTAAAGCATCGGGAATAAAATTGGCACAATCTCTAGTTTCACCCAAACGAGGTTGTTGAGCAGGATCCAGAAGATCTGCATCCACAGAGAGCAAACACAGTATTTAAACAGAAACAAAGCCTGTGATTTATTTTATTATTTACTAAGTGCTGTCATGGTGCTCAGTACTATATAAACATTCTCTGCCCCAGGTTATTAATACTACCAGGCACAAGCAGGTTCAAGACTCAAACTCCTTACATGAAATATTCCAAGAACAAAAACTTTAAGGACAAGTCAAATGTTTCTGCATTGCAGAAAGTTTTCCATGTTAACGACGTTTCAGACTTCAAAAATAGCTGCATTTTCCAATAAGAAGTTCTTACCTGAGAACCTAACTCTCTACCCATCCCTGTATAACTACCCCTCACTGACTAATGCTATAATACACTGTTTGCCCCGTTGTGTGTGAGTGATGCCAGTCTGGTCTTTTTGTTGTATGATACAGAACATCCTCCCCTCCAACAAATACAGAGAATTAGCAGGAGATCAGATTTTGGGGGCTACATTACATAATGATCTCATATTTAAGAAGAACATGAAGGTTTTGGTCTTTAGACCGCTCAGCTCTGAGAATGCTAGGGAGTCGTGGCAGGGTCCCCAGCCTGCGCTGTGTGAAATGGAAAATATCGTGCTGGAGGAAAGATAGTATAAAAGGACTGTTAAAGGGCATCTCTTTAACTCCCATAGAAGGACTAACAGAGGCAAGCTATTTGGAGGCATACTGGCAGAAGAAAAAGGAGTGTTTTACTTAAAAATAACTTGAACACATTATAAAATCTTGAGACAGGCTGGGAAAAATTGTGCTTTTACCTAAATGTATCAGGTTGAAATAATCCCAAAGGTATACAATTCCTTGAAGAAAACATCAGTGAGTATACAAAATGTGTCTGCATGCTTAGGTCAGTGAAGATTATATCTTATGCAAGGCCACTTAAAAGACAGAGCTCTCACAAGAACTACAAATTATTCTGGGCCCATGAAAATCATCCTGGTTTTAATTACAGCATTTAAAGACAAACCCACAAAAATGTAAAGTTCTGCTGGCATGGCAAGCAATCATTATAATTCTGGACAAGGGATCATGCAAAAATTGTAAATAATGACTGTGAGAGATTTCAGTACTAGCTATTTTTGTCTTTAGAAATGTTTTTCATTTCAAAAGAGTCATTAGCACTTGTGCTCAGCCAAAACTTGCTCATAAGACTAACCATGATTTCTTAACATAAACTCTTCTTAAAAGGATACTGTCAACTCCCAACTAGTCAGTTTTTCAGGAGAATTTTAGAGATGTTTTAGTACTTGAATCCCTGGGGCGATGCCTGGCCTTTTGTGACAGTATTTTACTTTCTTCTTCAGTGCTTTACCTTGCCCTGTTGCAGCATCAAAGGTTTCATGCAAGCTCAGGGAACCAGAAAATAGGGAGGAAGCAGAGAAACTGAGAACCTGAAAAGTATTGTCAAAGCTGAAAATAAGTCAGGGGAACTAAATAAAGAACTGAAAAGGTATATCTTCTTGTATTATTTTTTCCAGGAATTGTTTGAAAAGACAGAAATATGTCAGGTAAATAAAGAGAGGAAGGATGGACAAAATGAAAATTCTATTCTGATATTAAGATGACTTTTTAAAAGGAAAAATGCTTTTTTAAAGACAAAAATTCAGCTACAGCAAGAGTGCAGCACGTTGTTGAACAGTCATATAACACAGTTCCTCTGTCTTGGCACTTTAAAACAAAAGTTTGTTATGAATATCATGATTCAGTGCCAGGATGAGTTGCTGGATTTAGTTACACTGACTTCAGTGGATTCTGTGGGCCAGACTGGGAGAGTTGTTCCTCAGATCATCAGACAAGGGTTGTACAATTCTGTAATGCCTTTTATTATATTACATTTGTTTCAGCAGTACTATCTTGCCAGTGGGATTTGTGCAGCTGGGCCCTTCTTGCAGGGACCTTAAACGACAGCAACAAAAATCTTTCAGTATAGATAACACTATGAAGCTGTGGCCTGAGATGGTGGATAAAAGGTAGCAGTTGAACAGGACAGAAAGTCCTCTAAAGCTAAAGCTGCTAGAGTTTAAACTACAGTGCTTCCGCCAGGTTCATTTCAGTACTAATCATATATTTGGTACCACATCAGAAAAAAACTCTGACTTTCTGGTTCTGGGTCTATTGTCATTTTGCTTGAGTGTGAGAATGATAGCGGCATGTTAATCCAACTTTTGGTGATGACTTCTTGGAAAGTTATTTGCAAAGATGGAAAAACCCTAACTCTCCCTGTTTGTTGGAACAGAGTCTATATGCCTAGAAATTTATGACTGACTAGACAGAAACTTGTACAGCTAGACCTGTGCACACAAGGAGCATTAACTATTACCATGTCCTGATAAATGGGAATTCACAGCATTAAAATACCACCCGAGAATCAGTTCCTATGCCAGTGGAAGGCAGAGGTGGGTGAAGAGGTTGAAAGTGCCGACAGAGGGGCAGATACATCTGCTGTGTAATCCTTTCCTTTCTCCCAGCCCCTTTTTAGCAACTTCCTTATCAGAATCCAAACACTGCTGCCCTGCTTCTAGTGCTAGATTTGCGTGAAGATAAATCCTACTGGGACTTTCCTTTGGCCTTTTCTCACCTTCTGCATTTGCTTGAGAAGAGCTGCAAGGAGAGCCCTAACAAACAGCAACTGCAAGCCCCTGCCCAGTCCAACACCAAGTTTACTCCAGAGGAAGAGGTTTGGATCTGGTAATCCAGATCATCCATGCAAGATTAATGTCATCCATAAATGAGCATGCACAAAGCCTATCATTATAGGCTCATACCATGTAACTTTAGCCATCTAACGTTAGACAACAAGTAGGCAGAAGCACCCTTTGGAGGTGCTTGTGTCTCCTGTTGACTCAGCAGGCTGACTAACCTCCTCACTGGTGCCTACAGTCAGCCTGGGCATGTTGCCCCTCCCACTGTGCCAGACCCTCAATATGCAGTTTTCCATATACAGCAGGCAACTCACATGCTACATGTACGCCACTTGTGGTGTCTGCTCATATCTTAAGACATAATTATAAAATAGTCATTTGGAAATGGCAGCGTTCCTTAAAAAGACAGTCCAAGTTAAAGCTTGGAACACACCTCTTCTCTGGTTTCTGCTTTCCACTTGTCTTCTCAACTGCAGTCATTGCTTTCGAGCATTTGGCACTGCTGTAAAAGTTGTGCCACAGCGTTTCAAAAAATAAGATAACTTTCTGAAGTGTTTCATACTGGGTCCATTGACGAAGACCAGAACTTTCCAACCTGCAACGGAAAAGAGTTAATATCCCTGTGATATTCTACAGCTGTAAAAAAAAAAAAAAAAAAGCCAAATCAAACCTAAAAGGATTTGGTATGGAAAACATACTCCACCTTTAATGATACATTGGGATTTTGTTTAGGTTTATTACGATGAGTCATAGTATGTAAACTTCACATACAGTTACTGTAGTCACTTGTCTGCCTTATTTTAGCTTTGGGAACAGCAGCAACAAAAACATCCTTTGCTGCCTTTGAGGGAGGACTTGAGAAATCCCGAAAGATAACAATGTTATGGCAGCCTAATAAGGAATGTGTTGCTTTTTCACCCTTTGGCTAGAAAATAAAGCTCTCACCGCACTAAGTCTTCCTATAAACACCCTGGCATTGCTAATGCTGGCTTAGCTCTACGGCTGTCAGCTACACCGGGGCTCCTCTTTGGGATGGTCTGACAGATGGGTGTCTTGTCCTGCATGTGTCTGGCCTGCCTTAAGCAGTAGTGAGCCACGCACAGGTGAAATCAGCAGAGCTCTGTGAGTACTGGTAGTTCCACTGCTACTTGAGTAACACAGCTGTATCCATCAGAAATCCCATCAGGAGAGTCAGGGTGAATGAAGGGCAAAACCAGCTCCCCACCCCTCTCTTTACCTTTCTGCTAGGCCCTACAGAGAATTTAGACTAAACACTCTCATTCATCAGGTGAGTTTTCTGCAGCGCACCGCTGCAGCCCTGCAAATAGACTCACGCAGAGAGAGAGAGAGAAGGGTGGCAAGGGAGACAGAAGACTTCCTCGGTTCAGTAAGTGCAATGCCTATTCTTGCAGGTATGAAAGGGCAGCATGCAGTCATCTATATAAAGAATGTTCTCCAGATGGGTTATGTATAACTGCCTGATGGCAAGGGTATCAAATGAAGGTCGAACATCAGAGACCTTTAGGCTATTACGAAATATGACTCATGGATTAATTAACTGCCTGTCAGATTTTCCATTATGAAACTTTAACCACAGCCCATATCTGCACAGCACCAACACCTGTAGAAGTACAAACAAACAAGTGGTTACGTATGCATTTGCACTGAAGTGGGTCAGGAGATGTGCTAGGGCACCAAGGGAACATTTTGCCTTAATTACAAACTATTAACTAAGGAATAAACATGAGGGGAGGGGGAGAAAATTTTATGGTAGTTAAAAAGATTGTTTTGAAGTACATATTTTCAAAAGACTCTGCAAGATAAATCTTTGCAGTTCAACTGTATCAAATGAATCAACCTAAAAATCCCCCTCTAGAATGTAATTATTTTAGCCATGATGAATATCAGTGCTTCCTAATCCAAGCATTCGCTTTTCCAACTCAAGATGTTGACCTGAGCAGAAGTGAAAAAAACAACTTTTCCTGTTCTGAAAGAAATAGTATTTAATTGCTAAACTAAAAAAGAAGGATTTTTTTTAATCATTATTTTGAAAATCAGATTTAGCCATTTGGTGGAAGACCCTCATACATCTTTCAGCAGCCATTACATCTGGCTGTTTTGAGGTGGCTGCAGACTCAGAAAGGCAGAAGGTGTGTTCTGAGAATCCATCACAGGAAGTGGGGCTTTTGACCTGTGTATCACCAGTTTTATGGACTCTCTCTACAGGTGAGATTCAGCTTGCCTAATTTTAGATGTCTGCAGTGTCTCTCTCTACATCTGAGCCCGTTGCCCCATAGGCACTTTAAAGGTATGTCTTATCTGATCTGTTTTAAATATCTGCCTTAGGATAAGGTGATTCATGACCTCAGAGTGTCTTTTTCTCCACTGAGACTGTAATAAGGGCCTGCGGTGACTAGCTTGGCTGGACAGCCTTCCATGTAGCCATCTATAGCTGATTAGATGAACCCTGCCTGAATGCTCTGCCTCCATAAGACTGGTAATTCATGTGAAATGAGTTGGTTAATAATGTTGGTTGCTATTGCAATGTTTTGTCTGTATCACAAAAACACTACCGCATCTGGCACAAATGAATCCTAGCCGGCTGAAACAGCCTAGAGGCTACTGATTAAAGAGGAAATCTGAACCACTTACATAAATTTCATCACTACATTATCTTCTTGCCTCTAGAGATGTTCCAGATCACAAGCTAGGCATGGAGTTCTCAATGCTTCTACCAATGTGGTATATAATCTGTGAAGACAGAAGTTTTCATTTCCATGCCTGTTAGTCCAGCTCTTTCCATAAGCACCATATTAATTTAAATGTTAAACTGCTGCTCTACTGGAGGTTCAGAAGATATGAACTGTAAGGCACAAGGAAAAACAATTTCGTCTCAAGAAGCGAAGTCTGAGGAGAGGCAAAATAGCAGTACATAAATATATTGAAAGTAACTGCAAAAAGGAAGGAAACAAACTGCTCTTCCTGTTTACTGTGAGGAAGCTAAAAAGCAATGAGCTTCTAGTAGGAAACTTAAGTTACTCCAAAGTGAGGTGGCATGCAACAGCAGGCCGTGCAGCCACTTCTCGGAGTTGAAAAGCAGCATCCTGCCATCTTTTAGACAAAGGCGAAAGTCAACAGGAGCTGCTGTCTCACGGAGAGGCAGCGACACCAGCTCCTGCTTCCCTGCAGGCACTGAGCTGGCTGCCTCTGGAAAGGTGGGAGGGTTACAGCTCCATCATGCCGTGGGCGTCTGGAAGGAGCTGGGAGCCCTTGGCTTGCTAAGGGGCTTTTCAGTCTCAGCATGAAGCAGGGGTTCCTGCCTCGCAGCTGAGCAGCGGTGGCTGTGGTGATACAAAGGCAGCCTGGTGCCCTGCCTCTTAGGAAAGGCTGGTTGCCACCGGGGTGGAGAGCCCTCCCCTAATTTTGGCATGCAGTTAGTGCTCTGGAGATACAGTACAATGAGCATCCGTCCAGAATGGATGGATGTATTTAGTCTCAAAGCAGTGTGATGGACTAGATGTCTCAAGCCCCCTTTACCTTATATGATTTGTGACGTGGAAAGGTTGCAATGTGCAAACTGAAGCCTGAGCTAACTCTTACAGCAGAGCAGGACAGAGCTCCACCTGCACTGCTGACCAAAGCTGGCAAAAGGGACAGGGTGGTCTTTGGAGAACTCATCCAAAAAAAAGACTCTTTTCTCCTGACATAAATTTTTTTATGGTTCTTTCTCTGTTGCCATCACAAGACATAGGACTGGAGGATTATGCAGCTGGGTGCTCCTATTTACTACTCCTTGTTCCTCTGTAGGAAATACTGTACAGGCAATGTAGAAATCATCCAAGAGTTGGGGAGAAGGGGAAGAAAGTGATTTCATTTAAAATGAAAACTGAAACGGAACAGGTTTCAGTCATCCACATTCAGTCTCACACTCATGAGTGCAGCCTTCAGGCACCAGGTCAGCATGTTCAAGCCATCCTTTCAAAATCTAGACAACACGAAGATTGTGCCCAGGTAATAGGTCCAGGATCTGTTGTGATGCCATGAATAACAAGAGATTCCAGCTATCAAGTCCTTCTCATGTGTCCTGAGTTATTCTTGGGTTGGTGACCATGCACAGGGTTTGGACATCTTTTTTCCTCCTTTTGTAACTGGCAGTATCTCCATCCTGTCCCAGCTCTGGCAGTCATCAGGACTAATCACTGTCTACAGATCTGAGTGTCTTGTGAAACAGCAGGTAGATGCCCTGGGGTCTTGATGACCTGCTAATCTGGGTGTCATTAACACAGTCCATTCAGTGAGCCAAGTGCTCCTGCTGGTGCATCCACACCCACTGCTCTGTTCATACCTATATGAACCTTTGTATTACAGGTCTCTGCGCAGCTTCCATTCCCTTGTGGTTGCTGGAGATTCTTCACTGGCCAAAGAACAGATCTAATCAATACTCAACAGCAACAGTGAAGGAACTAGGAAGGCGTGCATTCTTCCTCCTTTCTCTGGAAGACCAGTATTGAGTTTGGTTCATTTGTCCTTCAAGTTTCATGATTTAAGACTTTTGGTTCCTGGCAGGGCATAGCAAGGGTAGCAGCTCCCTTGGGGCTGGGAGCCGGGACCTTGGGGGCTCCCCAGGGCATGAGAGCAGGGCCTGGCAGTCCAGGCCCATCCCATTTCCCAGCCAGGAGCATCTGGGGGTACCAGGGCAGCCTCAGCCCCAGGCACTGAGCACCTCCCTAGCTTAGGGACAGCAAAGGTAGGGCCAGGTCATGGGCTCCTGGGTGGCTTTGCAGGGTCCATGGCCAGGCAGGGCAGAGTTGTGGGGAGCTGGAGACCGGCCCTGCTGTGGCATCGCTGGGGGCAGGGGCTGACATCTCTAGGGAGGTGACATGGGAGTCCTGGCTGTGGGCAGGTGGAGGGAGCCCCAGGGGACTGACATGCAGCAGTCAGTGCTGGCGGTGCCTTTAGAACACTGACAATCCCACAGGCATCTTTGAGCTGTCATCACCCTAGTATTTGGTCAGTGATCCTCTAGAGGTTTCTGAAAGAAGACTCTAATGTGATATAAAAGTTACCTTTGGTATTTACAAAATATGATTGGAAGAGAAAACATTTACAGAAACCAGAGTGAGAAGCATTAGTGCCTTCTTCAAAGTATAATACTAATGCTGCTTAATATAGGAGCCATCTTGACTAGATGCCTATTTGGATTTAGGCAATTACTAGCTTACCAGTTCAAACCAGTTCACAGTGAGAATGCGCAGCACCCAAGATTTACTGATGTGCCTCTTTCATTTCCTCTTGCTGCTATAAGACTCTCTTCTTTTGTCTTCACCTGGTACTTTCAGCTTGCCTAGAAGAGCAAGGCGTACTCATAAAATTACAATCCGCTTGTAAACCAATACAGTTCACTCCAGGCATTCATGCAGTGTTCAAAGAGGGGCAGTAGACAGATACAACTTTTTCCTATTGAGCAAGATCATACTATGATTTTTTTTTGGCAAAGGACTATATATTTAATAGCTGTAGGAACTCAGTGGAAGCCAGTATGTTGCTCAGAGGCACCAGTCCCTACTCCTGCTCTGTGCGTGCTGTGGACCAGGCTGCCTTGGGTAGGAAAAGGCAGTTGCTGCCGTGTGAAACAGCCAGAAGTTAATGGCAGAAGAGACTGCTGCTTTGGTGGGACTAGCTGACTGGTGGTGTTACCTCTGCCCAGCAGATTGTGGCTCTGGCTGAGGCCAAGACCACGCTCTCAATCTTTCTTCCCTTTCGGAGGACACAATCTGCAGAAGAAGCTGCTGGACTCTCTTTGTTCTGGTGTCGGAAAATTTATTGCTTTGCAAGTTCTTCCTGTTCCTAATTGACCTGATCTAACCTGAAATAAGCCATTTGTATTCCTGCAAAGGAATACCAGGGTATCCACATGGCCCTTTGCCCAGGTTTAACATAATTTCTTTACAGCAAACTGCAAATTAATAGTAGTGCAACTTTCCTGTGCAGGCAAGCCCTTAATCTAATTGGAACATGGAAAACAGCATTTGGGAAGACAAAGCAGTGCATAAACTTGGGGAGTGAGAGAGGGAGGCAGTGTAATTTGGAGTCCAGTGGGGATGATGGAGAGATCTGAACGCAGAGAGATAAGTGATTAAGGATTTTAAAATCCAAGCTAGCAAGAAATCTAGAGATACGAAAAACAGAGCACAACTGAGAATTTTTCAATGTTCATAGAACTGCCATCTTCTTTCTGCTCGTTCTTCCACTTGGGACAACAACCCTTGCCATTTTAATAAAAAAAAACACTCTCCCTTCCATCCCCTACAACTCTGAGTGGCAGAAAAAGCCCAACATGATTCCGACAGTGCACAAGCTAGAGCATCCAGTTAGTGCTGCCTTTCAGTAGCAATACTTAATATCTCAAAATCTATCTCTCTCTCAATAAGGAGTACTAGCAACCCTGGGGATTCCTCAGCTAGCTGAGGCCACTGCTGCTTAACCTGAACACTCCTGGCAGCTGCACCGCGTTGCACAACCACGGTCTGCAAAGATCAAAACTTGCTAGGTGTTCACACTGGGTGGCAGGAGTCAAATCTGTTCACACAAGATGGGAGAGCGCTGGCAAGGTCTTTCCTTGAAACCCCAGGACATAGATGCCCCAACCCATATGTGCAGTGTGGCCAGGGAAAATTCTCCACGGCCAAGAGAGGCGCATGGCAGAGTGAGGAATTGACTGGCATAGCAGGGATATTTAGCTGGGACATGGGCCGGAGGCTGGGACTGAGGGGCTGGGTATTTCCTCAGGCTCTGGTCTGGATAGTAGCTAGTAGCAGCAATCCCTGCCAGGCTGGGCTGAGCATAGCTCTCTTCAGACCATGGGGTAGTGATCTTCAGCGGCTGTACACACAGAGGCGTGGGTAGAAGAGAGGGGGAGTGAGGCAAGCCTCTGCTGCTGCAGCATTACGCTCTCTCTGGACTCAGGCAAGTGAGGCAGCCCCCAGTAAGACACAAGAACAGTCCTTTCTTTAGTCAGGCACACAACACCGTAGGCTCACAGCAAGCGGTGCAGGCGTACCTTTGCTGGTCTGCTTACTCTTGCCTTGAAAGGGGTCTTAGTCCAAGACGCAAGCAAGAGACACATAGGAAGGGAGTGACGTGAAGAACTGTTCACCTACAGCAGAGCTAAAACTGACTCCCATCTCTTGTCTCCCATCTCTTTGCCCATGTTCTTGTTCCTCTCTGCTGCCACTTCAGTGGCAGCCTCGTGGGGTACTCGGGTCACCAGCTCCTGAACCCTGTCTCCAGCTCAAGAAGTATCTCCTGTGTGAAATTCACAGGATTATTCCTCCCTGTGGTTGATCCTTGTGTAACAGAAAAAATAAGGACAAAACTATGCTCGTACTTCCTTGGTTCCCACAGAAGCCTGTGGCTGCTTGATCTTGTCACTAAACCATTACAGAAAGGGAAGACTTCATTAAAGAAAGGAAAAAAAAAGGAGAGGAGCTTTAAGTGCTGCCTCAAATAAGGACTAGCATATGTTTGAAACGGCCAAATCCTCCCTTTGTATCCCTAGTCCAGAGCCATAGCTTATAACAATTTCTGATTCTGTCTCTCCTTTTTGTAAAGAGTCTCTGCTTTCTGTAAACCGTCTTCTGTGGCTTTTCAGGACAAGATGTGAATGTCTTTGAAGTTTTCAAATATGCTCCAGGCAGCTTTTCAGAGAATCATCATGAATCTGCTCTTCATCAAGGCCTCCGCAATCAATTATGTACATTCTATCAGCCTCTACCAGCCTGGGAGCATGGAGAGACAAGGGAAGGGGAGTCGGCAAGGCTTGGGTGGCAATACGCTAGCCAAAGCACAGAGGAGCTCTTAAGCAGATTGCTTTTTAATTCTTCATGTAAGTTAAAGGCATAGCACCCTTTCTAAGACTTAGGAACGAGGTGTACTCAGCACAGGCAATGACAGAACAAAACGTTGCAACACAGCAGAAAATTTTGTAAATGTTCTGTCAAATGCTGTCCAGGCACTTTAGGGCTAATATTTTTATTATTAGCAACTTCCTTTATTCCTTCTAGGAAGTTTTCATACCAAAACAGAGAGAAGAGGACCTAAACCAGAAACTCAATGGTGCACATTTTGGCTAAAAAACCTAATGTAATTCTAGAGGCAACTGAAAACTCTGCCCAGATTTTGCTGAGATTCCCCGCTGAGTCCCATCGGTTGAGTAATGAGGACCCCAGTGCAGTCCTTCCCTGACAAAACATGGGTGCGCATCCTGCGCTCTGCTGTTCCGCTCCTGCTTACCCGGAGAAGGAGGCTGTGGCTCCACACAGGCTTCTTCAGCAGCAGTGCTGGCTGCACCAGCACCAGGCTCCTGAGGGGGACGGGCGTAGGTATTTGTGTAGCCACTCCAAACAAGCTGAAGGACTGATCTGGGTGAAAAATAACACCCTCTCCCCAGTGGTTCATTTGAGAGGCTGAAATGAGCTGAGGATGCAGAGTGACGTAGGGACTACGTAAGCTGGCAATGCCAGTGGAAGAAAAGCCTGGCTCAAGTGCACCGGTTTTGCCCTGCACACCGCTTTAAGGTATGTATGGTGGGATAATACTCACTAAATTGAAGAAACTGATTGACTAGGAACCAATATCCCACAGGCATTTCTCTGGGCAGAGAGATGACTTAGGCAGGGTTTTTCTTCTACCCCTATGAAGAGACAGAGCTATTTAAAATTCAGATCAGTTCCTTCATTCACTGCATGTACTGGCATCACTAACAGCTATACTGTGACAGCTGAGGGGACACCTTGAAGACAGGAACAAATAGCCAGTGCTGGGAACTGCCTACACCAGTACTGCTGCGGAGAGATGTCTGAAAAACAGCCGTTTCCTAAATGTGAAGAAGCTGGGAAAGCCATCCAATACAGGAGTGGCTAAGTTTGCTAATTCGTGGCTGGATAATATGATGTTTTTATTGCCCTGCCAGCTGGCAACATGAAAGACACCCAGAAATAAAGTATGTGATTTTACTCTTATAGCAAGCTCTGTAGGACATGAGACAAGACTTCAGTATTGCAACTAAAGAATTACTTCCATGGTAGGATTCATTTTTTGTAACACTGTGGATTTCAGGGCCTAAGTCTGAGTTGCCTTACCATTAGTAAATTACCTCCTTCCCTTAGAAGCAAGGCCATAGTTCTATAGGACAGGAAATGTGCTTGTAAAGACAGCTAGTATCCTGTGACCTGTTGATAGTTTCAAACTGATGTACACAAGGCCAGCATCTACCAGCTTTGAGTAAAAATATTCTTAAAGGCAGCTACAATTTCATAAACAGTGCTGAATTTACAACCCACACTGCTTGGTGGCAGTTGGGGATACTGCTCCCCTTAAGCACAGCAACGAGCTCCTCAATACTTAGAAAGCTGCATCTCTATTAGATAGCCTACCAGAATGTCTTCAGGACACCCTACCAGATGAGGCTCTGCAGGTGAGAGAATTCTGCTACGATTTAAGAACTGAGTGTTTAAGCACCCAGCAATGTCAGGTTTTAAGCAGTTTGATTTGAGTTCATCAGCGAAAACTTACTGAGTTTAACAGACAGCGAGCAGGATTGGTGAGGACTCCAGTGTTAAATGTACTCATTAGCTGCTGAACTTCCTCCAGCAAATTGTCTCCCAGTCAATTGCAGGAGAATAAAAAGTGAAACTGAGAGTGTGTAGTCCTGCCTAATGCAGGTGGTAACTTAATAACAAAGTGAAAACTGACTTCCCTAAGCAATGGGAGCACTCGTCAGCCTGCCGCAGAGGACTCCGACTTTGTAATTCGCTCTGCGTTGAGCGGTATACCTTGAAGCACACTGTCAGCACGACACTGTATGACACACAGAGGTCCCTCGACTTACTTGGCACTGAGGCAAGTGGGCCCACCTGCTTTCCTGACTGCAGGACCAGGAATTAAATTACTGTGATACTTCTAAAAGTGAAGAAGGATCCATTAATGTCATTTTCTAGTGCATGTGAACTATATCAAACAACGCTCTTGTTTACAGAAGCACTGCAGACACTGTAGGGATGTAAAGATTGCAGAATTGTTTAGAATTTAGCATTGCCCACGAAGTTGCATTTTGTCCACAAAATTGTCCATAAAGAAAAGGAATTAAAAGATTTATTTGAAA
Organism: Baryphthengus martii; assembly: GCA_013396935.1. Classification (NCBI taxonomy): domain Eukaryota; kingdom Metazoa; phylum Chordata; class Aves; order Coraciiformes; family Momotidae; genus Baryphthengus; species Baryphthengus martii. Next base: position 113,655 of record VWZK01016717.1, on the reverse strand, counting down.
TTTGCTTTTTAAAAAATGGGCCTAAGTCAAATAATAGCTTTTAAAAAAATAGAGATTTTTTTTTTTTTTTTTTTTAACTGTTGGGCAGCCTTGGTGAACACACCTGCAAGCACTTAGATGCTTTAAATAGGTGCACCTGGGGAAGAAATAAAAGTATAAATCTTGAAGTTTGGAGTTGTAGCTGGCTAAAGCAGCATTATGGAAGACTACAGCAGAAGAATGGTAAATCTTTTAAGGACAGACCCTGTCCTGTATAGAACTGTCTGGTTGGTCTGTGAGAAGGAGGATGTGTTGCTCGTTTAAGGATATGTTTGTGGGTGTTTAACTCTTGTAAAGCTTAATTTCTGGAATTGAAAGACTTTGGCTCCAGAGCTTCAACTTTAAGGGCAGTTAAGTGCAAGAACTCTGTGATTAGGAAAAGCTAGGTAAAGATTGGGTTTGCGTGTGAGCAATGTGGAAAAGTTTTGTCTTGTTTTTAAAATCCCCCAGTGACTCTAGCCATCCTTCTGGAGTACAGATCTTCCTTATGCTTTCTTGTTGGAAGAGGCAGGAGCCCAAGTGGGAGAGAAACAGAGGAATAACTGCTCTGTAAGGATCAAGGACAACCAAACCCCATGTCTTTTTCCTTGTGATTTACAAGCCTTGGAGGTATCCTGATCCTTCAAGCTTGCTTGTCAGTACTCTTACTAACCCGAATTCAAGGAAATGGCTCTAGTATTCTCTGTGTCAGCAGACTGTGATGTGATGGAAGGGTATGTGGGCGCTTCCCTTTTTTTCAAAGTGACAGGTAGGTTAATGCTTATTAATTGACTGGCATTTTTACAGGCTAACATGAGTCCTAATGAGTCTAATATGGGGCTTTTTATGGATATAATGGGATAGCTTTGTAAAACTTGCTACAGGCAAAATAGGGGTGACCTTTATCATCTTGATAGATTGGATGGTTAAAGGTGCTTTTGGAAAAAAAGATGAAAGTGCATAATAACTAGCTAGCGTTGATCACCAACACCAATGTGTAGCTCACAGTGATGGCCTACTGGACAGCAGGTGCAGTGGACACTTTTCTAGCCCTGTAGGCATGGCCAGAGCAACAAGTTAATGTCTCTGCATCTGTGCTGAGGGCAGCTGAGCTGTGATGGTCCAGAGTAGGCAAGAGGCTTCCTGTAGAAGGGTGAGGTGACAGAATCTCTCAGGAAGCATGCAGGAACACATGCCAGGAGGCACAGTGGGGCCCTTAAAGTGAAGGAGCAAAAGGCACTAGTCCTGCAAAGGCACTGCAGAGGGGCCTTTCCTGGAGAGGCAAGAGAAAGGAGGGTGGGGGGCTGAGGTAGTAAGCCACTGTATTTGTGGATGAAGCAGCTCCCGCTCATAGATGACGCCCGAGGCGGGCTATCCCCACAGTACGGTACTACTAACACCCTTTTCCTTCCCGCGCCGCGGGCTCAACGCGCCTCCATTAAGACCTACGCCACTATGTGCCGTAGAAAGCGCACAAGATGGCGGCGGGCGCCGGCCGGGCCGCCCACGTGACCTGGACTCCCAACTCCTTCTAGAGACATCGCCGCCGCGCGCGCGGCGGGGCGCTCTCGCGAGCACGCGGAACAAAAGGAGAGGGCGGCAAGAGTGGGGGGGGGGGGGGGGGGGGGGGGCCCCCC
>VWZK01016717.1:55839-110913 GCA_013396935.1 Baryphthengus martii | reverse complement strand
TTTTTTAAATCCCCCCCCCCTCTCTTTTTTTCCGCCTGCTTCCTACATCTTCCACCCACCCCAATCCCCCGCCTCTGCTGGGCGGAGTCGGACGTAGGCCCCTGCCCAAAGTAGAGGGGATAGATGATTATCTAATCCCTGGAGAAGGGAGGGGAAGAGGCCCTTAAGTTGTATCAAGACCAGGGGCGGGCAGCTAGCGTGGCAGGGCAGCGCTAGTCCTAGGCGGTTTGTAGGCTTCAGGCCGCCGCTACTCTGGGAGTCCTCGGCNTTTCCCGGTATAGCACGTGACGGGTGCCGGCTGCCGGATTAGCTGGGCGGCTGCGGCTGCTCCCTGCTGCGCCGAAAATCCCAACCCGCAGTGCCGGCTGCACCGCCGCACTGAGATGGCGGCCGCGCCGGGCTTCGTCGCTGCGCCATCTCCCGAGATCAGATTTTTTTGGCAACTGTTGCCCCCACGGTAGAATCAGTAAGGGTCCAGTGCGAGAAGATTTATGTATCGCTTCTGTTGACTGCCCCTGAAGAGCCGCTTTGAGAATTTGTTTACTGTTGAAATAAGAGTCATTTTTCAGCCTCACGTTGATGCTCGGATTAACTAAAGAGATCAAATTTTAAGTAGTGGTTTTAAAGAGGATGATGAGAAGGCCTGCTGTGGGAGGGTTTTTCAAGAATCTGAGTGTTCTAAATGGCAGCACGCACAGCTGACCATCTAAAAGGATAGTGCATTGGGATCTTTGGATTGATTTAGGTCATGTTGGAACACGCTTTTGTGCGGTTGGTCTTGCATAACTTTAATTGTATTTACATAAATTTTTATTTTTCCCAAATAAGATTTTACTATTGCTGTGGAGGCCAACAGCTTTTAATAAGCTGAAGCTTAAGCTTTGTGAGTTGCCCACTGCCTTCTGCTGAAATGAATCCGTACTGTGTTTGACCTAAAAACGTTTGGGTTACATGCTAGTAATGCCTGAACTGAAATAACTCAGGCTTTTTGCTAAGACTGAAGACTACAAGTGAGACTTTAAAAAAGCAAATAAAAAGTTGTATTTGCTGAAGTAACTGTAGGAAGTCACTGGATGTTTTGTGGACAGTAGCGGCCTCAAACATGAAAACTGTAATGTCTGAGTAGTGTTAAGTCTAAAAAAATTTGAGTTCTGCAAGCTAAGTTCCCAGCTGAATTCATAGTAGTAGGCTGTAGTCTGTGTAGGTCTAAACAAACAAAAAATTAAGTTGCCATTAATTTTGATCAGAATGCATTTGAGTGGACTAAAACGCTATTTTAAATGGCTTTTTAGCCTGCTTATAGTGTGTGAAGCAGAAGTCTGTGGTATTTGGTTTGTTGAGTGTCACTGGCCTTGCTGCCTCTGCAATCCATGTGTAGTGGTGGATAATGAGACACTTGAAGATGGTACAGCCTTGAGAGATAACAATGATTTTGGTGGTTCTCCTTTACAGGAGATGTATAACTGATGCAATAAGCAAATTTCTTTGTAGCAGTAACCTGTCGGAACACTACTCTTTATAAGCAAAATGCGTTTCTGTATGTTAGCATGAATTCGTGCTATAATGTTGATATTTTTTTTATTTCTTGTAGTTTTCTGGTCTAGACTTGAATTCCTCAGACTCTCAGAGTGAAGGAAGCTCTTCAAGCAGTAAGTACATGCAAGTCCTCAAGTTTACAAACACACAGTTTTAGAAAAGAGTTTAGTAGCTGTGAAAAGTAGTTTCTGGAGCCAAGACTTACAGAGACTGGTGGGGAAATTGAGGAGGTTCCTAGTTACGTCTGCTTTGAAAACAATGCTTCAGATTGGAGCACTTAAGTTAGCAGTGGTACATGCATAAATTTTTTAAGTGCTTAACTAACTTGAGAGAACTTAGTGCTCCAGTCCTGTGCTAGATTTTCTTCAAACAACTGAGGCCACCGGTGGTAGTAGTAATGGGATGATCTGTCTTCTCAAAACATCCATCCAGAGTTGGAATGTTTGACAGTAAAACTTTTAATAGTTAATTGTACTGATCCTAATTCATTGAGTAGAAATGACAGTCTCTGACCCTCAGATCTTAAGCATGTTAAGAGGAGAGGGGAATCTCACAGGAATTGACATTCAGCTTGTACCTGGTACATTCTGATTCATGTTGCATAGCAGACAGATGCTTCTGGATTGTAAGTGAAGAATGCTATTCAGAGGCTTTTACATGTGGCTTCTGGTTTGATCTGAGCTGAACTGATAGGGATGGTTGAATTTAAGGGGAAAGAAAAAGACTAGTAGTAATACTGTGAGTGGTAATCCACGGATGACACAGTGAAAATCTTAAGATGCTCAAATATCTGACAGCAGGTTAAACCATAAAAAGTTCTGGGAAGATAGGCTGTTGTCAGATACTGTAACATCCATAAAGGGCGTATATGACTCGGTCGAAGAACTAGCAAGATGTCTGTGCCTTAAAACCCATCAGCTACCTGAATGAGTATGCAAGAACTTAATCTCTGCTGCATTGATCGTCAGAGAAAGAAATTAAGCACTGTGTTAAAGGACTCTTGTTGAAAGATGCTTTAAGGTATCTTACAGCTTGTGATGCAGGCAGTTGTTTTTTATTTCTAAACAAAAGCTGTTGTTGGAAGGACTAGTATCTCAGAAGGTGCTAATGCTGTAATCTTTTAACACTACGTTTCTTTTGTCCTTTAGAAGGCCGATACATTCCTCCTCACTTGCGGAACAGGGAAGCTTCAAAACAGGGTATGTATTGGAAATACTGGCAACACTTTTAACTGGGTCTTGGCCTAGTTCTGAATCTCTAGGAACAGGTTGTTAAAGGCTTTGACAGTACTGTTAGAGGTGATTATCCAGACTGTTTGACTGTTCTGTGCAAAGCACTGCAGCTTAATCTTCTGCTTCGAGTGTGCTATTCTTGGATCCTTTGCCAGGTTATATTCTAAGCTCTGAGTTCAGTAACTGACTGGCAAAATATCTTTATCTTGTTAAGCAATTTATCTGTGACTGAAGCAAGGTGGAGTCTTCCATCTTCACTTGAGTAGCTCTATAATCTTCAGTACCAATTTTAGTGTATTTTGGGAGCACCAGTTTTTCTGATAGTGATTCTGAGGTGGAACTCATAGTAAAACCATTTGTTCAATATGTACAAGCAGAACATAGAACCATTTCTCTTAATAAATGTGTTTTACACAACTTGTTCTTAACTAGAGAGCATGAGAAACAAAACAGATACTGTCCTTGTTTGCCTTCATGTGTCTTTTTATGTAAGTCCACAAGAGTGCTTGCAGAAGGAAATGGGAATGCTGGTGCATGAAACATGACCAGTGTTGGTCACAGGAGGGTTTTGCTGAGAAAGGGCCTTTCTGTCTTGCGCTTGATTCTTCAAAGCAAAATGCAATGAAGAAAAATTTTGTGGAGCTGTTCAGTGAAGTAAATCGTGACATTTATTTGTAAGATATAGATAGCAGCATGCATTATGATCGTGTCCAATAACTTGTGTAGATGCAAGAGAAACATTTCTGGCACCTACTGAAACGCTGGAATGGAGGAACAAATGTATTCTGCTGTGCTGCAACTTAAGGAAAGCTTCAATCTCATCTGTTTCTAAAGCAGTGGACTAAGATTCTTTTTTTCAGTACCGCAAGAGGACTCCATTAGGAGTGGGTGTGAGGAGAATATTGAAGTATGTGCTGCTGTATCTCATAGTACTTCTGGAGCTATATAATTTTAAATTTGGCTTGATGAAAAATGCTCCATCCCTATTTTATGCTATTTAAAGAGCCAGATCAGTCTGGTTTTGTCTTGCCTTTACACATGTCCAGGCTATTGGGTTTCTTTTGGTGTGTGTTTGAATTTTGCCCTAAAAGAAATGTGGCCTGAAGCACCTAATAATGAGCAGCCCGTTACCAGAGCTGAATGTTTTGGGGAAAAGTAGTAGAACTGATTGGCAGTTAAGTTTCTGATCACATTAACCTCAAATGTGAGCTCAGTCTTTCAAGAAGTCTGCTGGCTAACCCTGAAGGGAATGCACAGGCTCCTCAAACACAGTAAACAACTTAAAAGTTGACCTGTGGATGTTCACTGCTTGTAGATTTCCTTTCCCTACCTGGTAATTTGTACCAAACTCTAGTTTAAGTTTTGGGGATACTAGATATGGAGGGATTAGTCTTAACCTTGAGTTCACGTCGTGATCTGTTATCTATAGATAGGGCTGTCGCTGCGCAAGACCAGAGTTCAAACATTGTAGTGTACATGTGATTGATCATACGTGGCTTTTCTGGGGGCTTCAAGCTTTGCCTTGCAAAAAGGTAAACAAGTCACGAAACTTAAACTTCATATGTACCTTATTCAGTTAGTAAAACATAGGTTACCAGCTTTCCTTGTTAAACCTAACATTTCAAAACTTCCTTTAAACCTATTTGAATACTGTATCTCTAGACTCCTCATTGGCCCCTGTAACAAGGTTCATGACGGCCAAATGGAAAAGTTACGATTCCAATTCAGGCGCTGTGCTGGGAGGCAAAGCGGATCACCAGTACAGTGATACAAAGCTGACCTATTTTATGGGATGATTTGAGGTCTGTTACGCAGTTTATTTTATGAAAGTAATGTTTGCTTATGTTAATTACAGCTAAATTAATGGTTACTTCTTTGCCTCTGTTGAAGCATTTCTGTATATTGACTGCTCTTTGGAATCTTTAGCAACAGATTTTTCAAGGTGTAGACATGAGTACGCAGCAGAGACTTTGTGTAATAGTGATATTAGACCATGTGAGAAGTCTTGATGTGGCCTTACAAGTGTAGTAACCCGCTAGTTTTTAATGAGGTAAAAAGTAGTTGAACTACTTGGTAGAACTGTATTTCAGTAATCCAGTAAAATTATCTTGCTCGCATACCATGCCATTGTGGACTTCTGTGAATGTGTTAATTTTTTTTCAAAGTTTTGAAAACAGTAGGAGTTAATTATTTTTCTCCCGTGTGTTGTTTCCTTAGACATGCCCTAGAAACAAGCAGTGCATAGTTTCTAGCTGGAGGTTCTCACTTTCCTCTGTAGCTGATGACAGTATGTCATAGACACTATTAAAGTTGTGCACTGGGCTTACTTGCAGTTAAGAAAGAAATTGCTTAAGGCAGTGGACTTAATACTTTAAAAATAACTGTTCTTTGTGTCCCTGAAGAGCTGAGCATCTTTGTAATTTCAATAGATACTGACAAGGAAAGGAGACTAGGGGATCTAGAGTATTTATGTTTACAACTCCTACAGTGCTTCAGCTTACTCTTTTTGTACACCTGCATATCTGTTCCTATTGTAATACTTACTAGTCTGTTAGCAGCTTTGTGCTTGGGAACAGACAGTACAGGACTGCAGGAAATAAGGATGCATTTTTGTGTGGCATTTCTGGTTTTCAACTTCAAAGCTATGGTATGTGGAACTCAGTATGTTGGGCTGCCTCTGGCCTAACGTGTCTGCTTCCATGAGCTTCGCTTGGTTAACACTAAAGTTTATTGTGATGTCATTTTGGTTTTGAACTCCCTGGAAGCAGCTCTTGGATATTTAAGGACCACATCTTAAGAGTCTCTTTCAACCTCAAGTGTTCTATGATTCTAACTATTTGTTTTGAATAATCAGAAAATGGATGAGCACTACTGCATATGACAGCTCTTCAAGTAACCTGACATTAAAGCATTATAAAATGCAAATTGAAATGCTACTTGAGGAGAAACATTGTCAATTCTAGCACTCTTCATAGGTGCAAGGACTACGGAATTACTCTGGAATTTCATTAACTTACTGAACTCCACACTTACCCGTTTGGTCAAAAATGTGCTGGATGGAATCTATGCAGGTTTTTAATTAAAAAAAAAAACCAAACAAGCCTTGATGTTTCAGGACATTTCCTAATAATTCTTGCATGGTCTCCTGACTGTTCTCTTCACTTTAGAGAAGTTAGTCTGGTCCGTTACAGGTTTTATCAGTGCATGTGCTTTTGATTTTAATTTATGTGGTGGTCTAAATCCTGATGATGAATTCTGCTAGCTAATTACTTAGAATTGACTTGTATGGCCTGGACCCCTGTTGCTGTATGCTGATCCACAAGTAAAATCCAATGAGGAATACCAAACTGAAAGTGGAGTTAAAGGCCCTAATTGTCAAGCAGGGGGTATGTGTGTGTGTATATATATATATATATATGTATTTGTTCATAAAATGGTCTAGAAGTTGCAGCACTGCTTCAAAGAAAAGTATGGCAAGGTACCAGCTGCAGAACCTAGTGCAGTAACAAACTAGATAAGCAAGCTTACTTTGTACACTATTTCTAATACAAGATTTTGACTTCTTTCTGGAACTTTTCAGACTTTGTAGAAGATCTTTATGTAATACTGAGTCAGCTCAACATTCTCACGTATGAGAAACTACATCTCTGTCTTCCTGAAGATTTATCTGTCAGTACCGCTGCTGTTAGATCTCTTGGCGGGATGACATACCCCAGTATTTTTAGTGCAGTTAGAAAGTTACTCATACTTAAATCTGGATTAAGGTGCCCTTAAATGAGTGGCAAATAACTTCATTAAGATGTGGGAAAGTGATTATGGTATTCCTGATCTTCTGTCAACAGTCTCTCTATATGAAGTTACTTTATCGTTAAGGACTAAAGTTACTCTGTAAAGCACTTCGTAGGTCTTGAAGCATTCCATGATCTTGTGTGCTAATAAACTTCATGCATGGATTATTATTTTTGCTGTCTGCTTCAGTTAGACTAAGTGTGTTATAGTTGGCATGCTAGTTCTTGAAGTTACCTTGTGACTAGTGCATGTCTGAATTCTGGGGAGTAGAATTTCTTTCTTACGAAGTGGGGGGGAACAGGACTAACACTCTCCCAAGAACATCTGGCAAGGTAGGGTAATTGTACCAAAGGTTTTTCAGGGAAATAGGACCTAGAACACCCACTTTCTTTAGAGTAATTTAGTTTTGTAGTTACTTTTATTGTCTGGTGCATAGATCTCAACTGGTTTTGTGCTGTGAAGTTGGCAAAAAGCATGCTCAGTAATACGAGTGACATTATTTGTTTATCTGTTTTATTTTTTTCACTTATTCTCTGCCAGAATGCCATATTTGAGATTCTGTTTGGGTCATGTTTTCAAAGCTTCTGAAAGTTGGAACTCTGAATCAAAATTTTTAAGTTCTTGGTCTAGTACCAAAGCAGTATTTATTGCTGTGTGTTTCTGCCTGCCTCCCAGCCTCTGAGAGCTGAATAGATCTGAGACTTTTTTCTTCATGGTGTGGGCAAGCTGCTGTATTTCCTATTCTAGTTGGTCCTTTTTCTTAGAGTTAATAACCTACCTAAGTAAGCCTCTACTGTAGATAGATGTAAAAATGCTGTGGAAGAATTCAGTGTGGTAATTCGTCGTGAAGAACTTATTATTCCTTATTTCTGCATGATGCTGTTAATTTCTCTTAGCCTGTGTAGATCAGACTGCTCTGTACTTGCAGTATGATGAAACACTTGACTTCCGTGTGGATTTCTAATGCAAGGGCTAATACCATTTACTGATGTCCACTGGAGGCCGCCTTAGCCTCACAAAAATGAAATGCATTGTTAATTATTTGTGTTGAAGTTGGAGAGAGAACGTAGATGAAACTTGACAAGACGTTTAACGTCTCAACATTTCTTCTGATACCTGTATTTCCAGAGTAGACAACTTAAATATTGGCAGTAAGGCAAGTGCAACATTAGCATGCTTGTACATGAGTTGAGGGGTTCCAGCAAGTTCTGATAGGCGATGAAAAATGGTTAGTCTCTATTTGAATAAGTCTTAACATCTGTACATCTTTCATTCTTGAACTGCCCAACTTTCAGTCTTGGAGACCTTTCAGTGAAGACTTACTGGACAGAACTTGTTTTTTTCTTGTAAAATTCTGGACCATGTAATGTATAGCTAAAATACCTTTCTCTACTAGGTTTTGATAGTGGCGGCTGGAGTTCTAGCAGAGACAAGGATGCGTACAGCAGCTTCGGTGCACGGTCTGACCGTGGAGCAAAATCAAGCTTCTTTGACCGTGGAAATGGATCAAGAGGAGGAAGGCAAGTACTTATTTGTTTGGGGATGCATACAAAGTCTGTCTCAGTTCTAGTAGTGCACCTGTAATCTTGATGTGGAAGTTGGGAGTTCTAGGTGTGAACAACAGGATAAGGTAGGAGGAACCTGGGAGGGGAGGAGAGTGAGAACACCTTGCTTTTAAAACTACATGAGTTCAAGGATGGGAAACTTGCATGTGTTGAAAAATGTGCCCTGTAGACCACCACCAGCCACTCACAGCAGGTATAATGACTTGTGGAGTTAACCAAAGAAGGTACTAGAAGGGTGGCTATTTCTAGAAAAATCGTGGAGAATTGTTGGAAACACATAAAACCGGATTTTTTTAATTTATTTTTTTTCCCGTTGTTTAAAAAGTGTAGTTAATAAAACTGGGTGAGACTCTTGCAGGTTCTCTACCTTACTTGATCAGTCTTACACACATCATGCGTTGTATGCACAAGTGTGGTGAGAGTGACCTTTATCGACTAGTAAAGCTGACGCTAGTCCTGTATCCAGACATTTCTCAAACTTACCAGACCAAAAACTAAACAGTTGAGGTAAGGACTCTTTCCGCCTTCTTTCCAAGTCAGTAAATACAGGTGAGCTCCCTCTTTAAAAAATGCTAATGCAACATGTCGTTGAGGTATTTAGTTTGGTCACCTGTGGTGGTGGGGGAATAAAGGAACAAATTACAGTCCGTGAGGGTTCTATCTGGTTAGTGGGAGACCTGTGTAAAAGGAGGTGCAGAAAAAGGGGGGAGTAACCAAACAGGGTCTCCTAAGACTTAAGCAGATCTCCCTACAATAAAAGGCAAAGACTTAGCAACTTGGAATTGCAGCTCTGCTGGCAGATGACCTACTCTTTACATTTTTTACTCTTAACCAAGCGAGAATTTTGATACACGCTTCAATGTGTTAAGCTAAACTGAGCTGTGAAATCATGGCAAACCTTCCTGTCTATCATACAGAATAACATGACCCAGTCTAATGACTGGGACTGTAAGCTCATTTTCAGTTCGTAGATCAAGAAGCCAGTACAGATAACCTGGGTTTGAATCGTTGTACAGTTCTACATGTAATACACAGAGCACACACTACTAAATTATTACAGCTTTAATTTTGCATGCCAGAAAGTCCTGTTGCCTGGGAATGGTGGCCTGATACTCTTACTGTGTTTAGATACGAAGAGCGTGGAAGAGGTGGCGACTATGATAGGAGTGGCTTTGGTAGATTTGACCGTGGTGGGAATAGCCGCTGGTCTGACAAATCAGATGAAGATGACTGGTCAAAGCCTCTTCCCCCGAGTGAACGCCTGGAACAGTAAGTAGTGGAGAAGCATAAATTCTCCCACACAGGGTTGGTTGATATGTCTAGCAAGTAAAATACTTTCTCTTCTGTTTTTAGAGAGCTTTTTTCTGGAAGCAATACTGGCATTAACTTTGAGAAATACGATGACATTCCTGTTGAAGCAACAGGCAGCAACTGTCCTCCACATATTGAAAGTGTAAGTGTTTTGTTGTTGGTCTGGTTTGTTGAGTTGTTTTTGTGGTTTGGGTTTTTTTTTCTGTTTTAGAACCTGGTTTGCTGATACACCTAATAGTGACAGTTTTACATGTGAAACTTGATGTCGTGCTGTCTTAAGCTTAGAGAGAAAGGGAAGTGCTCTTGCTTTCCTACAGCTAAGCTGTTTTGCAGGGGAAGGTTACACGTGATGAATTCAGGCAACTTCAGGGAGAAGTTGTGTAAGCTTGTTCAGTTAATACCTGTAGCTCATTTATAACTATGTGACTTGGTCTTTAAACAGTAAACATGTAAAGAAGTAGAAGTGCTTGGAGGTGCTGGTTGGAGCAGCTACTGAAGCGTAGGCATTGTGGTAGTGCTAAGCATAGTACACTAGTATAATCTGCACTTCAGACTCGGCTGCCTTTTTAAGAATTACTTACATGACTGGCCTAAGTAATTTCCACATTCTTGGTAACAAAGCTTCTGAGTGTCTGTAAACTTAATAGGCAATTTTCTTAGGAAGAGATGAAACAAAAGGTACTTTACTTCTTAGACTGAATAGTGTGTTCCATGATGGCTGAAGGGAACTTGTTTTAAATATCTTACAGTTCAGTGATGTTGACATGGGAGAAATTATTATGGGAAACATTGAGCTCACACGCTACACTCGTCCAACTCCAGTCCAGAAACATGCAATACCTATTATTAAAGAAAAGAGAGACTTGATGGCCTGTGCTCAGACAGGTAAGTTAGTAACTCTTTACTGCTTAGTCTCTCTTAGTAGGAGTAGGGTCTTCTATTTCTCAAGCTACGGGTATTAGGTCTGTCAGACAGTACAACTTTGTTAAGAGTATACTGAAATACCTGCAGTGTTGGAAGTTAATGAGCTTTACAGTCTTGCAACTTGCCTCCAGTATGGCTGAACTGGATTTACTGTGTTCTGAGAGAAATTTTAATGGCTTAAATCACATTCACTTTGGGATTTTGTGGTGCTAAGTGGTTGTTTTGTGGATAACCTACTGGCTAAGGAGTGCATTCCAGTGGCGTAAGTAGAGGCCATATACTAGTGCAGATTTTACTGGGAACGTGCTAGTGATACAGGATTAGTGTTGCAGTTGACAGTATGGTAGCTTTGAAATTTGATAACTCTGACTTGTGTCGTAACAGGATCTGGGAAAACAGCTGCATTTCTTCTACCAATATTGAGCCAGATCTATGCAGATGGCCCTGGTGATGCCTTGAGAGCTATGAAGGCAAGTATTTAAATACTCCGTCCTGAAAAAACTATGACCAAAGTGTATTTTTGCCACAAACACAGTAGCTGAGCTTAAAAGTAATCATTTTGGGTGTGATAGACAAATTTCTCAACTTCTGGAAGACTTTAGCTATTTCCTTTCAAAAATCCATGCGGTGAAACTCCCCCCCCCAAGGGTTGATATGCATAACTATCTAGAGGAAAAAAATGTGTGTAAGCGTTTTGTTGTTGCATAAGCTTTAAAGACAAGCAGGAAAGTCCCTTGGTATAAAAAAGCCACTTGGACACACACATGTGTGTAGGGACTTCAGGGTAGGAAGTAACAGGTTTTATGGCTGTTCTTTCTTTGCTTCTTAAGTTACGGATCAGGGTGTAAGCTAGAGAGGAAGCTTGTGTGACTGTGTTGCTGTTAACATGTTAATCAGCATCTGAATTTTGGGTACTGTAGTAGGGCAGAATTCAGATGTAGTGCTTAAAACAAGTTAGCTCTCAGCCCGGCTTTTCCTTTCTTGTTAAGATAGACGTGGTGATCCATATTTCCTTAATGTAGCTATTAATTCCTCTCATATTTGGGTTATTCATTTCAAGCATTTCTTTTGTTTTTTGTATTCAGGAGAATGGAAGGTATGGGCGCCGTAAGCAATATCCTATCTCACTGGTCTTGGCTCCCACTAGAGAACTGGCTGTGCAGATTTATGAGGAAGCCAGAAAGGTATGTCTAGTTAATTATTTTTAAGTAGCGTAAGTACAATTTTTATTCTTGGAGCTAATTTACTTTGTTTTACAGTTTGCATACCGTTCCAGAGTTCGTCCCTGTGTTGTATACGGTGGTGCAGACATTGGTCAGCAGATACGTGACTTGGAACGTGGATGTCACTTGCTTGTAGCAACTCCAGGACGACTGGTTGATATGATGGAGAGGGGAAAGATTGGACTGGACTTCTGCAAGTAAGTAAAGTGTTCTTGTCCCTGTGCAAATGACTTGACAACTAGAAACTGTATTTTTTTTGAAGTGAGATCTGTAGTTAATCACGGTAAATTTCTAGCTTTCAAACTGCAGACATCTAGTTGAGAACTTGTGGTTTGTTGTCTGTGCTGGGTTACAGCTTAAAGGAAAAAAACTCTGAATAACTTTTTTTTAATAACTGTTTAGGTACCTAGTGCTTGATGAAGCTGACAGAATGCTTGATATGGGGTTTGAACCTCAAATTCGTCGAATCGTTGAACAAGATACTATGCCACCAAAGGGAGTTCGTCATACCATGATGTTCAGTGCTACTTTCCCCAAGGAAATCCAGGTGCTTTACAGGAGTCCCAAGTATTTTAACAGCTCATAGAGCCAAATTTATCTCTGGAAGCAGGGGGGAAATACTAATTGCTACTTTTTTTCTCTTTTTTTAGATGCTTGCTCGAGACTTCCTTGATGAATATATCTTCCTAGCTGTTGGCAGAGTAGGTTCTACATCTGAGAATATCACACAGAAAGTAGTATGGGTGGAAGAGTCAGACAAACGATCATTTCTACTTGACCTGCTAAACGCCACAGGTAACTACCAGTTTCAGATAAGCAAGTAAGGCAGAACTCAGATGTGGCAAGTCGAAAGACTAAAAGTAGTAAGAACTTCTGTTGAGTAGGTGAATGAAAAGATATTTCCTTAAAATGCTGTGAATGTATTGCACTGGCTCAATGTCAGTTTTCAAGTTGACGTAAGCTCTTCCGGTAATACGGGGAGAGAGGTCTCCGGTGTCATCTTCAGTTTAGAATAAACAAGAGCAGAGAACTGAACCTGTCTTTTACCTGATGGTGGAGCTGAGTATTTGTGCAGCTTTTCTTCTGCTAATCTGTGCTTTAATTATTGTTAGGCAAAGATTCGTTGACGCTGGTATTCGTGGAAACTAAGAAGGGTGCAGATGCTCTTGAGGACTTCTTGTACCATGAAGGATATGCCTGTACAAGTATACATGGAGATCGCTCTCAGAGAGACAGAGAGGAAGCGCTGCACCAGTTCCGTTCCGGCAAGAGCCCAATTCTTGTTGCCACAGCAGTAAGTGTTATCTACGAAACCTGAGCCAATAAGCGTATTACTTGGCCTGTGGAATTCTACTAATGTTTCATTTACTCTTTTAACCACCAGGTAGCAGCAAGAGGGCTGGATATTTCAAATGTAAAGCATGTCATAAACTTTGACTTGCCCAGTGACATTGAAGAGTACGTTCATCGTATTGGTCGTACAGGGCGTGTAGGAAACCTTGGTAAGTGCGATCTGGCATTTTCATAGACAACAGTTCCTACTCGAGTTGATAGGTGTAGTAGTATTGGCAAGTAGCAAATAATTCAGTACTCAAGAGAATCCCATGTGCTGCTTTCTGTGACCAGAACCTGGTTACTGCTGTCTAACCAGTATGGAAAGTAACTCGTTCCTTCAGGTAGTGCTTTTGTGGATATTAAACTCTGATAACACTTGTGAGTTTAGTATCTGTCTGTCAGTAAATAGCAAGCATTCCTGTGACTAGCTGTGCTGAAATAGTGGTCTTAAACAGCTTTCTCTTCAGGTATAATTCTAGTATTCTCAAACTGGGCTGTAAGCAGCCCCAATACTGTACTTACACGGATGCAAGTGGAGTGTGGAATGAGTTTAAGTGCTGTAGTGTACTTGCTTTCTGTGGAGCTAAAACTAAATGTTTACTTTAGGTCTTGCCACCTCATTCTTCAATGAGAGGAACATAAACATCACCAAGGACTTGCTTGATCTCCTTGTTGAGGCTAAGCAAGAAGTACCGTCTTGGCTGGAAAACATGGCTTATGAACAGCATCACAAAGGAGGCGGCAGCCGTGGGCGATCTAAAAGGTAATGGTCACAACTTTGGCTACTTCATCTGTTGTGAGAGGCAAATCTGTGACTTGATTTCAGTCTGAAACCCTAGTTAGAGGAAGACAAAGCAGTGCGGTAGAAACTGCGAGTTAGCTGCATCAGGAGGTGACAGCTTCATGTCTTGATTTCATTCTATCTTATTAGGCAATTAACCTGTAAGACTTCTCTCTTAAGCAAGTAGGTAGATATGGCTGAGGTAGAATGACAGTAACAGAAGTGGCTGTAGAACTATGTGAAAGCACTTAAATATTTACTAGAAATGCATACTTGCTTGTGCCAGAGATAGGCCTTGAGCAGCTCTGATGTTTGGGAGAAGGTGATGTATGCCTCCTGACATAAAACAGGAGAGGTGTGGAAGTTAGACTGTGAGTGTGGGGCTGCTTGTAAAGTAGTTTTGCTATGGAAACAAAATACAAAGCAATATTTAATGGCTTAAAGGGGTGGGAGGAGAAATAACCCTTTCTCTTAATGTAATTAACATGGTATGACCAAGTGAATTCTAATTTTTTGGGGTTGTTTTCTGCGATATGAGAGATGGTCATATGTTTATCACTTGAACGCTAAGATAGGTTAGGAAGTTCTGTGGAGTGCAGGTTTCACTGAATCAAATTAGTACCAGGACCTGAGAAAGTAATTCTTAGTGTAACGTGGCATGTTCAACATGACTGTACTTGAATAGTAAAAGTAAATTTTCCTTTGCCATCTTGAGTGTCCCTTCCAGATACCATTGGGATGCTTATAAAGCGTGCTGAGCTCAACACTTGCACTGATTATTGACCAGCTGTGGTTGGCAACCAGAGTTGAAGAAACTGGGTACTTGGGCAGTGCTTACAATACCAATGACTTTACTCAAGTGTTTATTTTTTTCTGTTATACAGCAGTAGATTCAGTGGAGGATTTGGTGCCAGAGACTATCGAACAAGTAGCGGTTCTGGCAGCAGTAGCTTTAGTAGCAGTCGATCAACCAGCAGCCGCAGTGGAGGAAGTGGCAGCAGAGGATTTGGAGGTAAGAAGAACGGGGCAGGCAGTGCTGGCAAATACTAAACCAGATCTAAAAAGCTTGCTGTAGTAAAACATGTGGAGGTGATGTTTAAATACAGAGTCAGCTGGTGCTCGTTCTGCACCAGTCTCAGCATCCTGCTTGGATCTAGGCTAGTGCAAGTTACCTGTCTGATTAGTTTGATGCTGCCTATCTTTCCAGCATTTGACAATACTTCTGGGTGGGTTTTCTTTAATAGACAGTAGGTTACATTTTGATGCCCTGGGCTGTTTTCTTGTTGTGACGGCACAAGTCTTCAGTGGGTTAATTAAGCATCCCTTTCTCTTGCCTTTCGTAGGTGGTGGTTATGGAGGCTTCTACAACAGTGATGGATATGGAGGAAACTATAACTCCCAGGGGGTTGACTGGTGGGGCAACTGAATCTGCTTGCGGCAGATATCCTACCAAACAAGCTAATATGGAAACCACATGTAACTTAGCCAGACTATACCTTGTGTAGCTTCAAGAACTCGCAGTACATTACCAGCTGTGATTCTCCACTGAAATTTTTTTTAAGGGAGCTCAAGGTCACAAGATGGAAATAAAGGAACAAGTAGCCCTATCTTGAAGGTGGTTTTGAAGACTCTATTGCTGTAGTCAGGATTAACTCCCCTCCCACCCATCCCCACCCAGAAACTGCATTTATGATTTTGTGACTGAGGATCATTTGTTTGTTAATGTACTGTGCCTTTAACTTTAGACAACTTTTATTTTTGATGTCCTGTTGGCTCAGTAATGCTCAAGATATCAATTGTTTTGACAAAATAAAAATTACTGAACTTGGGCTAAAATCAAACCTTGGCACACAGGTGTGATACAACTTAAACAGGAATCACTGATTCATCCATAATATTACAAAGAAAAACTTATGCGGTAGCCTGCATTAGGGCTTTTGGTATCTGCAGATTTGAAAAATAAAACATCTTGAAGCATATCAATGCAATTAGTTTCTAATGTGGCAAAACTGTACTAAGTTAAAGTTCTGATTTGCTCACTCTATCCTGGATAGGTACTTAGAACCTGATAGCCTTTAATAAGCCATTCCAGTCATGATGAGATGATGTATGGATACATGCATACATTAAAAGCACTGTTTTTGAAGTTAATGCAAGTAAATACAGCAATTCCTTTTTCAATATTTAGGCAGATCATTAATGTGAGCTAGCCAAATGTGGGCAGAACATTACAGGGAACGTTTAAAGGTCTGATAACTTGAAATAGTTTTTAGGAGAATTCATCTATTTAGACTTTTTAAAAATGCCTGCCATATGAAATTGAAATGGTAGAATGGCTGACCATGGCAGTGATTGGCCCTCCTTAAGGGCCTGACTGAATTTTTGGTCTAATAACGCATGCTAGTGTTGATGTTTTTTGGTCAAGAGGGTATGAACAGGAAGAATTATGCAGCAGGCTTTATTTTAATGCAGATTCACATTACTCTGTTCAAGCTGCGTGGAGATGTTAAACTGGCTTACTGTAGACTTTGTAAAATGGCTCCAGAAGAGTAACACACAAACCTGAGATCACAGAGGTTGGAAATGTACATAAACTGCACAAGGTTTCAATTCTGCTATTAAGGTGCAGTTTTAGTCAGTTTTAGTTGCATAGGTTTCCATTGTATTTATAGTCTGTTTATGCTAAATCTGGCCAAAGATAAGTATCGTCCACCGGAAAAACGCCTCTGCCACTTGGAATTTCTGTGCTGACTTTGTGGCCAGAGCAGCTAACAACTAATCTACAGTGGCAAAGGAAAATGGCAAAAATCTCCTAAAGTGCAATAGATTTTTTTCAAGTGTATTGTGCCTTGTTCGAAAACTTTTATTAAGTAGGTGCACTTGACAGTATTGAGGTCATTTGTTATGGTGCTATTTCAAGTCTAGGTTTAGGCCCTTGTACATTTTGCCCATAACTTTTTACAAAATACTTCTTTTATTGCACATTCAGAGAATTTTATATATGTCTTGTGTGCGTGTCCTTAACTTCCAATCTTATTTTGTCTCTTGGAGATTGAACGCAGCTTGTTTAAGGAGAAGGAAATAGATTCTAAAACTTATTTGGGACCATGGGAATGATAGCTGGGAAGAAAACTATTTGCACACGACAGATTTCTAGATACTTTTTGCTGCTAGTTTTGTGTAATATTTATTGAACATTTTTGACAAATATTTATTTTTGTAAGCCTAAAAGTGATTCTTTGAAAGTTTAAAGAAACTTGACCAAAAGACAGTACAAAAACACTGGCACTTGAATGTTGAATGTCACCGTATGCGTGAAATTATATATTTCGGGGTAGTGTGAGCTTTTAATGTTTAAGTCATATTAAACTCTTAAGTCAAATTAAGCAGACCCGGCATTGGCAGTGTAGCCATAACTTTCTGATAGTAAAACAAAAATTGGCAACTTAAAATTAAACATGCCAAGGTTTTGATACACTTGTCTTAAGATATTAATGAAACACTTCTAAACACTGATGTGAAGTGTCCAGATTCTCAGATGTTTGTTGCGTGAGTTTTGTTTAGTTGTGTGGTTTTTTTTTTTCAGTGAATGTCTGGCACATTGCAATCCTCAAACATGTGGTTATCTTTGTTGTATTGGCATAATCAGTGACTTGTGCATTTTAGCAAGTTTTATCAGCCAGCAATATTTTCAGTTCAGATAAAAGGATTCAAAAACAATATGCAAGAATGGACTTAAACTTGCTGAATGTGGAAAATTGAACTTCAAGTCACTGTAGGTTTAGAATTGCTTATTGTATTAGTTTAGATGCTAGCACTGCATGTGCTGTGCATATTCTTGATTTTATTAAAATAAAAAAGTTGAACTGCACAGTCTACTCATTTGTGAAGCGTCACTCTTCTGGTTTACAAGATCTGTAGCCCAAGTGGTCTCATTCAGGTGCAACTCTGGAAGCGGGTGAATCTAGTGTGGTGCACATCAGCGTGCTTTTCAATGGCAGCTCAGCTTAGGGCTTAAACTGTCACAACCTTAAAATAACCCGTGCCCCACGATGTTGGGTACTTGTACAGGTTTTCTAGAGAAGCTGACAAAGCAGACGGTGGGACAGAGGAAGGTCGTCTCCACTTTTTTTTCTATCTTTTTTTTTTCGTGAGGAGCACTAAGTTTGACTGTAACAACATCCTTGCCTTACTGACACAGTCAGAGTACAAACATTACTCAGCTATGTAATGTTAAGGACCTCATCTCACTATTGCGCCTCTGAACAAAGGTGCCTTGTAGTAGACGGCTTTAATTTTGATATCTCACCTGCTGATTGTTGCTAGGCAGCCTCATTGATGAAAACAAGCATGTGGGGTTGTGGGCGAAAGTGCAGTATGTACCCTCTTCTTCTTCCTCAAAAAAAGTGTGCCCCCTGCCACCCCAGATACCAAACGTATACCCACACTGCAGGTTTACTTATATGAATGAAGCTGGAGTGCGGTTAAGTACTGGAATATCTTAGGGCATATAAGTGGAAGGAGTCGTTTCAGATGTTTATGGTCTGCCTTTGAAGCTAGACAAAAGTCTTGCTTCATTTAGAAGAACGTAATTTAGAAAAAAGCTGGGTTTAACGTTCTGTGCTGAAATGATTAGAAACTGGTGAATTCTCACTAAATACTGAAGAGGGGAGAAAGTTGACTCCTAGGGACTCTGATCCAATAAAACCCAGTGCTGTGTGAGTATTGTATGAGTTGAGAACCACTAAAGGTGTGGAGCAGCAGTCCTGGATCCATAACAGTGGAATCTGCCTTATGTGATACAGCACTGCAGTAAGCAGCCATGGAAGGGAGATCAGCATGCTCACCACCAGGGTAGCTTGCTGGAGGGTCTGCTTTGAGCACACTGACTGTGAACCACACTCAATTTACCTGCTTTAGACTTGCACTATCAACCTCATCATGCAGGGCTTTGTGTTGTCATGCTATGTCCCTGGATGTGCAACAGGCACTTACCTTTCAAAAGCTCTAACCTGGCAATTCCACCTGATGCCCACCCTCCATATGTAGATGAAGTCAGAAATAACAGAACCAGTTAGAAGATAACACTTGAGTGAAGTGGTGGGTGCTGTGGAGGTGGCCCATTGGAAGTGGAAATCAAGCTTTGAGTGTAAAAGGTCTGCACCCCATCCTTGAGCATGAGGCTTCTTCTTGGTGAAGGCTGTTGGAGAAAGCACAGGTGTAGCAGAAGTCTGAGCAACTGAAACCCCAGGAGCACAGTGAAAGCAACTTGAGGCTGCACCTGTGAGCAGCGCTCTCTGGACCAGAGGTTGGAAAGGTAGTGGACTGGTTAGTGTAAAGGAAGGGGAGCTCAGTGCAAGCTGGAGGAGGAAATGTGCTAATGGCTGGCGGAAACGTTCAGGAAGATTCTCTTTCATTGAGAATGGAGGAAGCGATTTACAGTATTAAGCGCACAGTATGTTCCTGCAGAGGTGGGAACTACCACTGCTGTACTTCAGTAGTTACCAGCATACTGGGCAGCGTAAAATTTCCCTACAATAAATGGGAAAAGACCTGGGAGTGGGTGGAGAAAACTGGTCCTAAATTGTAAGGTAAAGAAAAGAGCTGTGAAGTGGAATGGTGAAAATGGTGTGTCTTCAACTGAAGCTGTGTTGTATCAGGCCTTCAAAATGTGCAGCAAAGTCAGTCCTAACTCAGTAAATGGCTGCACAGGCCAGTAGTGGCAGAGGTTACAGAAAAAGGGTTGTAGTAAAACTTACTCTTGTTTTCTCCCAGTCAGATTACTGTAATCTGTGCAGATAAGCAGCGATCTTGAAATGACATCCATTTGATTCTGGTGAGAATGAGTGGGAGGAGGGATTTAGATTAATATCCTATTGGGGATTTTCATAAAGAGAGAACAGTGGGGTTACTAGGGGGATTTGGTTCCTGTTTTGTTAGGGGCAAGCATGAAATCTAGGCAGTGGTTGAGTACAGAAGATGACTTGCCCAAGCAGGACACTGCTGAGGCTCTCGCTGTGGTGGTCAAACAGAAGTTGCGCTGTATATACCTCATTAAAACTGTGTGTCTGTAGCCGCCTGCGTTTGTGAATCCTCATCAAATGCAGTGTTCACTGTTGCTCGTATCGATCAATGTGTTCATGAAACTAACCTGCAGTTAGTTGTTATAGTCCACATTGAACTACAAATCTGAAGTGTTACCTATTGCTCCTTGGAGGAGGGCAGGAAAGGAGAAGTCCATAGTTTTCATTCCTACTTTGTCATGAGCTGTTCCACTTCAGTGAACCTGGCTAGATCTGTTGCGCTAGCACACGAGCCAGCCTCACAAGATACTCATATCTGGATTATTTTTGAGAAGATTGCCAAGGCTATAGTGACGACATAAACCATTGCATGAAACTATCTCGGTTACTGCTTCATGTAAGAAAATGTAAGAGTACAGATCCTATCTGTGGTTCTGCTGGCTTCCTGGTTGGTTCCTTGGTTGAATCATTTGCCTCATGCATAGCATTGCTCATATGCAACACTCACATAAGTAGTGCCTGGAAAGTGATCTGTTTAAATTATGCCCCGTTCACAGAAATATTACTTACCAAGCTGATGTAACTTCCTGATGGTTAACAAAGCAGGCCTGGACCAGAGCCAAGACTAGGAAAAGCGTGAGTGATGGTAGGGCCTTTGTCCACTTATTGATCTACCATAACACGGTCCTTTGCTGCTACTCGTAGTTCGCTCTTGGCATTATTTAGGGAAGGTCTGGAAAGGCCGTCAGTGCTACGGATCTCTTAAGTCATAAAATGGTAGGAGTTGCGAGGAGCTTCTGGAGATCATCTAGTCCAACCCCCCTGCCAAAGCAGGTTCACCTAGATCAGGTTGCACAGGAACATAATCAAGGTAGGTTTTGAAAGTCTCCAGAGAAAGAAGACTCCACAACCTTTCTGGGCAGCCTGTTCCAGGCTCCATCACCCTCACAGGAAAGAATTTTTTCCTTCTGTTTAGGTCAAATTTCCTGTGTTCTAGTTTGTGCCCATTGCCCGGGCCTTGTCCTATCACTGGGCACCAGTGACAAAAGACTGGCCTCATCCTCTTCACACCCACCATTTAGGTATTTATAAGCATTGATAAGATCCCCTCTCAGTCTTCTCTTGTCCAGGCTAAAGGAGACAGAGTCTCGGCTGTCCTTTTCAGGCTAAGGCCAGAAAGATATTCTGTTGTATGTTTATTCATTAGGGGTGCTGCATCTCTGCAGAGGGTTTTTGTAAGCAATTGAAATACAGCTCTAAACTGTTTGCCTTCTATCAAGAACAGGTTTGCTCTTAGTCCTGCCACTTCAGGGGAAATTTACTATGCGCATCGTCTGATTTGTTAGCAAAAAATATTCTGGCTAAAGGAATGACATTGTTCAAATAGTTGTTCAGTGTGTTCAGAGCATGGATTGCACAGCGCTGAATCTGATTTATCTTTTGTACGGGTTTCAGTACAGTGATGGTGCCAAACTACATATTTGGTGTGATGAAAACTTGGTTCCCACTGATGTTTTATACCAATACCAACTAGATTTTTCAGGTTTCTCGGTGTTTATCATCAAGGGGCACACTCCGATAGGCTACAACTCTAGGCTTTGCAGGGAAGGCTGAAGTAGTCTGGAGTAGATTGATAGAAATCTGTTGGCGTGGTGTACTGAGGTATTCAGGGTAGAAAATGCCACAGTGTTGCTTTGAGGGGGCACTTGAGAACCAGAGGTTTTTTTCAGTGGCTAAGGAATTTATCTAATCTCCTTCCATTGATGACTCAGTGGGAAAGAAGTAGTAGAGATAAATTTGAAGAGGAAACAGAATCGAGGGTTAGGCAAAGACACAAGGCATCTGTTCCCAGCTGTGCTGCTGATCGGGGTTACCTGAGGCCAGTCACATCATCATGCTGCAACTGTTACTGTCTCTTGTTCCTCCTGTCAAAGCATTGATAAGATCCTTTCAAGCGAGGCGATGTTTTCAAGCGAGGACTGCAGCGCCCTATCCTACCTCATCTGTCATCTCACCTGGCACTTCTAGTTTCTACTTAATAATTTGCAGGTAGATTCAGCTTAAAAAAAAAGTAAATCGCTACCCAAAAAGAGCATGGGACACCTTAGTATATTCCTTGATTATTCTAGACAGATAAATGAGACTTCCGGTAGCATTTCTCAAAAAATTACTTTTATTGTTCTCTCTGATCTAACTTTTATAGTTCACTTTGTTTTCTATCTTTTTTTTTCTTTTATAAACACTTGTTTCTTTTTGCAGTTGACACAAACATTGCTTGAGATCTCAGAGGTTCATGTGATTGAAAGCTTTTATTGTGAAGCAAGGGAAACAGATACTTGGGGCTATTTACAGAGAAGGAATGACCAGAAATTAAGTGGACCAGGAGTCAGAACTGAAGCTCTGTGTTAAATACCACTTGTGTGCTGAGCTTAGTCAGAGATTAGACTCAGGTTGTGGGAAGCATTCTCTGAAGAAATGTGAAACACTTAAAAGCAGAGAACTGGCTTATGGAAATAGAGTACTTCATTGTTGATCTTTTCCAGCTCTCTCCTCTTCATTTGTGTATGGAGGAGATACGCTGCAGACTCTCTTGGTGAAAAGAATCTATATGTACTTAATTATGTTATTTAAGTTGTGTGGGTCTAAGAATATAATGGGATCGTGTACTTGAAAGCTTGACTGAATTTTCTAACCTGTACCAGCTGGTCCAAAGAAGAATACATCCTCTCCTCATTGCTCCTTACACAGCTGAGGAATCTGATAATTAGACCACTGTCAAATCACAATGTACTTTATGGACAAAATGGATTCGCTCCCACAGGGACTCAAGTACTTGCCTATTTTAGGTGGATAAATTAAAATGATAGGCCCACTGCAACTGCTAGTGCCTCTGCAGTACTTCTCATGAGTAAGTCTCAGTGTGATTTAAGAAGGAGGTTGGCCTTGCCAGGGAACAGAAACCAAGCAGTCAAGCAAGAGGCCAGTGGCTGGGCTATAATCCAGAAACCTAAGTGCTGTCCTCTAGAGAGTGACCCCATGTTGCTCTTGTAGTGCAAACATCAACTTCCTTTTGTGATAAGCTGGGACCAGTGCGACGCACTCTGTCTTAGCGTGGGAACTCACACTCAGACTGCAGCCATTGCACTTGCCTTGGAAGTCACTACTCTTTTAGCAGTAGCTCCCTGGGAATTAAAGTTCTCCATGCAAGATAAGTCTTACGGTTGGTCATCAGGATTTTAGAAGGCGTTTTCTGCTGCTGCTGGTATGGTCTTCAGGTTAGCACCAGAGGTGATGCACCCTGGCTTCCCTTTCTGTAAAACTGTGGAGTGTCCTTAAAGGAGTTAGTATGACTTTGAAATACACTTGGCAGGAACCACTCATGAAATGGAGGCAGGTTTCAGTGTATACTGCAGTACAAGACAGCGTTCCCATAACCAGTAGCAAATAAAGAGTCGAACTCTGGAGAAGAGAAGGCTGAGAGGGGATCTTATCAATGTTTATAAATATCTAAAGGGTGGGTGTCAAGAAGATGGGGCCAGTCTGTTCAGTGATGCCCAGTGGTAGGATAAGGGACAACAGGCGCAAACTGGAACACAGGAAATCCCACCTCAATGTGAGGAAAAACTTTACTGTGAGGGTGATGGAGCACTGGAACAGGCTGCCCAGGGAAGTTGTGGAGTCTCCTCTAGAGACTTCCAAAACCCACCTGGACTGTTCCTGTGTGGCCTGCCCTAGATGATCCTGCTTTGGCAGGGGGATTGGACTCGGTGATCTCTAGAGGTGTCTCCCAACTCCTACCATTCTGTGATTCTGTGAACTCTGCAGCACACTGCTGCATCTTCTGGCATGGGCTGTGCCATAAGATTATGAATTGCTTAACAAGAGGAAAATATCAGGACACCTCTAGATCCTTGCTGATGTCTGCTTGAGGAAGTACACTCAAAGAATATCTACCTGATAACCACCAGTCACTTTCCTGGGGCTTTTGGTAACACAGTGGAGACTCTCTCTAGGATGTATTAGAGGTCAAATAACTTCATACTTTTTAGTTCTGATACCAGAAAGGATCATACTGCTTTGACCATTACTTCTAATAATAAGAGTAGAAAGAAAGTTTAGAAATCTGATAATTTTTCTCAGTCCAAGCCCACGTGGGCAGGCTGTAGACACCACATACAGGTTCACCCATACCTCAAGTTCAATTCTTCAGCTGAAGGCATTGGATCAGAGGTGGAACTTGCAGCAATGGAAACCTCTAAGAGCAGGTTAGATGACGACTTGTCAAGAATTACACGAGTATCATAGATCATAGAATGGCTTGAGTTGGCAGGGACCTTAAAGATCATCGAGTTCCAACCCCCCTGCCATGGTCAGGGACATCATGCTTAGGGACAAGGAATGAGTTTCCACATATATGGTTCAATTGGAAATCCACATATTTTTTTGTGGTGCATAGTTTTGTAGTTACCTTGGCGATTGAGTGGTTTTCCTTCTGCAATCATCAGATGCTCTGTGATTAGAGATTACTTCTGTGCTAGATTTTGCCTCTGTTAGTGTTTAGGTGGGGTGTTATATTGCCAGCCATGAAGTTCGGGACCAGCAGCTATTTATTGCCATGTGTTTATACCATTTGTCTCACTGGTTTTAAAAACATTTTGTTTTCCTTCTGTCTTTCCTGACTCTTTTTACTAAGTCAAAAACCCTATAGCTTTCTCTGAGTCCCAAAGATCTGTCCTCAGCCTTCTGAACCAGATAACCCTTTTTTCCCCAAGCTCTTTGGCCACCATCTGCAATTTTACTTTGTTTGGGTACTTTGAGAGATCCACCTGTTTTCTCAAAAGTCAGAAATTTCCTATTATCATTTCCTTTAATGTTCCTGCTCCCAGAGTCCTATTTCTACTGTACAACATTTTGCCTTGACTCTTCATAGTGTGATGGTCTGCTTTTAGGGGTGGGTGTGACTGCAGTTGCAGTGCTTGTTCAGGGTGGCAAACCCATCCCTTCCAGATGAAGAGTTTGCAGGGCTGCATGCGACTTTCTCAGGCTGTGGTCCTGTCTGAGCCACAGGAAGATGGCTGTTCAAGTTTTTTCTCAGCATAATTATGACTGTAGGTTATTTAAACATAGCTCCTCCGGGTCATTGAATTCTTTTAATCCAGAACAGCAGCTGGGAGAACTGTGAATGGATATGGCTGTCAAATTTGTGTGTAGTCCTCAAAAACTGCTTTATGAGCTGCTTGGTTGGTATCTGAATTCTCATCAGTTCAGAAGATGTAGCTGTATTTGAGAAGCTGGGGATTTTTTTAACTATTATTTTTTCAGTAGTGTAAAAATACCAGAATGCAGTGACTAAATAGCCTCCAAAACAAGGAAGAAGCTAGTTTATATTTGCGTGCTATGTTTAATCCTCTTTATGAGAGCATGCTATATTATTAAAATTAGACTTGGATGGAATAATTTTTCCTTTTTCATGGAATCTTTCAACTTTTTTTTTTTCCTTCATACTTACACAGAACGTATGATCAAAACAGCAGTGACTTTCCTGTGATGTTAACTCTTGGTAGTTTGATAACTCAAGCTATTTGTTGTATTGCTCCCTTTATTAAAAACTACATAAAAATGGCTTTCATTTCTAAATCCAGTTCTCAAAATATACGGTTTTTAAAGAATGCCCAAGACTGACATTACGACAGTTCTGAACCACTTTTCATGATGGCCCCATCTACAAATGTTTTTTTGAAGTATCAGTATTTTCTAACAGCCACAAAACAGTTTTGTTGAAGAGTTCCTGACCAGCTCTATTTTCATTTCATATCAGTGTATGATGCCATATTCTTTGTTGTAGCATGACTCAAGATTCATGTCCCATGTCACCAATTCAGCCTTCAGTGCTGTAGGTTCAGGACTTGTGTGTGGGTGCCATCTGACAATAAAAACCTGGGGCTGAGCTGCTTCATTCCAGCGAGCAGCAGGGGTGCCTGGACTGCCAGCTGTTTTGCATTGTTATTCACTGTGTTATTTTGTACGTTCACTTTACCAAGTTGACACCGATTTGTGAAAGCACAGCCTCAACAGCTGATGTGTTCAGTATATGGATTGTATATCTGATTTATAGCCCCATCCTGCTCTCAGAAATGTTGTAGAGAAAATGTCTATTGGATTTTTGAGAACAAAAGTGGACCTTTAAACTCCACTTTAAAACTTCATTTGTCTCCTTTTGTGTATTATACGGGGCTGATTCTGCTGAGGCCTACACTAGAGTTACATCATCTCAATTAATGCTTTTGCAAAGCACTTTTCCAGCTAGGAGGAGAAGGTTGAGGCAGTGTTTCCAAAGTATCCTGGCTCTTGGCATAACTTCACTGCTGTTCTCTTGAAAGGAAAGTTTCCTGCTGATGCTAAGTGCGAAGAAAGTTACTTCAGGAGCTCTCACCTCTTCTGATTTGGTATTCCTGTTGTGCAGTTGAGGACAGTCATTTCTCCACTGCTTCGTGGGGCTTAGTTGAAGGACAAGTCTTTTTTAAGCCTTGAAGGCAGCAGGTAGTTAGTTGTAATATTGTTACTTGCTACTGTAAATGAGAGTTTCAGTGGGTCTGCCACCAAGTCATTGGAACTATATTTTATTGACTAAAAACCAGGGCAACCCAACCTTGCTGCAGTAAGCTGTGGAGTAGATTTTTCCTCCTTTGCCAAGTGGGAATGGGATCAAAGCATTGGATCTTCCTGCTTTAAAGATGTGGGAAGAGCGTAACAGATCACAGTCTGTGTCCCAATCTGTGAGGCTGTGTGCTGTGGGGGGCTCGGCTGGGAATGGTGGGGGAGGTAGGAGAGATGGCAGCTATGTATGTTGGCGCTAGTGTGAGCTGGCTGCTGACGCGCGCAGACTGGCAGAAGGATATGCTTCATCAGAGAAAACGTCCTGGATTAGTTAGTGCTGGCAAGAGCTGAAGTGAGAAAAACACTGTGAGACTGAAGCAGTGGATATGAGTCTTTCCTGGGCTTTCCTCCCAGGGTCCCCCTCAGCTACATATCACACTTTTTCCTTTGAATATCTTTATATGTCATTGGATTGATCCTCTCTCATTACAGAAACATCTCAGTTTGCTTCCCAATATGAGGGTTATTTAGCCATTTAACTTGAGAGTGGCTGGTGTTATCCTTTATTCCCATTGTTCCTCCTGAATGTCAGATTTGTGTTTCCTCCTGTTGAGAGGTGAGGGAAGGCTTGTGTCTGTGGGGTGACACCTCCTACTCAGCTTGATTTAACCTGTGGTGCTGCCTTCTGAAATTGGTATGGAACAGGTTGTGCTTTTCCCTTTCTCCCACTATGTCATTGTGCCTCTGGGATCCTTGGAGTGCTAGCCTGGAATAGCCCTCAGCACAGGAATGCAAGCAAAGCAGCAGCTAAAATGAAGGTATTGATGAGTTTGATATCTGTTCTTCTTGCATGTTGTGTCACCAGTGACTTTCAGAGCACA
The DNA here is from genome assembly GCA_013396935.1 of Baryphthengus martii. Classification (NCBI taxonomy): domain Eukaryota; kingdom Metazoa; phylum Chordata; class Aves; order Coraciiformes; family Momotidae; genus Baryphthengus; species Baryphthengus martii. Next base: position 83,716 of record VWZK01016717.1, on the reverse strand, counting down.
TTTTCGAGTACGTTGGGCAGCTTGCCTGTAGGATAATATTACAGTATTACTAAAGGAGCAGGTGGGAAGGAAAAATGTGCAGGTTTTTCCAGATCAAACTGGAAAATAAGCAAATAGGGAGTAAGGAAACAGTGATTTCAGTGCAGTAGAGAAGGCTGTCAGGCTTAGTGGGGTGGTTGCTGATTGGCAAGAACCGTTAGGAATAGAGTACATTAGTGTCAAAACATTCCCAACACCTATTGCTTCAAGTTACCATAGCTCAACTGGTACAGGATGCACGTTTGCATTGTGAAGTGCCAGTAAACCAGGCTAGTGAGGAGCCAGGCTTATCTTAGCTGAACTTAAATAATGTAAAACTACTGCCCTTTAGTGGGAAACACCAAAAATCCCAGAGATAGTGCTCAAGCCTCTTTCATGTGATGAAAACCTAATTCAATTTCTAACTCAGTATAGCCAATAGTGAGATTAATTTATGCTTCAAGTTCTAACATTAATCTTTAATCTAACTCAGAGAGCTTGATATCTCCCGACTGCGCTATTTGGATCAAAGATGCTATTCTTCAAGAGCTGTACTGGTCCTGCAACCCCCTACAATCCAACATAGCAGTCCTAGATGAACTAACCTGCACTTATTTGCATGAACAGGCCTGCTGGTAAAGATATCTGCTGTGAGTAGCCCTCACTCCTTTTAAAGGCAGGGCACGTGTGTGAGAGGGTTGGGAAGCATTTACCTACTCTCCCTTTTAGTCCCTTAGCTCCCAGGGGCAGCCTGGTCCTTTGGGCAGCACTTGCTGCCAGTCACATGAAGTCTCCTCTACAGAGCCCCCCGCCGCGGCCGGTTATTTCTGTTCATCCCACTGCCCGGAATGCTGAGCCTGTTTGATCTTCATGGCTTGCAGATGGGAGAGTGCATATGCTACTGGTTTTGGAACGGGGCACTTAAAGAGTGGAGGAGTCTTTCCTTTTTAACTGGTGATAATTCATTTTGCCTTGGGCAAGGATTTTGCACGTTCAAATACAACCTTTCACTCTTCTGTTCTAGCTTTCATGTTTTGGTGTATAGTCGTGTGTCACATATATTATGGCTACTCACGTGTTCCTGTATATTTTGATGGACGTAAGCAAGTTCAGAGGAAATCTGAGGCCCCTGAGGGCACAGCTGGTGTAAGGCAGAGAACCGCCAGGTCCCAGGCTCCAAACCGTCCATCTGTTTCATCATCTCTCACTTACCTTGTTCCTAGGTACTTTGATTTTTAACAGCACAGGACTTCTGCTTAAACTCTCGACTTAAGAGTCCAGAGAAAAATCTGTGTGCGTAAAACTTCTGGACCATCATTTTATACCTCGTCCCACCTTGTCAGTTGTGGAATATGTCTCCTTTCAGTTATTTATTTATGACCCAAATGGGATCGTCCTCTGGAGAGTGTCACAGTGGGGCAGTGCATATGCCAGCCACCTCTAGCAATGGACTCGTGGAATAACAGGAAACCTGTGCCGCAACACAGATCCTATTTGCAACGTCCTGTAGCCTTTTGTTCTTTGTTTGTATAGCATCTAGTAGAGTAGCATCTCATCTGAATTACTGTACAAATACACAGGATTACTTATGAGAATAGGGAGGATTAACTCCGTAATTCATATAGATTAATGCTAACAAGAGCTTCTCAGGGAGGATGCTTCATAGTGGTCTCTTAGTTCTGCTTCTCTTCTGATGTCTCCGAAGTATTGCCTGTGGGCTTTAAAGAATGCACTGGCAAACTGTAGACAGATGTTACAGACTTCATCTGATGAAATTCCTGTCTGGGGGGAATAAACAAGCAGTGTTTTATGTTTTGTTTAGGAAATTCAGAGATTAGCTAAGTCTGTGTTTTAAACCTCATCCATAAAGAGACTCCAGCTGTGACAGTCCTGGGATCCGTACCCTCTTGCTCCAAGCTGCAGTGCCAAAATAGAGACAGATGTTTTCCTGGACAGGCTTTGTCCTGAGATGATCTCTCAGTTTGTGAATGTGTTCTGACTTGGCAAAAACCCAGTTGTTTAAAATATTCAGTGTGACAGCTGTGAAACTGTGCACACCATGGTCTGGTGACTGACCGGAGAAATAACAAGTGCCCTTTGCAGAATGACACAGTCAATGCTGACGTCAGTTCTGGTAGCTCCAGCTTTGCTGGTTTGTGCACACATCACCCCTCATCTTCTATAGCTGAGAGCTGGAAGTACAGCTTTTGCTGTTAGTTAGAGAAATGGGAGATGCATGACAAAAAGCAAAGGTCATAAAATCCGTTATCAGCCTGGGAATGCATTGGTGTTTGTATTGCAGTCTTCTATGTACGAGGCTAAAATAGGGTACATGTAGCTTTTTAGGGTCAGAGTGCTCCAGTGACCTTCCTAGGCTGTAAACTTCCAAGATTGATCACAGTGCCGATCACAGTGCCTATTTACAGGTCAAGAACCAAATATTTGGGCTGCAAAGGCTTGTTACCAATTTGCTGTGCAGCCCATTTGTATAAATCTCAATATAAGACATTCTTTTTGATGGAAAAGAAAGGCCAGCACTTTCAACAAACCCCATGATAGTGCATTTATGGCAGCACCAGTTAGTATTTGGAGGAAATTTTTGTAAGTTACTTGGTGGTTACCGTAGATAGTACTAAACTGCAGAATTACATGTATCATTTGTCCATATGGAAGTCACTGCTGTGCCCCTATTTTAAGCTCATATAGAGCACTGCAGATATTGTGCCAGGATGGTTGAGTACTAACAATGCCCCTTCTTTAGAGGTGCTTACCTGCAACTTTCACTTATCCTTTCATGTGGACATCTAAGCCCTAGGTGAAAGCATTGAGTTTTCCAGGCTTATCAGTGGATTCAATTTGGCAAGAAAGTAAAAACAACAGTAACTTCTTTTTACCTAGTTTTTGATATATAAAGGAACTATCCAGTGTTTCTTTTCCTCCCCAAATGAAGAATGTCAGATAGACTATTTCCTGCGTTTCCTCTCTTAAGAATACGGCGTGGGAGGTCTCGGCAGTATAAAATTGCTTTTCCTTACTCAAGAAGACAAGAGTCTTGGAGCTTTAATAGAGACATATTTTTTTCTCAACAATCCTCAAACTTTTGTGCTACATTGGATTTAATGATACTGGAGTTTTAAAGGGGCTGAATAAATAACTTCTTTTGCTTTTCATCAACTAACACACTGGTGATACAGCTTCCATCGGAGATCTGGTAGACCTCTCAGGAAAAAAAACAGAATTAAAACCAGACTGAATTTACTCCATTTAAAAAAAAACATTAGTGGAAAAACATGCCTCAAATACATAAATGTTGTTATTAAACAAAAATGTGCATGAGGTCTCTTCTGTTGTTGGAGACCTCGTTTATATTCGGTAAATATATTCTGTTACTAGTGGTAACTTGGAAGACAGAAGACACATAAGTGCAGGGAAGAGAAGGAAGGATAGCTGAACGGTAAGCTGACAAGGGGGTGCAGCTATGCAAGCACGCATTGGCTGGTGGCTGAAGCTGCGACGCAGCAGTAGAGGGATGAGTTAAAGCTGTGGTAAGTCCCAGCACAGCTTATTTCTGATTTTTGAATCCCACACTTTGAGTCTCTTTGCTTTGTTGTGTTAATGGCTTCGGTACCCAGGAGTGTGTGAGTATCTTAATCAAGCACTGGTATATTGTCTTTGTCCATCATCAGGCAGCAAAAATACACAAACACATTGCTACATTCTCACCCACTTGAAGAGGCTTTTGCTTGACAAAATGTAAAGCTATGGGTATGTCACTGCATCTTCCAGACTGGACCCTAAAGAGAGCTGTTAGTAACAAGTAAGAACACAAGCAGCTCTTATTTGCTTTACAATTAGATCAAGCTTATGGTGCATTACCATGCAAACATTACAACCTGTATTTCCGGCGCAGTCACTCAGCTCCCATGCATAGATGCTGTCAAGCCAGGGAGAAGGAAAATCAGCAATGCTGAAAATAAATAAAACCATATGCTTACATATCCTGCAAATACATTACACCTTGTTTATTACATACGACTCTTCTTAATGCAACTCCTCCCACCCTATTAACACAATGTCCTTAAGGTTTCAAAGTGGAAGGCTCAGCAGTTGCTGATGCAAGAATGACAGCAGCAGAGTGATGATGATTTACACCACCCACAGATCAAGTCTGAAGGCTTTATTTATACGCTGCAAGTCTCTTCGCACAAGGCGTTGCCCAATTTGGTGCATGGAAATTGGTGGTGAACCAATTTAGTTGCATTATGAAATTAAAAAGCATTCTAAAGGCTTAAGGCATTAAGTGCTCTTCACTTGCTGCTGTGTTGCATTCATAAAATGCCCAAGCCTGGCTCTCATGGGTTGTAAAGGAACTCTTGGTGAAAAATACATCAAAATAAAACTAGAGCCAGCCTGGGAAAATGCCTTCCAGGTTCCTCATAAAGACTTCATACCAATTAGCAAAGCTAGTCCCAGACAGCAAGTAACAGGCCTTAAGCTTGACATTGCAGGTGCTGGGACAGGGCTTTTGTTTTTCACAATGCCAGTATTTACACCAACCAGAGGCTTGAGTGACAGGAAATGCAAGATTTGCAGTGAGAGCACAGTAAACGGTATTGTTTAGAAAGGAAGATAAACAAGTTTGTTGCTACAAAGAAAGTGGGAAGTCAGAGCTGTGTGGGCTGAGTTCTGTCCTTACTTGGCTTCAGGAAATTATGTGATTTTATTCTATGACTCAGAGTTGTTTTTTGCAGCATTTGCGTCACCCAGAAAAGTTGAATCTGCAGAAGACCCATCATGTTCCGGGAGAGAATATCTTGTTCTGTAATGTGAACTCACTAACAGACACTGACAGCTTTCATGTTTTGCCTTTTTTTTTTTTCCTTGTTATTTTTATTCAGGCATAAACTGCAAAATGTCTCAGAGCTATTGGGTTGTGCTACCAAGGCAAGTGTGTGCAGTGTCAGGGAAAATCCTAGCACCTGGAGAATCATTTTACAAATCAGCAACAGTGAATTTCATTTCTTGAGAGCTGTAAGCTTTTAGTTTGCCTGCTTCGGCCTCTGTTCACATGTGGAAAAACACAGCCTGTATATGAAGTAGGAAATGTAACTGCTCTCCTCAGTTCCACCTGGATCTGATCATATTCTTTCACTTACAGAGCCTCACCCATTATACATGCCACAAATTAGTCACTGCCCTGAAGTGTAAATGTTTGTGAGGAGGGTGGTTAGAAGATTTGGCATGTAATGCTGTAAGTAGATGGCAGAACTGAAAGTAGGTGAGCTCAGGCATTGGTTTGAAGATGCAGTAAATCCAAGCAACCCCAAATTTAGGGCTTTGAAGGCTGGATTGCAAATGCTGCAGCCCTGTGATGCAAAGTGCTGATCCAGTATTGGCTCACTCTGCTTGTTTAGACATGTTCAAGTGTTTCTGAGAAGTTATTTTTGTGCTGGCGAGCTTTGTGAGAGATCAGGTGGTGTCTGCCCGTGTGACTGTGCATTCCTACAAGGCAGGAGATCGTTTGCTCTTCCTGCAGCTGGCATGGAGCTATCGTAAAAGTATGACGCTGACATAAATGCTGCTCTGGCTAATTAGACAGAAATGAGGTCACATGCCTGCACCCAACCTGGGGCACGGTGGCTCTACGCGGACTGGGTTTTATTAACGGCCATGCAAGGGCTCAACCTCCCATCCATTGCTTGCGACCGAGTAAGAGCTTGGACATGAGTGACATTCCAAGTGAAATGAGTTTTTTCTTGTTCCAAGTGCCTCACAAGGGAGTGACGCTCACCTTTTACCCCCTCTCTTTGCTGGAGAGCACTGGCACTGGACTTTGACTCAAGTTCACTGTGCTGCTGGTTTGGCACTGAGCTCAGGCAGGAGAGGGTGTGTCATGACCCCGTGAGTCGTTTCCGTGAAGGAAACTCTTCTCTCTCACCTCCTAAATTTTTAAATTTCTTCTTTTTAACAACTGTATTTTACTGGTGATGTACTTTTGGCTTTTGCATTTCATTCATTCAAGTTTTATCAAGAAAAAATGCTGAGGCAGAGTAAGGTGTGGTCATTTCAGGCTGCAGCCTGGCAGGGAGAGGCACTGCACTAATCTCCTCGTCTCTGTCTCTCTTCTTGAGTCCAGAGGAGAAGAAAATAAAGCCGACATGGTTGTCAGGTAGCTCATTAACTGAATCCCATCAGAACTGGTCACTCTGCAAATACATGGTGATTTAATTCCTCTATTTAATTAATTCCTCCCCTAGAAATGATTAGCTCACATTAGAGACAAATTACTTGTTAATGTTCTGTTCAATAACTCGTGCTCTTCTAGGTCCTGGTCACCTTATAATTTGTTCAAAAGCAGACACTCAACGTCTTTTGATTTGGGTTCCTGTTAATCTTGCCATTTCCCACTTTCTGTAGGGGAAGACAGGTTGCCTTGTAGTCAAAGCAGGGGTTTGGTAATGCCGAAGAGGCCTCCTGGAGTGGCAGTTCTCTCCCCGTCTCAGCTGTGGACTTCCTGTGTACCTGGGAGAGATGAAAAACAAAAAAAAACCCACAACCCACAATACCCCAAAATTAGTTACACTACAAAACTTTGACCTTTACAGCTTCTGCTCTGCTAGTGCCCAAAGCCCCAGAACCTTGATTTTTTTCATCTGCATTTGTGTTTGTCAAGCACAGGGCCAGGGGCAGAGCGTCCTTGAGAGGAGATGCAACAGCGAGGGCCGCCTGCGAGGGCTGTCATGGTGGATGAGGGAATTTTCTTGGGGTCTGGTCTCAGCTTCTGAGGCTGCTTCTGCATTTTATCTACAGATTGGTTCAATGTAAAATGCAGAAGTTGTCCAGGAAACAGAAGGCGACGCTTCCTCTCCGCCAACCCCCTCCCGGATGTGTTTGCAAATCCTGGTGTCCTCCTTCAGAGTGTTTCTGCCAGACAGAAGCCTGGTATCATTCTTTATTAATTTTACTGCACAGTGTCATGGTTTCAACAGGAGGGGGGGATAGTCTCTTTTTTATCCGTGCTGGCCCATAGCTTCTGTTGGTAGGGCACTTCTTTAGGGGAGAGGGTGGTGTGGATTTGTCTCTCCCCACGTGATGGAACGCAGAGAACTTGGCTGCTGCATGTCAGGCAGGCACTCAAAAACCTGCTGGTTGTATGAACCTTGGGTGATGTCGCTCATGTTAACTATTGCTGTGTGCTGAGGAGCAGTTTGTAGCCAAACACTCTCAGGGGAGTGGTGGCACATGTTCTCCTCAGCCTCACCTGGCACGGAGGTTGGACCTATTGCTGGAGAGGCTGCTCTTCTCGTGAGTGCCTGCAGAGCTGGGCTCTGTACAGGAAATAAAGTGGAGGAGTGCAAGGTCTAGGAGCAATGCCCCAGCAATACCTGGCTAAGTGTATTTGAACTGGGTTGGCTGGTCATGCACAGACATGGTGGAGGAAAGGCAAACGCCCAGCAGACAATTTTTATGGAGAGGCAGGCACATTTGATGCTTGAATAAACACTACGTTTCGATATCCCTCAGTTCCTCCCTAAGCCTCAAGTCTCCCACAACACTTCTGTTCCTTTGTGGATCATTCAGGCCCAGAACCTCAAGGGTATTTCAGCACATACGTGCTGCTGACATCCTGGCTAATGCCTAATTCTTTTTAGCATGAACAGAGCCACATAAACGCAGGTGCTACTGCCCAGCACAGCCCCAAAGCTGCTGGGGGTTGGTGAGCTCTGCGTCTCAGACAAGGTGGATTCCGCTTTGGGCTTTGCTGGCACAAGCCAACCTCACTGTACTGTCTTACTGGTTGCCCATCTTGTTCTCCTGCAGATGCTACTGCCCCTTGAGTTGAGGGGGACCTGCATGTACTCCTCTATTCCACACCCTGCAATGAGGTCCTTCAGCTGGAGATCCTCAAGCAACATGCAGCCAACTTGTGGCGCTAGTAGGGTCTCTCAGACCCAACAAGATGCTCTGTCAAAGGCACTTACTGAGCATCTACCCAAAATAATAGACTGAGGGTGTCACAGCTTGGTGTTTTCATTTGTCACTTCCACAGTCTGCTCTTTGTTTTGCAAATTTTAAATCATACCACTAAAAATCATAGTGGAAGCCCCAAGCAGTGAAGTTTCCCTATGCTATTTAAGGGCAAGGCAGGCATTTCTGTTATGCTGGTGAGCCTGTTGCTCTGGTAGGAGAGAGATTGTGGATGAGCTGTCACTGAGTGCACCTGAGCGGCTGCTGCAAATGCTCTGTGAGCGCCAAGGAGGGAGAGGATGTATTTTTGACACGCTGGAGGTGCTGCTGGGCCCCTGGGTGAAGGGAGGTGCAGTCCTGCATAGCCAGGCATGCTGCCCCTTCCCCATCCCACACCCTCATGTTGCCAAATATGTCACCTCAGCACAACCAGTTAAGACTCAGAGGAAAAGCATGAAAGTGCTGCGTAAATCAAAGGGAAATAATAACCATAGTGAGAAATTCTGGGTCGAAGACTGTTTTTTTGAGGGCTGCAGTGTCTTGCAGGGCCCTGGTGTGATTTATTTTTAATGCTGAATGTCTAGCCCTCCTTTACATTTCCCACAGGTTGGCTTGGTCACTGCGCAACTGCAGCATCTCCCTCCCCCTGACTCTTCTGTGTGGTGTTTACCTCCTCGCTTATTTTCTGTTTCCCACCATATATGGAGAGCAGATGTTCTCTACTCTCTGGTATAACTCAAATTGGGCACGGTAGCTCAAACAACTTGTTGCAACACATTTGACTTGTTGCTAAAGTGCAGATGTTGCAGCACAGTTTCTCTGACGAGTGCAAAAGAGGGTTTTCACCACTCATCTGCAGACACCCGTGAACCCCACACAACCTGCAGGGCACCCCTAGAAAAGGTTAAGGGATTTGCAAGCTGCAGCTTTGCTGCTATCCAGCTAGCAGGAGTAGCCCTTTCTCTTCGCATTGCTAATCACTAGGCTTGGGACTCGGTGCCGATTCTATCCGAGAGCGTGGTATTCACCCTGCTGCAGGGGAGCTATTTTCTCTGTTGCTGTCGATTCAACATCTCAGAAAAAGCTGTTGTGCCCTTTCTCCCTCAGGTACTGTGGTGGGCCTCTGCAGCTGGCAGGAAATGCCTTTTGCGTGGGCAGAGGTGCTATACTTCTGCAATCCATAAATACACCCCAGTGCTGGGGGATTTGCTGTGCTTACCCCCAACGCGGTCACAGGGATTTTTTGGGTTGGCATGGAGGAGGAGATGCCAGCAGTCCATAAAATCGCAGGAAGGGAATGAGTGAGAAGCAGAATATGCGGGTGCAACTGCATGCTTATCCATTGCAGTGGCGTTCTGCTGCCACCCCCAAGCTTTGCTAGCTCTAATCATCTTAAACCCGTACAAAAAACTCTACATATGTCAGGTGGTGGATGTTTGAGTAGATGCATTACTGTAGCTGGAGACTCTGTCTCCCCTGTAGACAAACTCGGTTGAGACTTGGAGAAAGCAGCGTGGCAGATAACTGCCATCAACTGTATGGTCTGCTTCCAGGGCAGCTCCCAGCCCCAGAGGCTGCTCCGGTCCTCTCCAGCGTGCCCTGGAGTGATGCTTGTTTCTTATCAGGGTGTCATGCACTCCATGTATGGGCTCCTTGAGTTTCTTTGTCTTTTACCCATGACACAGCCTTTCTTAGTGGCCCAACACATGCCATTCAGGTGAGGTGTACCATGTGGGGAAGCTTTTACTCACACAGCTTCGAGGGGGAGCACTGGAGACTTTCATACATCCCTTTTATTTGCTAGGAGGGGGCATGGGTGAAAGGTGTCTGTCTGTCTGTGTGTACTGTAACACTGTTAGGTGGAAGGAGGACACAACCATAATGAACAGGTTTTATTAAGTTCTCTCGCTGTGTTTTCAGCCCAGTCCTTTTAACTGTTCTGGGCTCACTGGTGCACTGAATGCATTGCCATTACATGCTGAGCAAGGCACAAGAAGTTAATTTAACAGATCTTTCAGATCATCTGTAAGCATATACTTGCTTTAACCCCCTGTTTAGTGTGCTGGTTATTATGTTATTGAAGTTTATTCATGATTAGATGATTGGCTCCTTTCTTAACTGCCAGCATCTTTGATAGGCAAGAGAATTATCCTTTTAGATCTATTACCAGGTAATTACAGCTGCTTGGTCTGATGAAGGGCTCATTGGTACTTGACATTCAGAACTGTTAGTCAGGTGGGAGAAAGAGCAAAAATTACAGTGCAGCACAGTTGTAGCCCCCTGGAGCTCTCAGTCCAGGAGTCCCAGAGCTTCTGGTTCATTTTCTCCAAGTAGCTGACCTCGCTACCGAGCAGCCTCCTGACAGACATGCCTGAGTTAAGCAGAGACAGGTAAGCGATGAAGCTGCCCCAAATATTGACAGTGAGGAGAAGGTGGCACTGATCTTGTCATGTAGGTGGGAGAGGTGAATCACCAGGAGGTAGATAAACTGTCTGGTGAGGCCTGGGATGGCGGTTGGCTTTGATGACCTATTGCCTGTTTGCGTGTAGTGCAGACTAGGCTGTTTCAAAAGGTGTTCGTAATGTTGTGTTTTAAGTTAACGATGCGTTGCCCATATGTGGCTGTGAAGGCAGTTTTGTTAAGATTAATGGACTCATTAGCCATGAAGGGAGACCTAAGCGGAGCTCACTGTGACATGTCCTTGCCTTTGCATGTGTACTGCGTGGCCTTCCCATTAGATAACAATGAGCTGCGAGTAGCCACTGCTGTGGGCAGCAGCCTGCGGAAAGCATGGTGTGAGGAATCATGCGGGAGACAAGCAGCTCCCTGTTTATTACACAGGACAGAAATTACCCTGCAGATGCCAAATGGCTGGGGCGAGGCAGCTGCTCAGCTGCTAGTGAAAATGGCATGAGCTCGAACCCTCCCAGGGCTCCCCAGCTGTGCATGCCCGTACCACTGGCACCCTTGGACCAGCTTCAGCAGGGAGGGCAGGTTGGCTGGTGCAGACACTGCCAGTCTTGACTTTCCCCGTCTGCTAGTGGGACGTGCGAGCAGCAGCTGCCGGCTCTGCTGCATCTCAGGAGAAAGTGGTGATGCAGCACAGCATGCTGAGCCGAGGGCTGCTCAGAGGCAGAAGTGTGGGCAGGGCCCCCCACACCCTGCAGAGAATGATGGGCAGTGCAGCCCCTGTCCAGGCTTCACCGGCAGTGTTTCATCTCTGAAATGAGACATCTGAGTGGGGCCAGCCAGTTTTAGAAGAAAACAAAATAGTAACGAAGGCCAAGAGTCACAGCGCAGATATGGGAGATGATAGATATAGATTCGAGTTCCTCTTCAGCTTTAGTTAGTACAGATCTGAGCCCAGCGTCCCTCTCCCTCCCCAGAGCTGCTCTGGGTATTGTGGAGAGTCAGTCAGTAACCCCAATGATGTGAATATTTCAGCATTGCATCCATACAGAGGTATTGCAATGGGAAGCAGGAACTTGTCTCCCAGGCAAGTGCCCAACCCCTCACTGCTGAGCAGCCCACACTGTTCCTTTCTTGCTGGAAATGTTACTGTTTGATTAGCATGTGAGACATGAAGCCACATCTGCAGGATGGGCTGGGAGAGACCCTGTGAGCTGGTGGAAAAGCCAGCGGCCTGGACAGTCTTGGAGACGGTCTCTCTCCTGTCCTCGCACCAGTCAGTGGGAGGATTTGACCTTAATGGAGCTACACTACATCCCTCTGGGCTCCTTGTCCTTTTTACACAGAATCTGTGGGATATCTAACCCAGCTGTCAGCAGAGGTTTGGGCTGACAGACAAACACACTTGCCTGTGGTTTGCTGTGCACTGCATCTGCTTCAGTCTCCCTACCCTAGAGTGTGCTGTTCCCTTTCAGAAGACACTCCAGCTGCATCTGCAGGCTCCTGGGCCTCTGCTCCTGCTGCAAGGCTTGGCCATCATGCAGCAGCTGTGCTGGAAATTCAAATCTGGTGCTCACCTTGACCCTCTCCTCTTTCTGCTGCCTCATTGGCCTCACTTCCTTACCCTTCCTATGAGTAAATGGCGTTTCAGTGGCTATTTCTTTCCAAGCACTGCGGCTGGCTGCCTTGTCTCATTCCTGCTTCCTCCTGCCAGGGACCAAGCGGTGAAGAGTCCCCCAGAGTGACTCCTCCGGGTAGCCTGCATCCAGCAGAGCCTCACTGCAAAGATTGCTGGGCTGCTTCGCCCTCAGGCTGTATTTGGGCATCGTGAGGTGCCCAGCACTGTCTGTGGTCTCAGTCCATGGGCAGATGTCCATCAGGAGACTGTCCCCACTCAGACCACCACTTCGCAATGTCAGCCCGCTGCTGGGTGGCGTGTGTATGTGTGCCTGCACTGCCACGGGGACACAGCTCAGGGTGCAAGGGAAAGCTGCTGGTGTGGAAGCGGCTGCGGAGCTGCAGCATTCCACACAAACCCAGGCCAGCATGGGGAATGTAAAACCGGGTGATGGGCTGTTCTTTGGCCTGTTGTGTCTTGCCAGGGAAGCCTGTCAGGCTTGGGCAGTTTTATGTATACCCAGCGGAACAAACCCAAACAGTTGTCAGAGGCTGCTGTGGGGAACTAAGGGCCAATATCGGTCTTAGGGGTGAGATGAGTTTATTTCTGAAAGGCAGGGGCCATTTTGGCAGCCTGGAGGCACTGTCACTGGTGGCAGCCCTTCTTGCTGAGGATACACTGGGAGGATGTCATAGGAGGCACCACAGCATCTCTCCTTTCCAGGAGATTTCTTGAGGCAGCATGAATCTTCCCTGGCTGGTGTGGGACCAACAAAAGGCTGCCCCAGGAGGGCACGCCACAGCAGCCTGAGGAGGCTGGGCAGACTGCGCAGGGGCTGCAACATGGGGCAGAAGGCCAGTGACAATGTGCAATCTGCAGCACCCAGGCTCAGCAGGGACCAGCAGCCCTGGCCTGTGATGAAATGGGACCCCTGAGGCCTTGGGCAGGGGTAGGGGAAAGCCCCGGGGGAGACCCCGCCCATATAACATCTATAGGTGCCCTCAGGGCCTTGGAGTTTAGTGCCTGAACAAAGTCTGGGCCCCTCAGTCTAGACAAAAATGAAGCCCCCACCTAAAGAATAAAAGTCATCATCTCTTCTGAGTGGGGGAAAGGCTCTTAACTCCTTCTCTTTAAGTCCTGGTTGGCTCCTCAGCTGCTCCTGTGTCTCCTGTAAGCAGCAGCAGCACGCATGCACCAAACACTATTTCTGGCAGTGGCATGAGATGTTCTGAAGTTGCAAACCCCAGCACACAGTCCCTGCCACAGAGGACTCTTCTTTCCCACCCCAAACCTACTCTGTCTGGAGCTGTGTGTGCAGTGGTGCGGACGGCTGAGTGACCACCCTACTCACAGCCCGGGTCCCGTGAGACAGAGCTGACAACAGGAGCCGTGGTGAGAAACGCTGAGGCAGCTCCTTCAAAGGTCACCCCAGCAACTGCGTGCACAGGAGATGCTTAGACGTGTGAGACAGCTGCTGCTGTGAGAAGAAGGGAAGTACACAAAGAGCTGCGGCCGCTGTTATAGAAATGCAGGAAACCAAAGCCCGGGGCGAGTGGAGGAGCTCAGGCACTTTGCCGCATGGGGACATCTCCCCGCCCTGCACTAGTCCCATGAATGCAAACAGCTCTTGCGAGATAAACACCAGGGGAGTGAAGATGTTCAGCCACTGGAGTCAAGAAAGCAGCTCTGCCTCTTCACTGCTCTGAGGAGGGTAGAATTTGGGTGGAAGCATCCGGACGTGCGATGCTTGGGACCCAGCTAACCAAGCACTGGTGTCTAATGGCATGGAGGTCTCCCCAAAGCTATATGCCCTTGGCTGTCTTGCCACCTTCCACTGGTGAAAATGGTCCCTGCTGAGGCCCATGATGGTGCCCACAGGTAGGTGAGATGAGACCTCTCTCACCTTCTGTTAGGTGAGAAGTCCCCCAGCTGTTTTAACCAACCTTTGAAAATAAAGGGAGTATTTCAACCTGCAGCTGAATCACTGCTAGCAGTAGTCTCCAGTGATCATTTCAAATCCTATACATTCAGTTAGCTGAATGTAGCTCCCATCATGTGAAATGTCCCTGGCCATGAGGAAATGGGTTGTTAGAAGTAATCTTGCATTGAGTCTGTGCATGCATGCCCTACAACGCGGGTTTGTCCTCACTGCCAGATCATGAAGCTGTGCCAAGGTTTATGTCCCCAGCACACACAGGCCGGGGACACACATAGCAGTCTCCTGCAGTCAGGGCTGGATTCTCCAAATTCTGTTGGTGGAAGATCAGATATAACCACCTATTTATTTTTTTTGTTGCTTTAGTGGCGGTGTATCTCTGCTGCTTTCTGAGCTCATGACCACTATGTTCACCTCTGGCTTTTCTGAGTTCCCAGAGATTAAAAAGGGCACGACAGGTCATGAGGAAAAGCCCTTGGTGGTGAAAGAATTAACAGCACAGGGCCGCAGTAGCAAGGTCTGTCGCTTCGGAGTCTACTTGCAGCCTGGCAGCCACAGCAACTTCCCAGCACTGAGTTAACTGTCAGCATTACCAGCTGTGAGTCATGCTCTGAAAGATACTGAGGTGTAGTTAAGAGCCCAAGTTTGTTTCTTTTGAGAATAAATGCTGATCTCCTCTATGTACCTTCTGGTATTTAAGTTTTTCTACCTAAGAAGACTAGAAACCTCTCCTTACCAGGCCTCTTGCTCACATTGTCATGGCCTTTCAGGACCAAAGGTCATCAGGAAATGAACCAGGAGTTGCAAGCCCTGGCAGAAGTTCGCAGGAGACGCTGGGTGGCAAGCTTGGTGCTCCTGCAGCGCTTTGCTGAAGCTGCTTGCAGGACAATGCTCCCGCCCAGCTGGCTGCCTGCCTGCTGTGGGAGGCTCTCATAGAAACTGTATCTTCCACCCCCAGGCATATCTTCTCTGTGCTGTGTTCTGGAGGCGCATGAGACTCCTGCTCATAGATTATGTTGAGAAATATACTGCTGCAAGCCATAGAGATGCTGTTGGCCAGGCAGGAGTTCTAGGCATGCCAACACAGGTTGGCTGGTGAGGCTGTTGGTGGGAGGGCTCATGATGGGGCAAGATATGAGCTGTTTCATCCATTCCTATCTCCAGCTGCAGTTGAGAAGGCCATAGTGGCTCACAGAATCACAGAATCACAGAATGTTAGGGATTGGAAGGGACCTTGAAAGATCATCTAGTCCAATCCCCCTGCCAGAGCAGGATCCTAAATGACATCACATAGAAAGGCGTCCAGGTGGATCTTGAATCTCTCCAGGGAAGGAGACTCCACAACCCCCCTGGGCAGCCTGTTCCAGTGCTCCGTCACCCTTACTGTAAAGAAGTTTCTTCTGAAGTTTAAGCGGAACCTCCTGTGTTCCAGCTTACACCCATTACCCCTTGTCCTGTCATTGGGCATCACTGAGAAGAGCCTGGCTCCATTCTCGTGACATTCGCCCTTAACATATTTATAAACATTAATGAGGTCTCCCCTCAATCTCCTCTTCTCCAAGCTAAAGAGACCCAGCTCCCTCAGCCTTTCCTCATAAGGGAGATGCTCCACTCCCTTAATCATCTTGGTGGCTCTATGCTGGACTCTCTCTAGCAATTCCCTGTCCTTCTTGAACTGTGGGGCCCAGAACTGGACACAATATTCCAGATGCGGCCTCACCAAGGCAGAGTACAGGGGGAGGAGAACCTCTCTCGACCTACTAACCGCACCCCTCCTAATGCACCCCAGGATGCCATTGGCCTTCCTGGCCACAAGGGCACAGTGCTGGCTCATGGTCATCCTGCTGTCCACCAGGACTCCCAGATCCCTTTCCCCTACACTGCTCTCCAACAGGTCTGTCCCCAGCCTAGACTGGAACCTGGGGTTGTTCCTGCCCAGATGCAGCACCCTACACTTGCCCTTGTTATATTTCATTCCGTTTTTCACTGCCCAGCTCTCCAGCCTGTCCAGGTCTTGCTGGATGGCAGCACAGCCTTCTGGCATGTCAGCCACTCCTCCCAGCTTTGTATCATCAGCAAACTTGCTCAATCTCTAGGCCAGCTGCAGCTACTGAGCTATGCATGTGGGATGCTGATGGCAGAGCTGCTGTCAGAAGCTCCCACAGGAGCTAATAATATCTGTGCTGGTCTATGGTGAGGCTGCCTGTTGCAGTAGTTCTCTAAAAGGTGTTCCCTGCCAGCCTTCCTCCAGCTTCTACCGGAGCCTGCTTCAGCAGCATTGCTAATGGCATCATGGCTGCCGATTTTGCAGTAGGCGTCTACTGCCACTGTCCTCCCACCATCCAAAAGCGACTGCTGAGGTGCTGTCAAGTGTTAGGACTGGGCCAACCCCTAGACAAATGACAGATGCTCTCTGTTAACCTCTCTCGCTTCTCCAAAAGGGAAGAGAAAGGGATTAAGGGAGAGAAAATTACAGATTTGAAAAGAAAACTAAACTACTTTAATGAAAATAGCAACTAATACAATTAAATATTATACATATAGATACAAACCCACTATTGAACCCAGCTCTTCTGATGGCAGTTATGTCACTGTCACCACTGATGCTGTGGAGCAGGCTTTGGCAAGTCCCAGACTGGACTCTGTGACAGATGGGTACTGGATTCAGGAGCTGGATTCTGGAACTGGATTCAAGAACATATGGATCAGGATCAAGGACAGAACAGACAGAGTCTTCCTCAGATGCTGATCATTGAAGAAGAGAGCTTGACCCTTGTGATCCCTCAGCTTTATACTGAATGTGCTGTATATGGATGGAATCCCTCCTTGGTCAGCTTAGGGTCACCTGTCCTGGCTGCTTCTCTCCACAGGTGCGGCCTTTTACTTTCTGCACCCCCTAACATGACACACAAGATCCAGCAGTGACCTTGGTCTGCACAGGAGCAAGTATAAGCAAGAGCCTTTCTGCACACACCAGTCCTTGGTAGTAACTCTAAACAGCGTTATCACTGCTAGAAGCAGACACTGTCTCCAAAAATATGCTGTTAACTTCAGAAAGTGCAGTTACTTAGAAGAGACTGATCTGAAAAGTAAAATCACTGAATGGAATTAGAATTAGTTCTGTTCTAACTCAAACCAGGACAAGTGCATACAGCTCCCAGTTTAACGAGACTCTCCAAACATGCAACCTACCAGCCCCCCCCTCTCCTCACTGCTGCGCAAGGCGGAGGTTCCCAGAATCCTCCTTAGAGGATGTGTTTTGCCAGGTCCCAAAAGCTGCCCCTTTAGGGGAGGTGGCTCTGGAAATCACAGAAGCACTTCCTGGGGCGCAGTGGTCATTCATGTCCCATCCCCACTAGTCCCTTACTGTGCACATGGAAGAAGAGTAGCAAGGCACAGGACAGCCCCAGAGTTTCAGCAGAAATCTGGTGCCTCGGTCCTTGTTTCTGATGAGCAGATTTATTATCACTTTGCAAGTCAAGCATCAGGTCTAGTCCCTGTGGAGTTGCCAACAGATCACACACCGCATTTTCCCCAGGTCCCACATACTCTCCTTGCCCACTGACTCTGGCCCTTGCTACAACATCTGTGCACCTGGGGAGAGACAAGATTATTGATACCACCTTTAGGGCTCTGGTAAATGTTGAAGGAGCTGGGACTAGTGCTCCCACTCCCTCCCACCTATTTGCCTTATGACCAAAAGGACAGTGATCTGATTTTTGCAAGCAGATGGGTTGTGGCTTCCTGGTATTCCCAAGGGAACAGGGACCTTCAAGGGAAACACCAGCTGCCTCATTGCTGGCAAGCACCCAGCCAGTGCCAATTCTGTCCCCACAGGGTCTTCAGGAGCTTCAACTCCGTGGCAATGCTGCTGTGTGTGGCTTCGCAACGTTTCTTTCCTCATGTGCAAAGCAGCATGGTGCAAAGTGCAGAAATGCAAAACTGGGGGAGTTGGTACAACACGGTGTTGAGGAAAGCTATCCTTCAAATAAAATCAGTGCTACACGAGTCACCCCCTTCCCTCCAGCCTGCCCTGCAGCACCAGCCTGCTTACATGTTGTTTAGACAGACACAAATTTCCGGAGGTGCCAGCCAGGTGCCTTAAGACTGAGGGAGAGCCAAAATAAAATAAAGCCGATGTAGCTGGGAGCTTTAATCTTCAGGAATAGCTGAGCAGCAGGCTGGATCCCAGCTGAATCTTTCCTGCTGTATCAAACACAAATTCATCAGGTATTCCATTTCCTGAAAAAAAACAACAAAAAGACAAGCAGAATAATTCACTTCTTAGAAATAAAGAGTAGAGCTGTTTTTCCCTCTGACATGGTGAACACAATTACCTAAGGCATGGGAGGCTGAGATAACTCACTTATTTAGCTCCCATTCTCCAAAGAAACTATCATCATTCTGTCAGAAAAAGGCTTTAAAACCCAATTCACTTCCTGAATGCTAAAACATCATCACATACAGAACCTGTCCTTATGATTTCCGTGCACCAGCTGCAGCATCACAAGCAAAACACACTCATAGGCAGGGCAGAGTTGGTTATTATCAAGGCCATACACACAATACAAGCTCCTGTGTTTGCTGACCCTTCTCCCAGTGCTGTTGGCACCTCCTTGTCCTTCAGAAGCAATTCCCAGCAACGCAAAGCAAAGCACACTGGCATTCTGTCAGCGTGCTGGGTTTGGAAAAGTGTGCATGGGGGAAGAGAGTCCCAAGCTGTGCCTGTTTGGAGAGCTCAGTGAAGGGAAATCATAAGCCTGTGAGTGCCCCCAAGTATAATCACCTTTAGGCTGCACCCGCTGCTCCCACCTCCTCTCCGATTATATAATGGGGAGTGCAGTAATGACTTTCAGCAATGCTGTTTGAATGGCAGCCGTCCAATTCTGGACTGTATCTTTTTAAATTTTTTTCTGTGATGGGGGGGAGTGTAGGTTGGCAGAAGGGAGAAAGCATCAGTTTGGTTTGTCTGCAATCTCTGTGTTGCTTTGGGAGCTTTAGAGGACAGACATATTCTTCCATCTCCACTAATCCTCCTCTGATACAGAGGATTTTCCTGCCATTAAATGATAGCTTGTGAGAAAAAAATGCCAACTTTTCAGAGATCGACTCGTATGGCTAATGGCAGCCTCATGAGCAGGAGGGAGGACACAGCCACTGACCGGCTAGGTAAGCAATATATCTAAGATAATTTCTGTTGGGAATTTCAGTTTTGGCTGTTTGATGCTAAGCTGGTTACTCTTCTCTGTACCGGTGCCTATTTCCTGGGGAGATGACCAGTTTCTTACTTTTGGTGATCTTTTCCTACCTCAGATGATAGGAACCTGTCCTTGGTACGGCTGATGGGAAGAATGCGGATGAGCTCATGAAAAGATGTAGCACAAAGCTGCAGGATTCCCTGAGAAGGTCAGTGGTAGAAGAAAGCTTCACTAGGAAGGTGCTGGAGACTTCTTCAATTTGAAATCATGTGGGAGAGGAGCTTTTTCCTTACTCTTCCTTTCTAAACATAGACCTTATTGTGGGAAAATGATGCAGGAAAATGACAGAGAATGACACGTATCTCTGTTATTCCTGTCTGCTTTTAGATCCCTCCAGTTCCCTTGCCAGACCTGAAATGCCACTAGTGAATAATCAAGGTAATGTTTGCCATCATTTTAAATGGTGAGTATACCTTTATTTTGCATTACACAGTAGTGGATTAGACAGATTGTTCGGAAAGGTGTAGGTTAAACACTCAAT
The DNA here is from genome assembly GCA_013396935.1 of Baryphthengus martii. Taxonomy (NCBI): domain Eukaryota; kingdom Metazoa; phylum Chordata; class Aves; order Coraciiformes; family Momotidae; genus Baryphthengus; species Baryphthengus martii. Next base: position 64,028 of record VWZK01016717.1, on the reverse strand, counting down.
TACTGCAATGACCGTCTCTTTACCTTTCTGAAAACTCTGACAACATTCTTCCAGTCGCTCAGTCTTCCTTTCAAATACTGGTTTACCATAGTATTTAAAAGACATCATCCCTGGGTGGAATTTTCTTTATTCCTTAATCTCATGAATATTTTTGACCTTACTTCTGTATTTCACCCTTTCTCTTAAATGCACATCTCATTTGATCACTTTCTCCATCAATCAGTTGGAAGCGTATTCCAGCTGCTGCCCTGTCTGCTGCCATGATGTAAAAAGCAAAGAACATGATTTCTGGGGAAGATGAAGGAATAAGGAAGAAGAGGTGGGAATGTTTCATGCTGCATTGGTCATTGGAGATCTTGCCAATAGCGGAGATCTGATCTCCTGTGCTCTGAGCAGCAGCTCTCCTGAGGTTTTGGTGGGGTTCAGATGGAGAACTTTTTCTGATGCCTCTGCAAGAGAAAGAGGGAGAACTAGTGCAAAGGCTGTGGTGCTGCAGGGCTGCTCTGAGCTCCTATTGCCAGGGGATTGTTTTCTAATTAGATGATCATCAAGTGTTTGTTTTCCATGTACCGCACAATGAAAAGAGATACCTTTGTAAATAGAAGGTGTGCTATGAAATGCCACTAGCAAAAGACCCAGATTTGACACTACAAAATCCTTGTGTATAAGGAGAACAGGCTGGCTATGGCTTAGGTACAGACAATTCCTTTATCAAGTCATTAGAGAACAAGCAGGGAGGGGAAGGATGGGATTTGGTTATCAGGGTACTCATTCCTACACTGCACATCATGTACATAGATGCTGGGGGAGATGTGACTGAGCTTGGGGTAGCCGTAGCTAAACATTGAATTTACTTAGGACAATCTCACATATAGGACAACTTATGCACATATGCCCCTTTGGATGTCACCCTGAGCTCACGCAAGGCTCTTCCAGCAACAACACTTGCATCCATCCTTTCCAGACAGCCACCTACGATCAGACATTTGGGAACCCACAAATCCTTAATCTGTCTGGCCCTCAGTTTATGTAACAGCACAACAAAAACAACATATGCCCCTGTTTGCAGGCAGCAGCATGAACTGGTGCAAAGAGTAGCAAACTGGCAGCTCCTGGGCAGCCTGCACAAAGAAAGAGCAATCTGAGGCCAGTGTGTTGTCTCCCCTCTTGTCTGTAGGCTCCTCACCTGCTGTCTACCCAGGGCCCTGACTGAAGGGGACTTTCCTTTAGCCATGACTGTAGATAAGAGCTCAGGAGAAGTGACAGGAAAATGACAACCTGTCTAAAATCCTTTCCACCTTTTAGTGTCCTTTGCTATCATTCGCCCTTGAAATGTTACTGTTTTGCTAATTCTCTGGTCACAATAGCATGGCCAGGCATGATATGACCTGAGTTTTGGTAAAGAGGCCACAGCTAAAGTCCTTCTTGGATGCTCCCTCCACATATCTAGCCCTCTTCCACATGCAGCGACCCGGTTGATTTGAATAGAACCAGTCTGGAAAGCTCTTGGATTGATGTCCTGTCAATGGGGACCTTACCAGCAACTGGTTTTGCAAGTCTCCTGCTTGAAGAAGCCATGGGCAGCGTAAACTCATAAATACAGTACTGTGCATGTTGCCTCTTAAAAGGATAGAGAAAGGACAGAACAATTAAAGTATGAACTGTTGTTTGATCTGTACAACTACAGTTCAAACTTCAAGCTCTACATTTTAATGAACAGATTACAGATCACAATATAAGATTTAGGGGCTGCAAAATTAGAAGCTTGACACTTGTGGAAGCTGATGTTTCCTGGCATATCACCTCACAAGTCTGTCTTAATAAAAATGTCCATCAGGAGTAGAGTTGTAGTGGGCAATCACTGTGCTGCAAACTGGTGGGGCAAGCCAGCCCAGCTACTGGGAGCTTCCCTCTCCAGACAGTCAGCAGGAGAATGGGGAAAAGCCTGTTCCTTGTCCCTTGGGGCCAGACATGGATGCAGCAGCAGCAATGTGATCCTGGCAACGCTGTAACAAAGGTGGCTGTTGGTAAAGCTGTTGGTACCTCATGTCTTGTTGAAAAAAATAAAAAAGAACTGCAGCAGAAAAACTAGTCGGTAGCAATACCCACCATTTCCTGCTAGTAACTGCACGGAGAATTCACTGGTGTGGCTTCTTACTTTGTTGAGTGGCAGGTGAGATGTGCCTTTGAGACTAGTTACAAAATGAGCTCTGCCTTCAGTTCTTCATCTCCAATGAGTTTATTTTGCAGATGTCTTGTTGACCAGATGTTTTTCCCCACAAAAATACCTGTCCGTGGAGGCTGATATCTCCCAATCCTTTTGTTCTTCTCTAAGTTCTCCCCAAGAGATTTATCCTGATCCTCCTTGTTGTACATCCACCTGGGTGGCACTAATTTGAAAAGAAAACCAAAATAGCCACATGCATTACATGTTGGGCTGATAAAAGGACAAAGCAGCTGCTGCCATCAAGAATAAGACATGGTGGAGACTGTCTTGAGAACTCGCAAAACAGTAAAAACTGTGTTGGAGGTGCAGAATATCTTATTTATGATGTGATCATGAAGAAAGCAGTTGAACAATGTCGCTTAATTTGTTTTTCCTGCCATTCTACCAGTACACAGTGGAAATGTGTTTTTAAACACTGTACTGCATCCTTAATTGCTGGTAGTTCCCCTTGTAGTGCTGCAGCAGCTCATGGCTCTGTTGGAAAAATGTTAGGTTGAATGAACAAAGCAAAGAAAGAAGCAAAAAGCATGAATTTGACGTGCCTCAGACAACTAACTGATCTGTCCTGCCCACTGTCAAATTAGCATACACTGCCCTTCCATCTTCCTCACCCAGAAATGCTGCAACCCATCCACAGCTGCTGGCCTTCAAAGCATCTCTGCCTGCTCCCCAGCCAAACCACGTCCCCATCAGCTTGCAGAGAGATCAATCACAGAGACACTAAGAAATAATTGTCTAGGTGAGTCCCCCTTTTGGGGAGAGAAATTAATCAGAGGTGACATTCTAGGTGATTTTACACACACACACACACACACACACACACACGCACGCACGCACGCACGCACGCACACAGACACACACCCCTTCTCAGAAGGTTTTAAAACCCCAGCAGAAGATTTTTAGGAATCTTTCATGAGAGCTCCTAAGTCAGCAGTGGTGTACAAGTGGAGGGTGGCAATTAGCCTGCCTAGAAGGGAGGCAAAGACAGTATAATTTCTTTTTCCTGTTGTGCTAATGTTGCATCCTGAATCTCTCCTCCCATGTCTCCATGGGGATGGTGTGTTCCCCTCTTGACAGTGATCCTTTGGGTCCCCCAAGCCCATGCGGTATGGGCCTGCGTGCGGTCCTGCCCTGCCAACTGTGTGTGCACCCAGGAGCGGAGCTGTGCCGTCCTCTGCGATCGTGTTGGTCTGGGACAGATCCCTAGTGAGTTCCCTTGTGAAGCCTCCTCTATCAACCTGGACAAAAACAGTATCAAATTTCTCTCTGAGAGGGCCTTTGGGACTTTGCCTTCCCTCAAATCCCTGTCACTCAACCACAACAATATCTCCTTCATCACCCCAGGGGCTTTCAAGGGACTGCCCAGCTTGACTGAGCTGAAGATGGCCCACAACGAGTACATTCGCTATCTCCACACACGGACTTTCACTGCCCTCAGAAGACTGGTCAGGCTGGACCTGGCAGACTGCAATCTTTTCAACATCCCAGATAGGATCTTCATTGAGCTGCATGCACTACAGGAGCTTTTCTGCTTCCAGAACAACTTCCGGAGGATCCCAGGTGCCATCAGGGGCATGGAGAACCTTACCCACGTTTACCTGGAGAGAAACAGGATTGAAGCCGTGGCCTATAACTCCCTGCAGGGCCTGACCAAACTGAAATACCTGAATCTGCAGGACAATAGGATAAATGTCATCCATGAGCGAGCTTTTCAGGGCTGCCGAAAGATGGAGTACCTGTACCTGAACGACAATTTGATCAGCGAGCTTCCAGAAAACTCCTTTGATGGCCTAAGGTGCCTGAAGATGCTCAACTTGGGGGGGAATTTCCTCAGGAACATTTCCAACACCTGGTTCAGGGACCTGGCGGAGCTGGAGGTCCTCTACCTGGACCGCAACAGGATCAACTACATTGAGGAAGGGGCTTTTGAAAACCTCACCAGCCTGGTTGCGTTGCACTTGAACAGCAACAACCTGACGACGCTGCCCTTTTCTGTCTTTCAGCCGGTGTACTTCCTTGGGCGGTTGTACCTCTTCCGCAACCCCTGGGAGTGCGACTGCCGCATAGAGTGGCTGAAAGAGTGGATGGAGAATTACAGGCTTGTCAGGGATATTCCCTGTGCCTCTCCCTCCTCAGTAGCTGGGATTGACTTGATGGATGTGCTCTTTGAGAGATCTCCAGAAGGTTACTGTCTTGACCCTGTGGAGCTAAACATCACGTCTGAAGGCCCGACTCCAAGTGGAGAGCCTTGGTCTACCACAGAGAGCAAGTTCAATAGCCTTATCTCCAAACTCTTGCTCCAGATGGGTCTTCCTGAAGAGGTCGCAAATGCTACTGAAATCTACAGTAACACCACGCAGTTGGATGAACTGACTGGTGGGGTTTCTTCTGGGGTGGGAGAAGACAGTATCAAGGACATCTCCTTCTCTTTTTACATCCCAGCACTCTTTACAGTGATTATTTTGCAGTGCAAATAGTCCAAGGGCTGCATGGATCATGGGTCCCACTTAAGTATTTAGTCCTTGTACCTACCTAGTTATTAGGGAAAAGTTTGTATCTTGGGCCTCTGATACATAACTGGCTCCAACCTCTCCCAGGTTGGGTTGGTTGGATCTGGCTTCAGATTCCCCTGGGAGCTGGTGGGATTTGGTTCAAGGCCAAGTCCTATTCTGGGTGAGAAACCTGCCCTATGGGGTCTCAGAGGCTCTCGGACGCTTGGAGAGCTGTGTGGAAGATGAGCAATGAAAGAATGGCAGTAGGGTTGAGTTTCGCTTAGAGATGTATGATGTCCCCTGCCAGGAGAGGAGGGAAGAAGGGTCTGTAGGGATAGCAGTGTGACACTGTTTATTCTGTTGGGTCAACTGCAGTTGACCTAACCATTGCCTTTATGAGAACAAGACAAAGCAGCAAAACTGGACCCATTTTTCATATCCTGACAGACAGCCACACCCAAGTTGGATGCTGCTGAATGTTGTCAAACTATTCCTGATTTCTACCGGTGTGTGCGGGGGAAGTAGGGCTGTCCTGGGCAGTATCCAGGGATACAGCACCAGTTCTCATGAACAGGAAAAGAACATCTGGGGAGGGTGCCTGCCCCAGGAGGGTCTGGTACAGGCGTAGTGTTTTGGCCATGACTACACAAAGGATTTTGATTCTTTCTCCTCCTGCTGTTCTGGCACAGGTACAGGAGAACAAGACGAACCCGTATTTGTCAAAACATCCTTGTTTGAGAAAAAGCTATTTCGATGTATCAGCTTTCTTACTAACATCTATTTCAAATGTGCTTTTGTTTTTCAATTAATATATTGATTTTATTTGTAGATTATTTCATGGCCTGACAGCAGGGGCAGAATATGGTGATGAAAAAAGCAACCAGGCTCTACTAAGTATTTTATATTTCCACCACTAATGTGTACCACATGGTGTGTCATAGTATGCTGTACTAGCCACCTATGCTGGCATTTTCTTTTATATGGCATCTTGCACGTTTTGTCTTTGAAATCTTCAGTGAAAGCTGCTACTGTGACCAGAAAGAATTATCATGTTTTCTCTATCAGAGCACATTATTAAAATAATTTGATATTTTGCTATCAACAATAAATTAGCTGCTCAAAACCCAGGATTTTTTTCAAATCCTTGAATTACTCTGGTGAGTTGTTTGTAGACTACTCAAAAGGGTGCATGTACGTGTCCTTTTTATGGTCTAGAACAAATGACAAGCTATTTAGTGCAGCATAAAGAATAGACACTTTGAATTAGAACATGACCGTGCTTACATTGTGTTAAGTAGCAATGCTTTAAAAAATAAGTGACTATATAGAAATACACTTCTGTGATATTTTAACTATATTAATTCTTTATGCATGGCTTATCATACTATGGTGTACATGTTCATAGGAAATGACGCAACATATACAATCCTTTATATCTGCTAAAATGTCATGAAATGGGAATAAAAATAGAAACGAATTAAAAAAACCCCTTTCAAACCTTTTCCTAAACCTTTCCTTCCTCCAACCCCTGCCTTTTCATGAGCAATTCAACATGAGTGTGACCTCCACCCCTGCCCTGGTGTGATCCTGCTGGGTGCTGGAGCCGCAGAGGCAGAGAGTTAGCTGCCTTGGCTGGCGCTTTGCTAGGCTGGTGATTCAGTGCGGACAACATGCTGGCTAAAAACAACTAAGGGTAGCTGTCCTTGCCTCTGCCCCTTCCCCCAGTCACACACTGCTGAGTATCCAAAAATGTATGCAAAGGACAGGCCAGCTGTCCTTTGGGATGGACTTGCGGCGCTGAACGACTGAAAAATGGTGGATAATGTACAAATTCAATGCACAGACACCTTCTTTTAGCAGCTCCTGTCCCCTCATACATTTATGATTGTCTAGGAGAAGCGAGGAAATAAGGACACCTTTCCAGCAAGGGCTCAATGCTTCAGCAAAAGTGCCTTGGGTTGGGTCTATTCACCCTGGCTGAGCCAGGCCAGCCTGGAGTGAGAGTCAGTGCCCTCAGCCTCGTGCTGCACTGGCATCCCAGCACATCTGGGAACAACCCCACAGTCCTTAAGGTAAACAGCTCCGGAGAAAGCCGTCATCAGCTCATTTACAAAATGACTGTGCGCTTCTGAACTTCCGGAGTGTTGGCCGCGTGAGACAGGGAAGCCGCTATTTTGCCTGGACATTTTGCCAGTGAAAAGGGAGCTTCTCCTTGGGTCAGCCTGCTTTGATCTGCAGCACTCTGTCCAAAAAGATCTACTGCTTTCTGATTAGCACCAGTGATTTCTACAGGGAAAACCAAACCCTCCCTGTTGCAATGGCTCCGTAGCTATCGGTAGCTCAACCGCAGTTTTTCCCCAGGGAAGAAAGGTGCCAGATGGTTTGATAAATGCCTATTTGACCTGTTCCGTGAACTAAATTCAATGAGTTTGGATTTCCAGGCTCTTTATGAATCCATTAATCTTCTTAACTGCTAAATTCATCTGTGTATTATAAAAGGCTGTTTTTCAAACCTAGTCCAGCCCAATGCTGTAGAGACGCATTATGTTAAGGATGCCTTAACAGGAGTGGTATTTCAACCTGTCAGAGAAGGTTTGTCAATAGTCTGGGTACAGATGGTAGGACATTGGGCATAAATATTTGTATTTTACTTTCTATAAGTATGGATACCTCATGAGTGAACTGTTTTTTATAACCCACATTTTCATTTTCTGTCTTGAAATACATTAAAGCTAAAGATCATCTTACTGTGCAATTGTTGAGTATGACTTTCAAGTTAATTAGTGTTTCAAAGATGCTCTGTTTTATCTGCAAGAATGGCAGCTCTGAATGTGAAGTATCTTACAATGTAGGTTTCAGCAAAGATTGTGCTGTCAGATGACAGACAAAGGGACTGTATATCATGCTTCTCTGTGTGACAATGGGCCAGTGACCATGGGCATCGACCTAAATGTCCCTTATAGTCAAATAGTCTAACTTCTTGCCCCAGAAATCTTTCCCTATGCTGCTGTAATATAGCTGTGGCTGCCTAGACAGTGCATGGCTGGCATCGCTCTGGACGAGCTTTCAGCTTCCCTGTGGTAATGGGGACAGACTTCATGCTCTCCTGCTCAAAAATCCTGCTCTTCCCTCTGAGCCGAGAGATCAGCAATGTGCGTTTCCAGTGGTATAGAGCATCTGGCATGTGAGTGCTCTCAGTTGTTCAGCCTGTGAGTCTGTGCATGGCTCTTGCTTTGCTACCCACTCCTCCCTCGCAACTGCTCAGCCTGGGCATTGCTTACCTGGAAGAGCAGCAGCCTTCTGGGAAGGGCACTGAAGTATAGCTGCTCAAAAGTCCTGACAGAATTCCCAGTGCCGTAAAAGCCTGGTTCTTTCTTTCATCATTGTTTCCAAGCTCTTAGCAAAGGAGTTGTTTCACTGATTACATGGGTAGATGCCAACTCATAACGGCTTTTTTTTTTTTTTTTTTT